>JASFYC010000013.1:0-227685 GCA_030412335.1 Botrylloides violaceus
CGAACATCTCTGCAAAAGAAAAATTTATCAATTGCGGTATGCTAGAACAGAAGGCTGCCTGGAGTGTGAAAATGAGTATAGTCTAGGTACCAAAGAAATCAAGAATAAATTTGAGATCGACCGATAGAGATTTTCTCATCACCGATACTGTAGGGATGAGAGTCCCTTATAACCCTCTCTCTCCTCACCGCATAGACCACGATAGTGATAGATGGAGATCCTAGTCATGCGTAGATCATGCAATTGAAGACCTCTCTCGTATTATCGCTATATAATGCTGTAATCGTGCATGTATATATGATGATTATGAGACTCATTACTCTCTCCAGTACTTGGACGTAGGCTAGTGCGGTGCCTTGTGTTTTCGGCTTTAGTTAATATATCATCTCTCTGCAACTCGTCTGTGTTGAAGCTCTATCATCCAGAAGATATAGAATCACTATTGAGGCGCTACCTACTGCGTTATCAGGCGACCGTGGAAGATACCGAAGTTAAGTATTCGGCACTCTCCGCGGCAGGACGGCAATAGGGAATTCCTACGGACACTAAGTCCCTACAATACGATAATCGGCCATGCGGATGATTGATAGCCGATATCGGCAATTTCGAAATTCATGAATATTGCTCGACTGTTCGCTGAATATTGAGGTCGATAGCCATTATTGACAGCCTTACCCGACTGACGGCCGATGCCAATACTCCACAAACATCGGCCTCGATAACCAGTAGACTCGAAGTATAACCCGGAGCTCAAATTTTAAATCAAATATACAGAATCATTTACGGGAATTATAAAAATTCGTCGGATCCGGATATAGAAAATTTTGGATCCGGAAATTTATCTCTCGTCTACGCCAAGTAAACAAATGTTTAGTTCCGCATCGTTTCGGCCACCGGCTCTGCGCGTTTCGTGACAGAAATTTGGAGATATTTCGAATCTTTTGCTTATCGGTATTGATTTGTGATCATGGTTCGCAGAGTTTGTTTAGGAGAAGATGAACATGCAGTCACGATTCTGCGTGGCGTGGAACAAATGAAACTTGAAGATGACTTTTGTGATTTCACGATCAAAGTTGAAGGCAATGAATATCCGGTGCATCGTGTCATCATAGCAGTCGCATCTCCATATTTTAAAGCCATGTTAAGACATGACACGATAGAAAGCCGTGAAAGAAAAGTAGAAATGAAAGATGTGGATTTTGAGTGTGTTGCAAGTTGTATCGATTTCATCTACAGTGGAAGTTTTGAAATTCCAGATGGAAAGATTGGCGAACTTCTACATGTTGCAATCATGATGCAGTTGGAAAAAGTTAAAGAGGCGTTTGTAAAATTCTCGATGAAGAATTGAACACTGAAAATTTCTACCAAACAAGAAGCATCGCAGAAATGTATCAGCTTCATAGTATTTTGGAAAAATGCAAAATATATTACAATGAAAATTTCATGGCAATTTCGGCTCAACCGGACTTTCAGAATGAGGAAAAGTCTCATCTAATCAAGATTTTCAAGTTGAAGAAGTTGAAACTGAGCGAAGATGACAAACTTGCTGCCTCTCTCAGATGGGCCGGAAACGATCCAATAAAAAAGGAATCGTTGTTAGATTTGGTGAAGTGTGTCAAGTTGAAAGAGGTTTCGAAAAAGTTACTTGCACGATCTTCTTGAACCATCCTGTTATCAGTAACGACTTCTTCTTGTACAAGTTACTGAGTAGTCCTTTGTTACACCACAATGAAGATCAGCAAAGTCTGACAAAGTGGAAAGCTCTGTTGACGAGTCATTGATTTTATTTGACGGATTGGTGATTGTCTAAATCCTACAATCCAACAACCGATCAAATTTCAACGTTTCACAATGAAAAGTTTAAACATCTCGAAAATTTTACTGCAGTTTCCATGAGTCCATATATTTATATTTTAGGTGAAAACAAATCGTTCATCGCCTCGACATCAAAGATAAAAACTCAAAATGGGAAAGGATGAAAGATATGATTGAAGATCATGGAAGTTCCTCCTGTTGTTGAATTCTCGGGATCGTTAATTGTCGATTGGATGTAGCAATGGACTTTCACAAAAAGATGTTGAAAGATTCGATCCTGTAGCAAATCAATGGTGGAGATTACAGGACAGACCTTTAGCTATAGCGGACCATTCCGTGTCTCTGGATGAATCGATTTATTGCATAGGAGGATGTAGCTGAAGATGTTGCCACACTCAGTAAATTTACGCCCTCAACATCAAAATGGGTTGACCTCAAACCAATGAAGACTGCAAGGAGCGGATGTGGAGCAGTTGCAGTTGAACAGAAAATATTTGTAATGGGTGGCTTGGTCGATCTGAAACAAATGAAGTAGAATGCTATGATGTTACTTCTGGGCAGTGGACTTCTTTGTCTCCTATGATTGGAAGGACTTAAATGTTGCATGCCATATCAAAGGCTGGATATATTCAATTGGGGGTCTTCTTCGACTGAAATTGAGAAATATGATATGGTGAATGACAAATGGAGCAAAGCAGAATCGAAAATATTTCAAGTTTCAAGTTTACGATTGTGTTATTTGCAGATAAGAATCGTGAGATGACATTTGAAAATACTTTGTTGGAGTGGCCACAGTTTACTTGTAACCGCCGCTCAAATGCATTATTTCAATAAGGTGATATTGTGGAGATATCTCTGCCTCAAACCTCAAACCAATGAAGACTGAGGAGCAAATGTGGCGCTCATGCAGCTGAACAGAAAATATTGTAATGGGTGGCTTGTGTCGATCTGAGGAACAAATGAAGTAGAATGCTATGATACTACTTCTGGGCAGTGGACTTCTTTGTCTCTATGAATGAGAAAAAGATACATCAGTGTATGCCATATCAAAGGATGGATATATTTAATTGATTGTGGGTCTTCTTTGACTGAAATTGAGAGATATGAAATCGTGAACGACAAATGGAGCAAAGTAGAAAGTATTTCGACTCTCGATTGTGTTATTTGTAGATAAGAATCGTGAGATGACATTTGAAAATACTTTGAATTCAAATTATTATTATTCCGATTATGTTGAGACAGTGGCAAGTGTTGACTAGAAGGCCGTTTTTTCATTTCTCGTCCATCTCAGCATTTGAATACAATATCTTACGTCGGTTTTTCGGTACCGGTAGTAGGGTCGAGGTCGACCTCTTATAAAGCCGTTGTCATAACCTCAGTGCGTTTTTAAAAAAAGGGTGTTATATAAGATTTCTGGATCTACAGGTAATTTCCAGCGCAGATATTGCCAATTTACGCATCTACGATCAATTTCCAGCACAAGTAGGGGAAAGTGAGGTCAGTTGTGCCAATTTTCACTCTGAATACCGTAGTCTCACCGACGATTACCATTTGGCAGGCCAATACCTTAGTATATAGGCTAAAAGCAGACAAGGTTGGCTCACAACAGTTATTTGCAAAATTCATGAATAGAAATGTCCATTCTCTTGTTCAAGTGACCCCGCCATCGTGGTAAGTTAAACCAGATATTGGGGTCAGTCGAGCCAATGTCAGTGAAATGGGTCCAGACATAATCAAATGAGAAATTAAAATATAATAATTCATAAATAAGGTTACTATCAGCCTTGTAAGTGAAAATACCTTGAACAATATTACTCTAGAAAACTGATCCATGTCTCAAAATCCGTGGAAACATTTTGATAGTTCCAGAAATATCGGGGGCGGGAAATTCTTGATAGCGTGAATTTCATGGTTGTCCATGATCAAAAGCGATGATAGATTATTAGAGTTTTTCGATGAAATGTCGCAAAAATTAAAAAAAATCTTCCCCTCTGTTGTCCACCCAGACCTATTTGGTGCTCTGCTGATTGATCCTGTAGGTCCATCCCGTCCCAAGTATAACCGGAGCTCAAATTTTAAAGCAAACTCCGGAATCACATACAGGAAATATGATAGCTAGTCGGATCCGGATGTAGAAGAAAGTGGGGTCCGCAGTTTACTGCAATTTCGGTGCGTAATGTGTGTGAAATGCAAAGAGACCCTCAACAATAGTTTCGGCATCACCGCCACACCCCGGGAAGATACGCATATACACAGGTGACCGCAATTTGACATCAGCAACTCCACCGAGAAGGCATCAGGTCTACCTTTGTCATCCGGCAGATTGCATTTTAAAACAAGTATTTTCAGACGATAGAAACTATTATTCGAGTCATGAGGACAAATAAACAAATAAAAGAAGATCAATACAGTTGAAATTATAATGAGCACCGCAACCCTTCTAGTGTAGGCCTACTCTCGGCAATATGCCACGAGCCAGCTATGCGGTGAGACTCGTTGAGAACCCAGATGTTAGTTAATAAATACTAGCCCATAGGCCTACGCAAGAAAATGTGCTTCGGGATCGTCGTTTTTCATCCTCAATATCTGTTCCATTCTTCATATGGGGTTTGCGCGGTCGTCAGTTTTTACATTTCTAGTGTAGGCCTAGGTTAGGTTGTTGAAATGAGAAATTGCTATTGTTGTATACCTGTCGAATATTGATTTCGCGCTAGTTTCGGAAAGTTTCATCGTGGTACAAGCTTATGGATCTTATTCGCGTGCTCATGGAATCTAGACCTTGCCGAGCCCGTCGTGCACAATGATTGTATCTTACGTAGTTGTTTCTTTTGCCACTGTCGCGAAATGGGGTGCACCGTCGTCAGGCCAAAGTCTGATTGTATGTTATCGCTGGTCGCAGGGCATGCATGCACTTATTACATAGGCATGGACACGCGGTGCATACGGTGTTTTTATGAAATTACATTTATTGTTTCTCCATCGTTATGTAATAGAAATTGAAACACTGGTACACAGTATAAAATGCACATCGTTCCAGAAACCAAGGTCTCTGGTGCTATAAAGACTTGTTCCTCTACGGTCAGAGCTGACGCTGTTAGGTTGGAAATATTCCTCGCGCAATAGATCACGTGACTCCAATATTACGAGTTTCGGCAAGCAGTATTCATCAATAAGTTCTCGATCGGTCAATTGCAATGGAGTTGTGTGGCGCTTTCTGCTTCGCCGCATTGCTAGAATCGCAGCCATCATCAGCGGCTCTTTCCGAAAACACGCATAGCGAGCAGACACAGGCGCTCGTAAATTAGCGAGGGCGTCTGCGATGTTCGGCTACCGAAAGCGTATAGTTCGTCATATCAAATTTGAGTTAACGAGCTCGTTAACGTTTGCAATGATTGTTCTTAAGGCCGCCCCCGCTCTCGTCTAGACATCTACATCAAAGTTTAGGTTAAGGTAAATTTCGTTTCGGCCACCGGCTCTGCGCGTTTCGGACAGAATTTTGGAGATATTTCGAATTTTTCTAGGTCGTCGGTATTGATTTGTGATCATGGTTCGCAGAGTTTGTTTAGGAGAAGATGAACATGCAGTCACGATTCTGCGTGGCGTGGAACAAATGAAACTTGAAGATGACGATTTCACGATCAAAGTTGAAGGCAATGAATATCCGGTGCATCGTGTCATCATAGCAGTCGCATCTCCATATTTTAAAGCCATGTTAAGACATAACACGATAGAAAGCCGTGAAAGAAAAGTAGAAATGAAAGATGTGGATTTTGAGTGTGTTGCAAGTTGTATCGATTTCATGTACAGTGGAAGTTTTGACATTCCAGATGGAAAGATTGGCGAACTGCTATATGTTGCAATTATGATGCAGTTGGAAAAAGTTAAAGAAGCTATTTGTAAAATTCTCGATGAAGAATTGAACACTGAAAATATCTACCAAACAAGAAGCATCGCAGAAATGTATCAGCTTCATAGTATTTTGGAGAAATGCAAAATATATTACAATGAAAATTTCATGGCAATTTCGGCTCTACCAGACTTTCAGAATGAGGAAAAGTCTCATCTAATCAAGATTTTCAAGTCGAAAAAGTTGAAACTGAGCGAAGATGACAAACTTGCTGCCTCTCTCAGATGGGCCGGAATTGATTCAATAAAAAAGGAATCGTTGTTAGATTTGGTGAATTGCGTCAAGTTGAAAGAGGTTTCGAAATGTTACTTGCGTGATCTTCTGTGTAACCATCCTGTTATCAGTAACGACTTCTTCTTGTACAAGTTACTGAGTAGTACTTTGTTACACCACAATGAGTCAGCAAAGTCCGACATGGAAAGCTCTGTTGACGAGTCATTGATTTTATTTGATCGGATTGGTGATTGTCTAAAATCCTACAATCCAATAACCGATCAAATTTCAACGTTTCATAATGAAAAGTTCACACATCTCGAAAATTTTACTGCAGTTTCCATGAGTCCATATATTTATATTTTATGTGAAAACAAATCAGTTCATCGCCTCGACATCAAAGATAAAAACTCAAAATGGGAAAGGATGAAAGATATGATTGAAGATCATGGAAGTTTCCCTCCTGCTGTTGAATTCTCGGGATCGTTAATTGTGATTGGATGTAGCAATGGACTTTCACAATTTGTCAGAGATGTTGAAAGATTCGATCCTGTAGCAAATCAATGGTGGAGATTACAGGACAGACCTTCAGCTATAGCTGACCATTCCGTCGTGTCTCTGGATGGATCGATTTATTGCATAGGAGGGGAGGATGTAGCTGATGATGTTGCCACACTCAGTAAATTTACGCCCTCAACATCAAAATGGCTTGATCTCAAACCAATGAAGAATGCAAGGAGCGGATTTGGAGCAGTTGCAGTCGAACAGAAAATATTTGTAATGGGTGGCTTTTGTCGATGTGAGGAAACAAATGAAGTAGAATGCTATGATGTTACTTCTGGACAGTGGACTTCTTTGTCTCCTATGATTAGGAGGCAGGACTTAAATGTTGCATGCCATATCAAAGGTTCGATATATTCAATTGATTGTGGGTCTTCTTCGACTGAAATTGAGAAATATGTTATGGTGAATGACAAATGGAGCAAAGCAGAATCGAAAAATATTTCGACTCTCAACGTTTACGATTGTGTTATTTGCAGATAAGAATCGTGAGATGACATTTGAAAATACTTTGTTGGAGTGGCCACAGTTTACTTGTAACCGTACCGCTCAAATGCATTATTTCAATAAGGTGATATTGTGGAGATATCCTCTGCCTCAAACCTCAAACCAATGAAGACTGCAAGGAGCAAATGTGGCGCCGTTGCAGCTGAACAGAAAATATTTGTAATGGGTGGCTTGTGTCGATCTGAGGAAACAAATGAAGTAGAATGCTATGATACTACTTCTGGGCAGTGGACTTCTTTGTCTCCTATGAATGAGAGAAAAAGATACATCAGTGTATGCCATATCAAAGGATGGATATATTTAATTGATTGTGGGTCTTCTTTGACTGAAATTGAGAGATATGAAATCGTGAACGACAAATGGAGCAAAGTAGAAAGTATTTCGACTCTCGATTGTGTTATTTGTAGATAAGAATCGTGAGATGACATTTGAAAATACTTTGAATTCCGATTATTATTATTATTCCGATTATGTTGAGACAGTGGCAAGTGTTGACTAGAAGGCCGTTTTTTCATTTCTCGTCCATCTCAGCATTTGAATACAATATCTTACGTCGGTTTATCGGTAGTAGGGTCGAGGTCGACCTCTTATAAAGCCGTTGTCATAACCTCAGTGCGTTTTTAAAAAAAGGGTGTTATATAAGATTTCTGGATCTACAAGTAATTTCCAGCGCAAGTATTGCCTATTTACGCATCTACGATCAATTTCCAGCACAAGTAGGGGAAAGTGAGGTCAGTTGTGCCAATTTTCACTCTGAATGCCGTAGTCTCACCGACGGTTACCATTGAAGCGTAGTATTTGGCAGGCCAATACCTTACCATATAGGCTAAAAGCAGAAAAAGTTGGCTCACAACAGTTATTTGCAAAGACTCATAAATTGGAATGTCCATTCTCTAGTTCAAGTGACCCCGCCATCGTGGTAAGTTAAACCAGATATTGGGGTCAGTCGAGCCAATGTCAGTGAAATGGGTCCAGGCATAACCAAACGAGAAATTAAAATATAATAATTCATAAAATAAGGTTACTATCAGCCTTGTAAGTGAAAATACCTGGAACAATATTACTCTAGAAAACTTATCCATGTCTCAAAATCCGTGGAAAACATTTTGATAGTTCCAGAAATATCGGGGGCGGGAAATTCTTGATAGCGTGAATTTCATGGTTGTCCATGATCAAAAGCGATGCTAGATTATTAGAGTTTTTCGATGAAATGTCGCAAAAATTAAAAAATATCTTCCCCTCTGTTCTCCACCCAGACCTATTTGGTGCTCTGCTGATTGATCCTGTAGGTCCATCCCGTCCCAAGTATACCCCGGAGCTCAAATTTTAAAGAAAAACTCCGGAATCACATGCAGGAAATATGATAGCTAGTTGGATCCGGATGTACAAGAAAGTGAGGTCCGCAGTTTACTGCAATTTCGGTACGTAATGTGTGTGAAATGCAAAGAGACCCTCAACAATAGTTTCGGCATCACCGCCACACCCCGGGAAGATACACATATACGCAGGTGACCGCAATTTATTGATATCAGCAACTCCACCTAGAAGGCATTAGGTCTACCTTTGTCATCCGGCAGATTGGATGTTAAAACAAGTATTTTCAGACGATAGAAACTATTATTCGAGTCATAAGGACAAATAAACAAATAAAAGAAGATCAATTCAGTTAAAATTATAATGAGCACCGCAACCCTTCTAGTGTAGGCCTACTCTCGGCAATATGCCACGAGCCAGCTATGCGGTGAGACTCCGTTGAGAACCCAGATGTTAGTTAATAAATACTAGCCCATAGGCCTACGCAAGAAAATGTGCTTCGGGATCGTCGTTTTTCATCCTCAATATCTGTTCCATTCTTCATATTGGGTTTGCGCGGTCGTCAGTTCTTACATTTCTAGTGTAGGCCTAGGTCAGGTTGTTGATTTGAAATGATAAATTGCTATTGTTGTATGCTTGTCGAGTTTTGATTTCGCGATTTCACGCTAGTTTCGGAAAGTTCCATCCTGGTACAAGCTTATATGGATCTTATTCGCGAATTTTATGGAATCTAGACCTTGCCGAGCCCGTCGTGCACAATGATTGTATCTTACGTAGTTGTTTCTTTTGCCACTGTCGCGAAATGGGGTGCACCGTCGTCAGGCCAAAGTCTGATTGTATGTTATCGCTGGTCGCAGGGCATGCATGCACTTAATACATAGGCATGGACGCGCGGTGCATATGGTGTTTTTATGAAATTACATTTATTGTTTCTCCATCGTTATGTAATAGAAATTGAAAAACTGGTACACAGTATAAAATGCACATCATTCCAGAAACCAAGGTCTCTGGTGCTATAAAGACTTGTTCCTCTACGGTCAGAGCTGGCGCTGTTAGGTTGGAAATAATCCTCGCGCAATGGATCACATAACTCCAATATTACGAGTTTCGGCAAACATTATTCATCAATAAGTTCTCGATCGGTCAATTGCAATTGAGTTGTGTGGCGCTTTCTGCTTCGCCGCATTGCTAGAATCGAAGCCATCATCAGCGGATCTTACCAAAAACACGCATAGCGAGCAGACAGCGCTCGTAAATTAACGAGGGCGTCTGCGAGGTTCGGCTACCGAAAGCGTATAGTTCGTCATATCAAATTTGAGTTAACGAGCTCGTTAACGTTTGCAATGATTGTTCTTAAGGCCGCCCCCGCTCTCGTCTAGACATCTACATCAAAGTTTAGGTTAAGGTAAATTTCGTTTCGGTCACCGGCTCTGCGCGTTCCGGATAGAATTTTGGAGATATTTCGAACTTTTGCTTTATCGTCAGTATTGATTTGAGATCATGGTTCGCAGAGTTTGTTTAGGAGAAGATGAACATGCAGTCACGATTCTGCGTGGCGTGAAACAAATGAAACATGAAAATGACTTTTGCGATTTCACGATCAAAGTCGAAGGCAATGAATATCCGGTGCATCGTGTCATCATAGCAGTCGCATCTACATATTTTAAAGCCATGTTAAGACATGACACGATAGAAAGCCGTGAGAGAAAAGTAGAAATGAAAGATGTGGATTTTGAGTGTGTTGCAAGTTGTATCGATTTCATCTACAGTGGAAGTTTTGACATTCCAGATGGAAAGATTGGCGAACTTCTACACGTTGCAATCATGATGCAGTTGGAAAAAGTTAAAGAAGCTGTTTGTAAAATCCTCGATGAAGAATTGAACACTGAAAATTTCTTCCAAACAAGAAGCATCGCAGAAATGTATCAGCTTCACAGTATTTTGGAAAATTGCAAAATATATTACAAAGAAAATTTCATGGCAATTTCGGCTCAACCGGACTTTCAGAATGAGGAAACGTCTCAGCTAATCATGATTTTCAAGATTTTGGAGTTGAAACTGAGCGAAGATGACAAACTTGCTGTGTGTCTCAGATGGGCTGGAAACGATCCAATAAAAAAGGAATCGTTGTTAGATTTGATGAAGTGTGTCAAGTTGAAGGAGGTTTCGAAAAGTTACTTGCGCGATCTTCTTTGTAACCATCCTGTTATCAGTAACGACTTATTCTTGTACAAGATACTGAGTGGTCCTTTGTTAGACCACAATGAGCAAGCAAATTCTGACGTGGGAAGGCCTGTTGACGAGTCATTGATTTTATTTGACAATGATACTGATCGTCTAATATCCTACAATCCAACAACGAATCTAATTTCAACGTTTCACAATAAAAAGTTTATACATCTCGAAAATTTTACTGCAGTTTCCATGAGTCCATATATTTATATTTTATGTGGAAACAAATCCGTTCATCGCCTCGACGTCAAAGATAAAAACTCGAAATGGGAAAGGATGAAAGATATGATTGAAGATCATGGAATGGGCCCTCCTGTTGTTGAATTCTCGGGATCGTTAATTGTTGTTGGATGTAGATTCACTGATGGAGTTTCGCAAATTTCGAAAGTTGTTGAAAGATTCGATCCTGCAGCAAATCAATGGTGGAGATTACAGGACAGACCTTTAGCTATAGCGGACCATTCCGTCGTGTCTCTGGATGAATCGATTTATTGCATAGGAGGGGAGGATGTAGCTAAATATGTTGCCACACTCAGTAAATTCACGCCCTCAACATCAAAATGGCTTGATCTCAAACCAATGAATACTGCAAGGAGAAAATGTGGAGCCGTTGCAGTTGAACAGAAAATATTTGTAATGGGTGGCTTGTGTCGATCTGGGAAAACAGATGAAGTAGAATGCTATGATGTTACTTCTGGGCAGTGGACTTCTTTGTCTCCTATGAATGAGAGAAAAAGATACGTCGTTGCACGCCATATCAAAGGCTGGATATATTTAACTGATTGCGGGTCTTCTTCAACTGAATTTGAGAGATATGATATCGTGAATGACAGATGGATGAAAATTACCTTCAAAAGTATTTGGATTTACGACTGCGTTGTATGTAGATAAGAATCGAGAGAAAATATTT
This sequence comes from Botrylloides violaceus, assembly GCA_030412335.1. Taxonomy (NCBI): domain Eukaryota; kingdom Metazoa; phylum Chordata; class Ascidiacea; order Stolidobranchia; family Styelidae; genus Botrylloides; species Botrylloides violaceus. The sequence continues at coordinate 11,460 of JASFYC010000013.1, forward strand.
CAAATATTATTCCCATTCACTTTGTTGGAGTGGCCGCAGTTTACCTACCGTTCATGAATTGTTTGATTATGTTGATATTGTGGAGATATCCTCTTCCTAATTGAATTTTTCAAGTGGATTGTTTCTCGAAATATCTATATGTCATATGTGTTGATTTCCATGTGATTGCAGTAGGAATAATAAATATGAAAATTATTAACCTAATAATAGTTCAATGTATCAGAAATTGTTTTCAATGTCAGGTTTGTCTTTTACGTCAGATTAAAATTAAGTGCGGATAATAAAAAAAGATAATCTCGGATTAGTAGTTTTTGAACGCCAATTAGGTTGAGACGTGGCAAGTGTTGACTAGAAAGTCGTTTTTTTAATTGTCGTGCATCTCAGCATTTGAATACAATATCTTACTTCGCCCCAACGGTAGTAGGGTCGAGGTCGATCTCATATAAAGGTGCCGGCGTATTATACTTGGGCGATCGCTGTAAGTCCTGTAAGGAAGATGGATTGCAAACGATGTACGCTTCTACGAACAATTTCTGACGCAGGTATCTCCTATTTACGGATTTACGATCAATGTCCAGCGCAAATATCGCCTATTTACAGTTTTACGATCAATTTCCAGTGCAAGTATTGTCTATTTACGCTTCTACGATCAATTTCCGACGCAAGTATCTCCTATTTACGGATGTACGATCTCCTACTGGAAATAGAAGACCTCGTCGGATCCGGATATCGAAATTTTTGGATCCGGTTGTTTATCTGTCGTCTAGACATCTACACCAAAGTTTATGTTTAGTTCCGCAAATTTCGTTTCGGCCACCGCCTCTGCGTTTTCCGTGACAGAAATTTGGAGATATTTCGAATCGTTTGCTAGGTCGTCAGTATTGTTTTGTAATCATGGTCCGCAGAGTTTGTTTAGGAGAAGATGAACATGCAGTCACGATTCTGCGTGGCGTGGAACAAATGAAACTTGAAGATGACTTTTGCGATTTCACGATCAAAGTTGAAGGCAATGAATATCCGGTGCATCGTGTCATCATAGCAGTCGCATCTCCATATTTTAAAGCCATGTTAAGACATAACACGATAGAAAGCCGTGAAAGAAAAGTAGAAATGAAAGATGTGGATTATGAGTGTGTTGCAAGTTGTATCGATTTCATGTACAGTGGAAGTTTTGATATTCCAGATGGAAAGATTGGCAAACTTCTACATGTTGCAATCATGATGCAGTTGGACAAAGTTAAAGACGTCGTTTGTAACATTCTCGATGAAGAATTGAATACTGAAAATTTCTACCAAACAAGAAGCATCGCAGAAATGTATCAGCTTCATAGTATTTTGGAAAAATGCAAAATATATTACAATGAAAATTTCATGGCAATTTCGACTCAACCGGAGTTTCAGAACGAGGGAAAGTCTCATTTAAACAAGATTTTTAAGTCGAAGAAATTGAAATTAAGCGAATATGACAAACTTGCTCTTCTCTCTCACCTGGGCCGGAAACGATCCATTAAGAAAGGAATCGTTGTTAGATTTGGTGAAGTGTGTCAAGTTGAAAGAGGTTTCGAAAAGTTACTTGCGTGATCTTCTTTGTAACCATCCTGTTATCAGTAAAGACTTCTTCTTGTACAAGTTACTGAATGATCCTTTGTTAGGCCACAATGAAGAGTCGGCGAGGTCTGACAAAGTGGAAAGCTCTGTTGACGAGTCATTGATTTTTTTTGACAGTGATGCTGATTGTCTAAGATCCTACGATCCAACAACCGATCAAATTTCAACGTTTCACGATGAAAAGTTTAAACATTTCGAAAATTTTACTGCAGTTTCGATGAGTCCATATATTTATATTTTAGGTCAAAACAAATCCGTTCATCGCCTCGACTTCAAAGATAAAAACTCGAAATGGGAAAGAATGAAAGATATGATTGAAGATCATGGATGGTTCCCTCCTGCTGCTGCCTCCTCGGGATCGATATTTGTTGTTGGATGTAGCAATGAACATTTGCAATTTACAAAAGTTGTTGAAATATTTGATCCTGCAGAAAATCAATGGTGTAGATTACAGGATAGACCTTTAGCTATAACGAACCATTCCGCCGTGTCTCTGGATGAATCAATTTATTGCATTGGAGGGCGTGATGGAGCTAAAGATGTTGCCACACTCAGTAAATTTACGCCTTCAACATCAAAATGGGTCGACCTGAAACCAATGAAGACAGCAAGGAGCGAATTTGGAGCAGTTGCAGTTGAACGAAAGATATTTGTAATGGGGGGCTGGTCTCAATCTGGGAGCACGAATGAAGTAGAATGCTATAATGTTACTTCTGGGCATTGGACTTCTTTGTCTCCTATGATTAAGAGGCAGTACTTCAATGTTGCAATCCATTTCAATGGCTGGATATATTCAATTGAGCGCTTTTATGTTTCGAATGAAATTGAGAAATGTGATATCGTGAATGACGAATGGAGAAAAGTAGAATTGAAAAGTATTTCACGTTTTATCGTCAACGATTGTATTATTATTTCTAGATTGGAATCGTGAATTGATATTTCAAAATATAATTTCCATTCACTTTGTTGGAGTGGCTTCTTTTTACGCTGTTCCATAATCACTATTCTGTTGATACTAATGACTGCAGTAGGAATATTAAATATGAAAGTTAATATCTTAATAATAGTTTGATATATTGAAGTAATATAATATTTATAAGAAATTTTTTTCAATGTCAGGTTTGTCTTTTCGTCCAAGTAAAGTTGAGTCAGGATTAATTTCATATTAATTAAAGATAATCTCAGATTAGTAGTTTTTGAACGCCGGTTATGTTGAGAGTGGAGATTTGACTAGAAGGCCGTTTTATTAATTGTCGTGCATCTCAGCATTTGTATATCTTACGTCGCCCTATTGGTAGTAGGGTCGAGGTCGATCTCTTATAAAGGTGCCGGCGCAATATACTTGAGCGATCGCTGTAAGATGATGGATTACAAACGATGTACGTATCTACGATCAATTTCCGACGCAAGTATTGCTTATTCACGCTTCTACGATCAATTTCCGACGCAAGTATTGCCTATTCACGCATCTACGATCAATTTCCGACGCAAGTATTGCTTATTTACGCTTCTACGATCAATTTCCGACGCAAGTGTTACTTATTTACGCATCTACGATCAATTTCCGACGCAAGTATCTTGATTACGCATTCACGATCAATTTCCAACGCAACTATTGCTTATTCACGCATCTACGATCAATTTCCGACTCCAGTATTGCTTATTCACACTTACGATCAATTTCCGACGCAAGTATTACTTATTTACGCTTCTACGATCAATTTCCGACTCAGTATTGCTTATTCACGCATCTACGATCAATTTCCGACGCAAGTATTGCTTATTTACGTATCTACGATCCATTTCCGACGCAAGTATTGTTTATTCACGCTTCTACGATCAATTTCCGACGCAAGTATTGCTTATTTACGCTTCTACGATCAATTTTCTGATATTCAATAATAGTTTAATCTTAGAATGTAATGATTCTATGGTTTAATATTTTAATCTATCGGTACATTGAAGTAATATAAAATTTATAAGAAATTTTTTTCAATGTCAGGTTTGTCTTTTTCGTCCAAGTAAAGTTGAGTCAGGATTAATTTCATTTTAATTAAAGATAATCTCAGATTAGTAGTTTTTGAACGCTGGTTATGTTGAGAGTGGAGATTTGACTAGAAGGCCGTTTTATTAATTGTCGTGCATCTCAGCACTTGAAGACACGGTAGTTCTATCGGTACTACTGTAGGGGTCGGCCTTTTAAAGGCGCAAGAGCATCAATATACACTTGGGGTGATTGCTGTAAGGAAGTTGATTTTGGATTGCGATACGTAGCACACGATTTACGCTTTTTACAAGAACGAATTCTTGGCCTGCTTGGTATAATACTTGGAACGAGGTGTATCGTGTTACACCAGTGCCACACCTCCAACGCCATAGGATTGGAGACCATTGAAGGTGCGATCCTACCGACTCTTGCCTCATCGTCACGCTTGAGTAATCAATGATTTAAGAAGTCCATGGTTCTTTGAGAGTGGTCCGTTCTACAAGCGCAAGGCAAATGATTTCTGGCTGTTTCGTACTAATAAGGAAACAGTGTATCTGTAATGAACGGGATTTAGTAATATTGAGTTGGTAACTAACACAAATAAGGTACCCTATCGCCTCGTAGAGCTACTGACCTAGTGTAATGCATCGTATCTACGAATAGGGCGGGTTTATCCTATGCACTGCGCTGCGCGTCCAGCATATGCTTACCTATTTAGTGCAGGTGCCCTGCGACCAGCGACAACATACGATCGGAGTTTGGCCTGACGACGTTGCACCCCATTTCGCAACAGTGGCAAAAGAAACAACTACGTAAGATGTACTCATTGTGCACGACGGGCTCGGCAAGGTCTAGATTCCATAAAATTCGCGAGTAAGATCCATAAGCTTGTACCACGATGGAACTTTCCGAAACTAGCGTGAAATCGCGAAATCAAAACTCGACAGGTATACAACAATAGCAATTTATCATTTCAAATCAACAACCTAACCTAAGCCTACACTAGAAATGTAAAAATTGACGACCGCGCAAACCCCATAATTATGAAGAATGGAACAGATATTGAGGATGAAAAACGACGATCTCGAAGCACATTTCCTTGCGTAGGCCTATGGGCTAGTATTTATTAGCTAACATCCGGGTTCTCAACGGAGTCTCACCTATACAGTAGCTGGCTGACGGTGGCATTGCCGAGAGTAGGCCTACACTAGAAGGGTCGCGGTGCTCAATATAATTTCAACTGAATTGATCTTTTTTTATTTGTTTATTTGTCCTTATGACTCGAATAATAGTTTCTATCGTCTGAAAATACTTGTTTTAACATCCAATCTGCCGGATGGCAAAGGTAGACCTAATGCCTTCTCGGTGGAGTTGCTGATGTCAAATTGCGGTCACCTGTGTATATGCGTATTTTCCCGGGGTGTGGCGGTGATTCCGAACCTATTTTTAAGGATCTCTTTGCATTTCACACACATTACTTACCCAAATTGCAGAGTGTGCAACAATTTGTTGCCCATGCGAGAGTGCAGTGACCGGAACGGACGACTTGTGATTTTGAGTGACTTTGCTACCGACCGCGCTGCGTCATTGTCACGCTTGAGTAATCGCGGTCGTTCTGTTTGTGTTTTCCATTCAGCATCGAAGCGACCGGCAACGCGAAGCGAATTTTTTGTATGAGAATATTAAAAAACTGCCATATTTTAACAGATAATTGTGGTATTGCATAATTTTACTAATTAATTATATAAATTAGATATAAAATGTTGGGTGCCAGTCATTTATGCCGGCGTTTTTTGTCCAGTTCACCGGTAAGTGCGTGTTGTTTTAACTACTGTTGTTGAAATATTTGTTCGAACCATTACCATGCTTCCTGTTTGCCACGTATTTCCGCTGTCTCGAATTTTTGCTGTAGGTGGCAGATGTGGTCTTGCCGTAAATTGCATCGAGGCATTTTGCTGCATCACTGTGTTCTGTGCAATTCTGCAGTTTTTCTTTGAAATATCACGGATATGGGGATATATGATATGCTGTTTCCGCTGGTGTGGTCTTGAATAGGCGAAATATGGATTTAAGACGATTTTGCTTCTAGTGGCATTCATAGGTTGCATATACTCATGTAAGGCTGTGGGAAATCGTAGGAAAGGTCGTTCAACAAAAATCGGTATTGTTTTCATAAATTAAGCTTTTCTAACTTGAACTTGCACAGTAGCCTACTCGCTTGCTGCGCTGTTGCATTTGAATCATAGTTCAAACATATTCTGTAAGTAATGCGAATGAGCTTGGTTGCAAAAGGAATGGAATGCGTTTTGTGCGGCTGGTTGATTATCCATGCTGGATTAGCAGCTGGACGGTGCAGAAAATTTGAGTATTTGTGCAACTCTGGACTGTGCCAAAGATCGACCAAACGCACAATGTTCCAAAGACCAGTAGCCAACATAGTTGCAGAGCAAACGACATGAGAACTACTTCCGGTTTTGAGAGCGTTCTGTGATTTTTTCGATCGTCGGTTGATCCTGTCCCGTTTCTATACTGTCCAATGAGAATACGTCTGAGTTGGAATATGCAGACTGCGGACGCATTGAATACTACCTCTGCCTATAAGAAAATCAAAATCTTAACTATGAATTATTTTTATAAATTTAGCAATACTGGGCTAACAAGATGAAGGTAGCAATCATTGGGCAGTCACTGTTTGGAGCAGAGACGTATTCTCTCCTGCGAAGCAACGGGCATAAAGTTGTCGGAGTGTTTACGATACCGGATGTTGATGGGAAACCGGATCCTCTCGGTGAGGCTACAACTTTCATCGGCTTCGTAGTAGACTAGCCTAAAAATAGCTTTTTCGCTAGACGGCCGGCCGGTGCATTGAGGGGGGGTGAGCGCTTGACTTCGACACCCTTCCAGCCCCTTCGACGTCTCCTTGTCAGGCCTGCATATACACGATATATTATACATGACGCACGATATGCATATCGGTATGCACCAGTAGTGTGTGTGTGTATTTCATGTGAGTTTGCGTAAATGCAGCAAAAATCAAATATGGACGAAAGGTGTCCTTTCCTTTAACATGCTTGCATATCACCGAGCACGAAATTCTGTGTTTTGAGGAGACTGTAAGGTAACTGACCGCTGCTGTTTGTTGCATATTTCATATTTCAGCGTCTACCGCGGAAAAAGATGGCGTTCCAGTTTTCAAATTTCCCAGATGGAGAGTCAAAGGTCAACCCATCCCAGAGGTAGGCTGTATTCTACTACTCATCCTTGGTAAGAGAGAGAAAAATATCTTCGGTTTTGGAATTTATGGAGTTTTCAACCCTACTAAGATATTATATGCCAGGTCAGAGAGAGAGAGAGAGAAAACTCTATTTTGTCAACCGGTCAATGATCAGTACGCGTGTCAAACTTCCGGTTTATAACCAGGGGCCCAGGATCACTATCTCAACCACAACACTCCCCCGATAGTGACTCCCAAGCAGAGACCGACCGGATACCAATTGATTTGGTTTGACTTGGCCGCGAACCCTAACCCGGACCTCGGCAAACTGACCAATCATCATACTCTTGTTGCAGGTCGTTGAGAAATACATAGCAGTCGGGGCGGAATTGAACGTGATGCCGTTTTGCTCACAATTTATTCCAATGAACGTGATCGATCATCCGGAACATGGATCTATTATCTACCATCCTTCTCTTTTACCGCGGCACCGAGGAGCATCAGCCATTAACTGGTAAGTTCAAGCTTATTGAATCAGAAGAGGACTGTGTCTCATGAAAACGTAAAATTCTTCCGTCTCTCACACACAGCAGAGTATTAATTCTCAACCGTGTCACCATCTTTCACTAGAATAAGCGCTCAGTGTAGGCTGGATTGTTAGAGTATTAATTCTCAACCGCCGGTGCTGTCGGGAGATTGCACGTAGTCAGTGAAAAATAGACGGCCGGGCAACTTACAGCTGGGAACGTTGTCTGGTGAAAAATGCTCGGACCGCAGATTAGTTAACAATTCTAAGACTATGCTGCACTGAGTTGACAAAATTTGTCTCAGTGTAGTGGCTGGATTGTGTACTCTGGGTTTGCAGTTTGTAATGTAATCTGTTGGTCATGTGAGCAAAGCAACACGTTGCATACAGGAAGCTATCTCTTGCTAATTAGGCCACATTCCTCACACCACTTCTAAAACTAACCTCATTGCATGCTCTAGTTTAGAAATGGGGCGTGTAGAGGGATGCTCAATTCCTATTGGTCGTTAAATATGAACTGGAAGAGTGAGTGAGGGAGCAGATATTCTGCTGAGTTGAGGGTTTGAAGGTTGAGAGTGTATTGATTGAGTTTATTTATTTAGTTAACACTCGATATGAACGAATGAGGGAACCGAACCAACTTGGTACAGTGGGTGATTTAAATTATGGCTGAAAATATGGGTAAAAATTAATGAAAACATGGGCGAAAATTGGTAAGAATAAGGGTAAAAATGTAGGTGAAAATATGGGTGAAAATTGGTGAAAATCTGGGTAAAAAAGGCTCAATGTATTGGTGAAAATAATTGGTTATTCGATGTGTTGGGTATCAGTATATGTGAAAAGTTCACGTGACCCGAACAACTGACGCAATACATGAATGCTTGAGTTCTGTTCTCTTTTCCATCACATATGTGGCCATGTTCCTCAGCAAAAGTATCTTTCTCTCTCTCTCTCTCTCATAAAATCGCTCTGTTTTAGGACTCTAATGTCAGGAGACAAGAAGGGAGGTTTCACGATCTTCTGGGCTGATGACGGTCTCGATACTGGTATGATTTTTATACTTAAATCACAGTGCCTCTCCTATGTGTGTGCGTGTGTGTGTGTATAAAATATTGAAATGTAATTTATTGTCATAAATATCGGTTTCATTTCACACTCTCTCTCTTTTCTCTCTCTCTCAGGTCCGATTCTCTTACAGCGAGAATGTGAAGTGAAGGTGAACGATACGGTCGACGACATTTACAATGGTTTCTTGTACCCCGAAGGAATAAAGGCGATGGTAAGGCTGGTGGTCCTGTCATTTTCTACGCCGATTACAAATTCGTTAAATTTTGATTGCGTTTTTGACTTTGTTTGAATTTCGACGCCCCTTCAATTTTGATTGCGTTTTTGACTTTCTCTGAATTTCGATACCACTTCAATTTTGAGTTTGTTTTTCACTCCGTTTTTGATATGAATTCGAAACTCTCTCAGGCCGAAGCCGTTCAACTTATTGCGGACGGAAAAGCACCGAGAATCATACAACCTGAAGAGGGCGCTACATATGAAGGAATCATGAGAAAAAAGAACGCAGAGTTGAAATTCGACCAATCGGCTCTCGATATTCATAATTTCATTCGAGGAAATGACAAAGTACCCGGAGCTTGGACAATGATTGATGGACAGGTGGGTCCAGTAGCCTGAAGAAGAAAATCCCTCCCCCACCCCACCGTGTGTTCAAAGTAAAACTAGAGATGCACGATGATGCGGTTCGAAACAATATTTAATTGGTAATAATAATGATTGATGGACAGGTCAGTCCTTGCTAGAGTTCAGTACCCTGCAGTAGTGAAGAAGAAAATCTGTCCCTTCCTCTCCACCCTGAATCACCCTACTAGCGTAGTAGCGAGATGTACGGTGATTCGATGATACGGTTCGAAACAATATTCGATATTCCTGAAAAACTCTTGTTCGTTAACTGAAAACCGGGATATGCCCCGGAAATTCCAGACGTCCGGTAACCTGACACTGTAGAGTGTGTAGACCAGTGGCTGGGCCGGTAAACCCATTAATAAGTCCTCCCAGACTGGTGCCGAACACTTCATTCCTAAAATGCCACACGCCACTTTTCACGCCCCTACGAATACGTTGACACGTCGTTATATTCAAAGATTCCGTAAATAATATAATCGTGAATTTCTCGCTTCACGGTTCGCTCAATTAGTTACGTGAAATATTCTGGTTGAAATGTCCACGCTTCCCGTGGACTGGTAAAAGTTTTTCGCCGATCGACGACTGAGAACAATTGCTGTAGACAGAAGACAATATATTCCATATTTGTTGATATTATCAGAAAATTACGTTCTACGGTTCGTCTCTGCATCGGAGCAAACTACCTTCCGGTGAAGAAGTTACGATTGAAGGCATGTCAAAACCCGCAATCGTTCATAAAAACGGAATGATACTCTTCGGAAACGATGGGAGGAAGGTAAGTTTGGGAAGCAAAAACATTTGCCAGATGATTGTTACGTTTCCACCTTACATGCCAGGTACCCATAACCTCTGACTATAACCCCCGATTAAAGTTAATCTCTGATTTTAAACTCTGCTCAAGGTTAATCTGTGATCAAAATATCTGATTAAAGCTTCTTATAGACATTTAAAGAAGATGGTTTGTGTTTAACCTTTCTGTAGACTAACCCTCACCATATTCCTGAGTTGGGAGTTGGTTCATACCTGCGAATGCCTGCCTGTCCTGTGGCCACCCCCACTATTCCCAAGCTCAGGACAGACGTTATCTTTAAAACCGGGCAATTTTGACTTTTGTACTTTGAATGTATATAAATAAACTGATGCCCAATGAAATTGACTGCCGTTTCAATCTAATCTCAACCAACTCTCCACAGATCAGACTTAGTTTAAGTAGTTTGAAGAGTGTAGTGGAGCCGATGGCGGACGATCAATAGATATTGTAAAGAAGATCACCACAAATTTAGCGTCCAGCCTTAGTTTATTGAGAATTAAACATTCATAGCTTGACTCCCTCTTCATCAGTGAAGATGGAATGGTGATCTTCTCTACAATATCTATCGATCGTCCGCCATCGGCTCCACTAACTCTTCAATAAGTCTTCTTAGCTACACTACAATCGACCAGTGGTTGATAATCGTTGTTTCAGATCTCAATCGATCGTCAACTCTTGTTCAGGTTAACGTCAAGAACATTCAATACTCTGACGGCCACATGCGTCCCGCTTCCAAATATGGAATGGACGACGTCTCAGAGTCTCTCGTTTTGACCGAAGAAGAATTGAAAATGTCCGACATGATTCGAGAATCATGGCAAGGAATTCTTAATCGTGACATCGTAGATGAGACGGACTTTTTTAAAGCTGGCGCCGGCTCCATGGACGTTGTCAGGTAAGCAAAATAGGCGTGGCAAGGGTGTGTTGTAAGGATATCAGTCAGGTAAAAGACTAGCGAGGAAAATATATATTTAGCTCATTGTTGATATTTGTTCTGTTACCCACACTCTATATCTATCAAACTGACCTTTAACGTAACCTACCCCCTTTTTTTCTAGGTTAGTGGAGGAAGTTCGACAGAAAACGTCGGTCGTCTTGAAGAATGAAGATGTCTACATGGCAACAACATTTTCAGGATTCGTACAAAAAGTTTGTTTTTTGAGTCCTCGTTTGATTTTTGTTTTCCTGGTCTGTGCCTGGAAATGTGGACAGCTTTAAACGAGTCTAATTTGATAGACTGACTGACTGCCATAATTTCAACCAATGGGCTGTTACATAAATCTCTCTCTCTCTCTCTCTCTCTCTCTCTTCGTTGATTAAAATTATCTATTTCGCAATGAAGTTCAGGGTGGGCGAGTTAGAGTTAGACAAGATCTCTCACTCACACTCATGTTGGTCATGGTTCAAAGATTTTCTCTTTTTTGTAGATGGTCCGAGTTTTCCGCGGTCTTGACGAGAAAGAAACGCTCGAAGTTGATTATGCGATCGCCGAAGCAAACGGAATGCAATTGAAGATGCCGCATCAATTGTTTATTAACAATCAATTTTTGGATTCGTCCGACGGGGTTGAATATGATACGATCAACCCTGCCGATGAAACAGTGAGTTTGCTCAATTCTCTTCAAGTTGTGGTTGGACCGGGTCACTAGAAAATTGCGATCCCACCTCCCGACTCCTCCCCCCTGCCGCTGATGGGCATCTTAGATACTAAAGTGGGAGCTTGTATTCTCTCATAATAAGATTCTCTCTTATCTCTCTCTTCGTCCTGTCTCTTCTTCCTTCCATCCTACTTCTAATGAGATTCTCTCTTCAGACTTTTTCTCTTCTAGTCATTAGATTCTCTTCTTTACTTTAGTTATCACTTTTCCCTTTTTCTTGTGATATTCTATTCTCTCGTAATATGATTCTCTCTTATCTCTCCCCTCTTCTCCTAATGAGATTCTCTCTTCAGACTTTTTCTCTTCTCTCATATTATGAATCTCTTCTCACTTCTCTTCTTCCCTTCTTCTCTTAGTGTTATCCTCTCTTCTCTCATACTAGGATTGTTTTCATGTTTGTTCTCCTGTCTCTTCCTCCCCTTTTTCTCTTGATGATATTCTCTCTTTTCTCTCATATTGAAATTATCTTCTCTCATAAGAATGAGATTCTGTCCTGTTTCTTAGGTAATATGCAAAGTTTCAAAAGCCACTGTAGAAGACGTTGATGAAGCCGTTGAGGCAGCGAGCGAAGCTTTTAATGACGGTCCGTGGGCAACAATGAATCCTCGTGACAGAGGGAGACTCATGTATCAGTAAGTGCCATCCAGATATCAGAGCTTTGACCTTTTTAGTAGAGTAGTTCCGAAAGCTTGTGAATGTTATAATTCTCAAGCAAGGCTGGACGTTGAATCTGTGGTGAATATCTTCTTTACGAATGTAAACTTATGAGAATCATGTCAGTTACGGCTCTGGACTTCCATATTCATCTTTCCGGGGTCCGCTCCTTCACCAGGTGAAGATGGATATCTGAAAGCTTGTGAACGCTCTAATTCTCGATAAACCAAGACTGGATTTTAAATCTGCGGTGAACCTTCTTAACGATATCTATTGATCGTCAGCCATCAGCTCCACTATAATATTCGATATATATCGTAAATACGATTCACCACTAATGTTATATTTCTCAATAAATATTCTCAGACTTGCGGACTTGATGGAAGCGAACCAAGAAGAACTTGCATTAATCGAATCTCTCGATTCAGGAGCGGTATACACACTCGCTCTTAAGACTCACATCGGCATGTCAATCCAAACATTCAGGTTCGTCGACTCGGTTGTTTCTTTTTTCTAGCGCTCAGAACTTGACATCGACCAATATTGAATTTTTCAAGACCGATACGATAATCGAAAATTCGATCATCATCTTTTTGCTGATTTATCCGCTATCGCATATTGACTTCCTCACTTCGCTAATAGCGGATATCGATAATCGAAAAATTTGAAATGTCGAAATTGAAATAACCATAGAGTTTTTTTCTAGATATTTTGCTGGATGGTGCGATAAAATTCACGGTTCAACGATTCCAATCAACCAGGCTCACCCGAACCGAAATCTGACTTTTACAAAGAAAGAACCAATTGGGTACGTTACATAAATGCTTTGTACTACAAAACTTGAATGTCACAATTTGCAGGGTGTGCGGCATCGTTATTCCGTGGAACTATCCTCTTATGATGTTGGCTTGGAAAATGGCTTCGTGCCTCGCGGCAGGAAACACCATGGTCTTGAAACCGGCTCAAGTAACACCTCTTACCGCATTGAAGGTACGTTAAAACGACTGGTCATTTTCTCTTTCTCTCTCTCTCTCCCTGTGTGTACCAATACATGTGTGTGTTCTGCCTAAATGTTGGATGATTGGATTGAGTTTCTAACTTATAGTTGGTTGTTAAACTCCTGACATATTGACATTGACATAATTATGTTCCGTAAGCATTGGCTTGACGTATTTTACCATAGTAGGGTTGCAACGGTATAATTTTAAAACTGAGACCGAATGTCAATTCGCTAACCTTGTTTTATTCCGTTAAAGTTTGCAGAGCTTGTAGTTGAAGCTGGATTCCCGCCCGGAGTGATTAACATCCTTCCTGGGGCTGGGAGCAACATCGGACAGCGTATGGCAGACCATCCAGATATTCGGAAACTCGGTTTTACTGGATCTACTCCGATCGGAAAACAGATCATGAAAAGGTGATTCTTTTTCTATTGTTGGGCATTGTTGATTCGGACTAGAAGTCAGGGCAGAGACACTGCAGTCACTGCTTCGAGGCCCGGTCCAGGTGAATTATATTGAGCGATACCCATCTACATGTTATGATCCTCAGTAGCAGGTAGCAGTTAGGGGGACCGGTTTGATTCCTGGTGTTGTCTGGTGCACTCATCCAAACCTTCTATCTGCAGTGCTGCGATGAGCAATTTGAAGAAAGTATCGTTGGAACTTGGTGGGAAATCCCCGTTGATCATTTTTAAAGATTGTGACCTCGACAAGGCCGTCCGATTCGTGAGTAATTTCATTCTTCGATCATTGTGACCGGTGGTGCAGCATAATGCAATGGGTTGTTTGAACACTTTAGCGCCTCTAGTGACAAAGCTAAGTTGATGATTTCTTGCTGCTCCATCGAATTTTAGGAACTGTCGGAGTTTGAATGATCGATCCGCTTCATTGCATTTCTGATTGACAGGGCATGAGTTCTGTCTTCTTCAACAAAGGAGAGAATTGTATCGCGGCCGGGCGACTTTTCGTCGAAGAATCGATTCACGACGAATTCCTTCGAAGGATCATCGAAGAGATTAAGAAAATGAAGATCGGCAATCCCCTCGATGCCAGTACAGACCATGGACCACAGAACCACAGGTGAGCCATGCCTTTCCTACATGCCACAAGGCACTTAGACACCTCAATACCACAGGTCATAGACCACTCCCACAAGGCACATGGACACCTCAATACCACAGGTCATGGACCACTGCTACATGCCGCAAGGCGCTTACACACCTCAATGTGCATGAACCAGTCACGATTGCTTCCCCGTGCATGAGCTTACTTGCGTGGCCTGACAAGGCCTCACGACAAGTCAGAAAGATCATGTGAATTTCTGATCTCTCTCGCTCTCATTCTGACTTTTCTCTTTCTGAACTCTCTCTCTTTCTTACCTCTCTCTCTTTCTTTCTGATCTCTCTCTTTCTAATCCCTCTTTCTCTCTTTCTGACCTCTCTTTCTTTCTGATCTCTCACTTTCTGACCTCTCTCTCTCTTGCAGGGCCCATCTTCTAAAGCTGGTTGAATACTGTCAAATCGGAGCGAAAGAGGGAGCTGATCTTGTCTACGGAGGGAAGCAATGCGATCAACCTGGCTTGTTCATGGAACCATCGGTACTGACTAACGTAACTGATCATATGTATGTCGCTAAAGAAGAATCGTTTGGACCTGTGATGGTGATTTCCAAATTCAAGGACGGGTAAGTTTTTCTCTGCGTTGGATTTAATCGTGAATTTTAGACCCATGACAAAAAATAATCGTAAGTCTAAGTTAGGCGTTGTAAATCTCTCTCTCTCTCTCTTGCTAGCTTAGGCGACCATGAAGTTCAAGGGTGAGTGGGTGACAGTTATACAGCATCTCTCTCTCTTTTTGTTGAATATTTGTAAATTTTGGCGTGGGTCCCTGAGAAGCACCTGGCTTGCACCTCTTGGAGTGTCTCCTCCCTGCTCCTGTAGTAATTGAGTCATTGTCCTGCTCACAATTGCCATAATCTGTTGCGTTGTATGATGTCACAACTCTTTAAATTCTACTCTATTTCATCACAATAGCGATATTGACGGTGTGTTGAAGAGCGCTAATGGAACTGAGTACGGTCTGGCGTCGGGCGTCTTCACGAACGATATTTCTAAAGCTTTGTACGTGAGCGAAAAATTAGACGCCGGGACGGTCTTTGTTAACACTTACAATAAGACGGATGTCGCCGCGCCGTTTGGAGGCTTCAAGCAGTCTGGCTTTGGCAAAGACTTGGGTGAGTGTGATGTCAGCTATTCAGTAGGCACCGAGGGAAAGGGGACGCCAGACTGTGTCCCCCAGCGTGCTGTTTGGGTCCCAAAAGTAATAGGATGTCCCTAACAGTAGGCTAATAGGTTTCACATCACCACTCAATATTTCAATATTTCTGACCTATGACGTCATAATGTCATGTTATTATTTACAATTCAAATCTTAAACTTTGCTCTTCACCTGATGAAGGAGCTGAGCTTCGAAAGCTTCTGAATTATATTTCAATAAACTGGACTGGACGTTAAATTTGTGGTGACTTAATATATCTATTACTATAGTAGGGTAATACTCCGAAAACTGGCGAATTATATTCCAATAAACTGGACTGATCGATAAATTTGTTGTGACTTATTATATTTATTACTATTTGGACCGTCCGCCTGGCTCCGCTATTTTTCATATCACCACTTGGAAATATTTTTTTTATTTTCAGGTCAAGATGCACTGAACGAGTACTTGAAGACAAAAGCAGTTACTATCGAATATTGATCATGTGCATCGAATCTATTTAAAGTTACTTTTTCAATAACAGTAGGAGAACTTGTCACAGCAATGCAAGACTTGGGCTTGTTGCTGGCAAGCCAATCAATTTGCCTTTCCAAATTTCGGGATTACTTCCTGACATGGCAGGCACCCCTTACCTTCTAAAGTCGTTCTCTTTTACCTGGTCTGATTGCAAACTCCCTCTCTCAAACTCTCTTTTTTTTCCCCGCAAAATTCGGGAGTAAGCGATTAAGTAAATCGTGTGATTTCAAGATACCTTGGTTATTTTGACCCCCACGTTCCGCAACTTAAATGTTTCTGAAAAATTGAAACGCTCATTCGCAAAGCCTAATTTTCACAGCAATAAGTAGGTGAACGACTGAGAGGTACTATACTGCGGTCTACTTTGATTTTGTGGTTTCAAACGTGTTGTCTGGATGATTGTTGCAACGTGACCAAGATAAAATGCGGTGACATTAACAACGCACTATACAAACATATACCTGTGATTACGCACTATTGCTTTATTCCTGCAAAACAGATTCTACTGTTAATATATTGAATAGAATGATTGTTACGTTTGAATAGTTGACAATTGTCATGCTCATTGTGAATGTTGAATAATAAATATTTTTTAGTTATTCGTTGATAGACTCAAAGTCTACTATCTGTTATGTAACAATGAGTGTGTTATACATGCCTACTTATGTTGTTTTGAATATAAGCCATTTTCAACCACAAAGGTCAACGGTCAATGTTTATAATAAATCGGAGCAGGGAACTCCAGATCAGAAGGCGAACAGCTAAAACTCTAGGTCCACTGAGAGGTTGCCGGCGTACGTCGGTGTTGTTTTAATGCGTGGACGAGTCGAACCGGCAGGTTTATCCCGGCATGTCGCCGCCTATCTACGCGCATGTAATTTTCCTGGCGGGCTTCGGCCTTCCAAAGGATAATTGGTAAAGATGTTGTGCCACGGCTCGGTACAGCACCTCTTCCTCTACGGCGCAATCATCGCACCATAGTCGGGAAGTGATCTCGCGGGTTGGTTTATTCCTCGGTCAGTGCGCCCTTCTCGACTCTTCCCCCATTACGGCTGTGATGGGTAGTTTATATTCAACACTAGGTGAGGCTATTACTCTTTCTCTTCACTGGTAAGTTATTTCCCTATGAGCTCTATGGTCAACTAGCAGGATTCTCGGTGATTCGTAGGAATTCCGGTTTGGCAATCGAACAAAGTTGGACGATTTTTCAGTAACCAATGTCTTCAAAAAGATTCAAGATATATTTAAAACACCGAAATTTTAATAATTTTCAAGTGATGGCGATGAGATCAATAAATATATCAGTGGTTCAAATTCACGTCGATGACGTCAGAGATATTTTCCAGTCAGTGAGCGCCAAAACAAACAAAGTGGCGGCGTCCTTCGCAACTACTGATCCCTTGGTTGGGCCTCAGCCGTATGGTAGCAAAAGTTGCCAGGTTTTTGCCCTTAGCAGAAACGCATACCAAAAAGTGTGGATTTGACTTTTGAAAAAGATAGCGTTTTAAGTTTTAACGGTCTATTCGTAGCGCAATAATCGCGATTCACTATAGTATCCGGAGACAGACAGACAGACAGACAGATTTATTGATTCAGTCATTCATGAATAAATTAGTAAAAAATGAGAGGAAAACGACTGGGCTGCAGCAAAAGTCCAAGTTAACAAGTACTGTATATAGATCTCACCCATAGAACTCGAGTTGTACGCGTGCAATTTCAGAGCAAACTAGGGCGACTTGATTCCATTATTAACTTCCATCCATACCGCTGACTAAGTCGAGTTCTGCAAAATTTTGGCATATTTTCGGTGCTTAATTGTAAATTTAGGTGTACAGTTTGATGTAGGATATCCTCACCAGTTTAATTATAAATCCTCACCCTCATCACTTAAGTAGCGCATATTGCAATTTCATAGCAACATACTTTGCAAAATTTTGGAAAATTTAAATTCAGGTTTAGACCACGATTTTTGCCGGGGCGACTTGATCCCCTGACTTCTTCGCTCCCTTCCGTGATTCCTGTTAGCAACGTTGAACAAGTGACAAAACTGCTTCCTGTAAATTTCGGCGTATTTTTTATTCTTTATTATGATTTCAGGAGTAGGCTACCTTTTGATCGAGGATATCCTCAAGAAAATACAATTATGAAAAGACTAGGACAAAGCGGTCCATCCGCTCCAACTCGATGACAATTTGTCGTCTCAGCCTAAAATGAGCAGGGTTGCTGGAAAAGCTTCTACAGATGAAGCTACTCCGGTGCCTGAGAAGTCCGCACGAGAACCATCAACAATGAGAGAGAAAGACAAAGTGGATGGTTCTCTCCTTTTATTTGCAAAAGAAGACAAATCTATACAACTATATAACCCTAACACTAACGAAATCAACAAATTCCACGAAGCCGACACAAAGTTTATAAATGAAGAGGATTTCACTGCTATGGTTCTAGATTCATATTTATATATTTTCTTTTTCCCGAAATCGGTTTACCGACTTAATTTCAAAGATAAAAATTCAACGTGGGAACAAATGGCAGATATGTTAGTAGAACATGGGACATGGCCGCCAGCGGTGCCGCTAAACGGATCAATATATATGATTGGACTTTCTGGAACTCGCCCGATTAAAGACGTCGAACGATTTGACCCAGATGATAATAAGTGGGTCAAATTAAATGATAGACCGGACCCGATTTGTGACGCGGCGTTCGTAACAATAGACGACACAATTTATAGCGTCGGTGGATGGCTTGATGTGTATCATGAGTATGATAAAGAAACTGACATATTGTCATCGTTCACGCCGTCTACATCAACGTGGAAAAACCTTACTCCAATGCGGATGATTCGGCATTATTGTGGCGCTGCCGCTATCGATAAAAAAATTTATGTCGTCACTGGCTGTAGTGACAGCATTGCTATTGATGAGGTTGAGTGTTATGATGTCACAACCGACCAATGGTCTTTGTTACCTTCGACCATAGAGCCGCATGAATTTAATCGAGCGTTCCGCATGAATGGTTGGATTTACACGGTCAGTCGATATGAAAAATCAAACATAATTGAGAGATACAATGTTGCAAAAAATGAATGGGAGAGCGTCACCACAAAAGGGCCGCTATTCGAAATCACTGAAGCCGTCCTGCTCCCACATTTAGAGTAAGTCTTTCCGCTGGCTTGGCCGAATGCTTACAGTTCGCCTTCTGATCGGAAGGTCAAAGGTCAATAAAGACTTTGGAATTGGTATCAGTTCCTCAGTATCGAATTTCTGTGGTCTGTTGTGATTGTAATCCAGGCTATAAACCGGAAGTATTGACATGGTGTAAATGACCTTAGTAGGGTTAGTTGACTGTTCAGTTAGCCGAATGACTTTTTTGCCTACTGATCATGAGTCTTTGGGTTCGATTCCCGTCCGAGTCAAACCAAAGACTTCAGTTTGGTATCATCGGTTTTTCTGGTTTATATCTTTAAATTTTAGCGGCAATATTACAAACAATTTAATCATGCTTTGTTACCAAATAAATGTGATCCCGCATATATTCATCTTCACCTGATGAAGAATCGGAGCTCCGGAAGCTTATAATTATGAGCACAGTGTTTTCTACGTAAGCACGTTTATCCCCCGTGAGCACA
Source organism: Botrylloides violaceus (assembly GCA_030412335.1). NCBI lineage: Eukaryota > Metazoa > Chordata > Ascidiacea > Stolidobranchia > Styelidae > Botrylloides > Botrylloides violaceus. Next base: position 31,028 of record JASFYC010000013.1, read on the forward strand.
GTGTTCCCCTTGAACACGTGGTTCCACGTAAGTGTTCCCCGTGCTTTGTTACAAAATATGTGTATGCTTTGTGCCATCCCAGAAAATCGCGACATGCATAGTGTAGAAGACCAAAAATTAAATCTGCAGTTACCTGTACTACAGTATTTTTAAATTTCTTGAATAAAGTTGAAATGAAATGAAATTTCTGGCGGTCGGAATTCTTGACCGAACGCTACGATGTTCGCAAATTTGTTGAAATAGTTTCGGTGAAATCGCTCAAGGCAGTATTTTCCTTGGGCACAGTATTCCCCATGAACACGTGGTTCCACGTAAGCGCAGTGTTCCCAGGAGCACAGTATTTCCAGCGTCGTTCCCGGCGAACGCAGTGTCCTACGTAGGCACAGTGTTCCCCTTGAACACGTGGTTCCACGTAAGTATGTGTATCCCCTGTGAGCACAGTGTTGCCCTGAGAATATGTTCCCCCTTGAGCACAGTGTTCTCTGTGAGCAGTGTTTGCCGTGAGCACAGAGTTCCCGCGAGCACGTGTTCCCCATGACTCCATGAGCTCAGTAAAACCACCCGGGTAAAAAACATGTTCACGAATATCGACTTTTTGCTTCAACTATGACGACATAGTGTGCCCCCAAGAGCTGGAACACCCCCCCCTCCTTATTTCGAGGCGAGGAGGTCGAACCTTATCGAATCGGCTCTCCAAACTCGAAAGCCAATATCGGTTGATTTCTGATCTTGTTGGCGTAACTTTCAGACTCGTCCGAACTTGCACTTTATCACCTCATCATTAACCTTCATGAGATCATTATGTCGTGATATTGGAATATTTATGATCACACAATGTGCACATATCCCTAGTTTATAATGACTTGTCCAGACTTGCAGATAACAAATGTTTAGGAGGTCGATTGTGAGCTCATAAAACAACGGCGGGCGCCTGCAAGGAACGAGTTGCTCGCAAATTGACGAGATGTCGTTAAACACAACGAAGAGACGTCTATACGCAAACAAACGACCCCGAGTAGTCCGCATTATCTCGTCACAATTGCCCGTGCTGGCGGTTGCGATATCTTTCGTACGGCTGATTTGCATGTTACATAAAATGCTGGGATTGCGCCCGATCTCGTTGCTACATCTTTTAGATTTATTATTATTTTCAGTGACGCTTATCACCGGGCGGCGTTTTGCACCACGAACAAGACAGGCTGGAGCAGATGCATGGATATGGTAATCGTGTCACGAGTGTCGGATCACTAGTACAATCACGACTCTCCGCACTTCCCCGAAACCGACTGCCAGGCAGTCCTGTGCGACGTCATACTTTCTCTGTCTCAAGCGGTCGGCCCACACCACAGTCAATAAATAGCCGAACTCTCAGGTATCATGATTTACAAAGGAAACTTGGTCAGGTGGTGTGATATTTCCACTAAATAGGCGAGTGTGTTCTGTATATCTATCGAAATGATCGTCCTACATCGGTTGCTATCAATACGTAGAAAGATAGAGAATTTTTGCAGCTAGTAATAGTTAGCATGAACTTAGACATGGGTTATTTTGTAACATTAGAAGTATTTAAACACGAACAGCTTATTTTTTTCATTCCTAGACATAATTCCGTTAATCTGATCCCGTGATACAGACGACCGCAACCTATTCCTTAATGACGAAACAAAGAAACATTCGTCAAATTTCGAGAGAATTTTCAATAATTCTCTCGTTTTTGTTGCGAAATACAGGGCAGGTTTGGGCTTGCCCGATGACGTCAAGTAGGCTTTGTTTTTTATGTTGCCTGAAGGTGCGAGCTTTGGATCCAAGTCCTTCCTGACGGCGACGTTTTATCAAATTTCCTTTGCAATCTTCAATTTGTTAAACCTTCGTGATGTTTTCAAAAGGGGGTGGGCGGTGGGTGCGTTGGTGAGCGATGAAAAATGTTCGAAATGAACGATTTATCGCCCTGGCTGGCATTTCTTGAGACCGATATTCTTAATTTGCGCGCTGAAATCGGTATCGGCAGTCATCAACTCATGTGCAGTGTATATACCGCCCAGTGGAGTGACTGGTCTGAAGAGCCTTGACGAGGCCACCAAGCAGTGGCTTCTTTGCGGCTGCCTTTACGTCTAGTCCGAGGAAGTTTCCAAAAAACAATGTCAAATGGGAGAAGTCAATATCAGAAATTGGTCTCGATTTTAGTTATCAGCCAATGTTCACATTTTTCAGTAATCGCTAGACGTGCGTCTGGACCTGCTTTTGGCTCCAAACAGTCGGCAGTTCGCCAGTCTTTTCGTAATAAACTAGACGTCTATAACTTTTATCGGCCCTTGCGGTTTCATTTTTCAAATCCCAACATCTAGAATGTGTACCGAATCTTCCTTCGAGTGTTTGTAATTGAATATCACAAGACGAAGCAGACAACTTGCTTCCGATATACGTAACAATGTCTTCGTTTCACGTAACAATGTCAATACAGAGTTACAGAAACTTGCCGCCGTTTTCAAAGCGTTTCGTCAATATTGACCAAGGTGCTCGTATCAGTCGTTTTATTTACGACTCAGTTGATCGAGTGATTTCACGGTCTGACTTCTATTCGGGAGGTTTCGTGTTCGATTCCCGATCTCGCCAAACCAAAAGCTTAGCAGTCTGTATCGGGGAAGTGCGGAAGCTAGTAGTTATGGTGATGATCCGGGCAGGGATGTCTTGACTCGGAGTCAAAAGACATCCCTGGATCTGGGGTATAAACCGGAAATATTGACACGTGGGCCTTGAACATTGATCCGGCGTAAGCCTACATGACCTTAGTAGGGTGAAAACGCCATTATTATATTCGAAACAACACCCATTCATCTCTGGTTGGTAGTCAGGGGCGATGGTTGTGATAGCGGTCCGATCTGTAAACCAGAAGCATCGCCAAGCTTGCTGAGCTGCTGTTTCGTCAGTGGGCGTTGCCAGGCGACAAATCCACGAATCAACAGAATTTTTTCAACCGCTATAAACCATTCAAAATAGACCGGCGCTGTTAAAACTTCTACGCATGAACGTAACACTTAATATCCCGCAAAAGCGCCGAATTCTTCATGACGTCAAAAAGGTCACGTGTTGTGCTTTTTATTAAGTACAAAAACAAGCAAACTGCCCAAAAATTTAACAAAAATTAGACACTGTACAATTAAACCAAGTACGAGAACGAGACGCTGGCCCAGCCAGCAATAAATAAAACGCTTCTCAGCTCAACAACAATTAGGACAAAGTAACGCCCATTGTGACGTCATCGCCGACAGTGACGTCGTTGGTAGGTAAAGCAGACGACGGAATCATTCTAAAGATGGTGTCATAACAAATGCTAAGTTTTGTGGGAGTTTCTAAGCAACGGCAGTGACGTCATAATTCGAATTGGTAAAATGACAACAATTCAGTTGGATGAGTTTACGATCACATGGATATCGTAAAGAAGATTCACCGTTCAGCCTTGGTTTATTGAGAAATACAGCGTTCACAAGCTTTCCATCTTAACTTGATGGAGGAGCGGATCTCCGAAAGCTTGTGAATGTTATAATTCTCAATAAACCAAGACTGGACGTTATATCTGTGGCGATCTTCTTTACGATATCTATTGATCTTCCGTTATCGGCTCCAAAATTCATAATTATTATTATTATAACATCAGACTATAAAAAAAACGATCTTATACTATGAAAAAAGACAATGCACCATTCTCATATCATTAAATAGTTTTAAAAAAAGTAGATTCTATCACAGGATTCACAGCCATGACCATATTTGGTGGTGAAGATTTTTGGGAACCTTAGAAAAAGAAACGATATTGACAAGAGGTCAAAGGTGAAAGGTCAAGGGTGAGTAGACACTGTTAAAGAATGTTAAGAACCACCAGAGAGGAAACGGTGACAGATGAAAATTTGTGGGAATTCACGAAATTTTGAAGATTTCAATGAGAGAGATCTTTTGCCATCGGCTACTTTCAAGATTCAAGATGTTTCTATAAATTTGGCTGGATGTTGAATGGTGGTGGTGGGGACGATTGTCCGTTATCAGCAACTATAAATGTATTAAATTTGGCAAAAACTGCGATGACACTATCGAAATGATCGTCTGCCATCGGCTACTATCAATATACAAAAAAGTTTATGTCTTCAATCCCCCAATCGTATCTCGTTCAACAAGATGGGAGATGATATTTTGACAAATAATATTCAAACGGATCGTCCGGCGAATCAAATATTGCAATACATAATTGGACAGCTGCTTTTTTATAAGTTGTGATATCATAATTCATCGAATCCAATTGTTACTCATAATGCAAAATCGGATGGCTGTTCTAATATATGAGTTGTGACATCATAATTTATTGAATAACCATTGTTACTGTGATAATGCAAAAATTGGACCGCTGTGTATAAGTTGTTTGTGACATCACAATTCATCAGAAAAAACTCGCTGTTACTCATAGGCAAGGTTTTGATATTAAATTTTATGCGGTCTTGTCGTTTCGCCTGCGACACTTCGTGTGTCGAATGATTCGGGTTCGAAGAATGGCTCCGGTGTTTGTTGGGGTCCGAATGGCTTACTGTCGCTGACATTATGTCCGACCAAATGGGGGTGGGGATTAGTAAAATCAATACCGACACGCCCTGATTGTGGTATTGTGATTGCGTTATTATGATGTGACAATGAGACTGCATTGTCTAGTTGGCTTGGATGTGTTTCATCATAAAGAGTTGTAGGTAAATTTGATGTGGTCGCACCAAATGGAGCAGTTGGCATGTTAGAGTAATGCTCTGATGGAGGGTGATCACGATATCCCGTTCTGAACAACGGTAAGAATGGCGTCGTTGCTTCAACTTTGCCAAGTTGCGCTTCCTCATCAATGTATGATGTCACAATCGGGTAGTTAGGCTTCAGCGGGTCCATTTCGACGACGGATAATTCCGACCGGGAATCCCCGATACTTTGTGATTCATTCATCGGGGACGAGGTGTCATAACGTTGCCGTTTTTTAGTAGACTTCCGGCGCTTCCTATGGCACAGATATCCGATTCCAACGAGAATGACCGTGAGACAGAAAGCTACCCAACCAACGACAGCCACTGTAGTCAAAGGGAAATCCCCACTATCCATGCATTCCGGTTGGTCCTTCGTTAATTGTGAACATGGCAGACATACCTCGTCTGGTAGGTCGGCCTCCCCTCGTAAATTCCTACAGAAACATACGTAAGGTAAGATTTGAGATTCACAAAATTCAAATCACAAAATCAGAGTCAACTCGAGGGTAATTTTTTAATCGACACCACCTAGTGGTTGATAACACTTTTTTGTGGTATGATTGAGGAATTGCTAAGAATGGAATGAAGTCAAATCACAATTTTCGAGTTAACTCGAGGGTTATCTTCTAATCGGCACCACCTAGTGGTTGATAACACTGTTTTAGAAAGAAAAACGCTCAAGATTCCCCGGGACATAAACTCTTAGAGAGAAATTAAACTAAAACATATAAAGAACCGACGTTGTTACACGCGTCAGGGTTGGGTTCTCCCTGCATAGGCCTATATATTTATAACATTTATGGTGACTTGTGACTGCAATATCATTTTTGCCGAAAGTCGGTTATCGGTATTCCAATCAGCCGGAGATAAATGAATTAATTACTGGAATACTACTGGCCTGTATCACTTGCTTATACAGACAGGCTAATTTTATAAGACTTGACTAAATGATAGTGGATATAAACTGCAATAGACTCGTGGTACAGGTAATGGTAAAGACACCTCGCAGCTTATCAGCGTCTTCTAATCCGATTTACAAAATAAATCAGGTAATCTCCTTACTATTTCTTCCTCAACTCTTATGTACTACGTGGATTTTATGTGAATTTGTGTAAATGAAGCAAAAGGGCAAAAATAGAAATTGTCTAATTCCTATTTAAAGCAGTGTAGTGGAGCCGATGGCGGTCAATCAATAGATATCGTAAAGAAGATCACCACAGATTTAACATCCAGCCTTGGTTTATTGAGAATTAGAACATTCACAAGATTTCGGAGTTCCTTCCGTTCCTTCATCAGGTGAAGATGGAATGGTTATGAATAGATATTATAATTGTCAAGAAGATCACCACATATTTAACATGGTCCATCCTTAGTTTATTGAGAATTAGAACATTCACAAGATTTCGGAACTCTGCTCTTTAATTAGATGAAGATGAAATGAATCGTAATAGCACCATTTGAATTATAACAGATTCATAGATATTGTGACGTCATAGAGTGGGTGGATGAATGAACCAATTATATCACAGCTACTATTTGGATCGACCGCCATCGGCTCCACTATTTATGGCCACATGGATATACCCGAGTATCACCAGTATCACAAGTATCATGGATATTTATCCTATTTAAAGCAGAAATTTTTGACTTACTTCCGGTAGAAACCGTGCATACAAGCTCCGCAGACGCTGTTTTGCGTCGGAGTACACTCCACATCGTACACCGTATTCCACGTTTGACATGGCGCACAAACAACGCATATGTTGTACCCAGCAGTTTCTGTGTAGTGGTCAGCAGAGCATTCAACGCAGGTATAGTCGTAATCCCGTTTCCCATATCCACATCCTCCATGGATTTGCGTACCTGGCGGACATTTTTCGCAGGTTCTACAACGACCGTTGTCATCGACGTATTGATGTTCTCCTCCGCACTCAATCGAGATTGTTGCTTCGGTAGCGGTCGTAGGTGTTGTCAAAAAAGAAATGCAGAGAACAGTAATGATTGCCTTCATGATGAAACGTTACAACTTTGATAAAATTACTGCATTAAATATTATTATCTCTAAAATATTCAACAGATGTTAATCCGTTTTGTCGGATGAAAGGACAAAACAATTCCACGAGTGAGCTCAATCAGTTTAAGGTTACGCAGGCCAGTATACCAAGCTTGGAAGCTGCTCACCCTGGACTGTTAAAGCTTGTCTTTCACTGATACGCTGTTATACGAATTCTCGACAGGCTGCAGCTGACTTGGTGATCGCTTCACTTCAGCCTAGTCGTATGTTCATTTTTTTGATGATTAATATTGTTTTATGAATGACTGAAACAATAAATTTTTGTCTGGCAGTCTGTTTGTCTTGCAAGCGAACAAAAGCCGGAAAATCGGCATCAAACGATACCAGGCAACTTAATATTTCCTTAGTACTTCCCTTCACAAGCCTGATTATACCGTAATAATAACTGCATCATAAAGTAAGCAGGCTTAATAAAGGGGTTAATCCTATCCTACAGTTATAGATCTCATTAAATCAGGTAATCTGGGTTGAAAGGGTTAATTTCAATGGCCTGTTGCATATCCTAACAAATCAAATTCTCCCCTCGAGCGCGTTTCAAATTAACGACTTTGCTCCTAACGATTGCTAAATTTAAACTTTTGACAGACCCTATTAAGAGATATCGGGAAATATCACGGCGGCGCCCACGATCCCGTTTTGCCGGCTTCGTGGTGTAGTGGTTGACCGTCTCGTCGGCCCGAAACCGGTAGGGTGTCGGGTTCGAATCCCGAGACTGCATCATAATAAAGATTTTGAAAATGGTATCCGTAGCTTCCTCGGTAGACGGCCAGCGCGTGGAGGATAATGCGGAGGGGAAGGCGCCTGACTTCGATAACCTTCCGGCTCCTTGTCCGGCCTGTATATGCACATTATATTATACATCACGCACGATATGCATATGCACCAGAGTGTGCGTGTGAGTCTGCATAAAATGCAGCAAAAATCAAATATGGACAATAATAAACAGTGTTCTTTACCAATACCGGTATGGCGTTAGCATCCCGTGAAATATCACGGCGGCTCCCACGATCCTGTTTTAGAAACAAAACCCAACAAATTCCAAACCCGTACCGGTACACCAAAATACCGAGACCCGACCGTCCGTCCCTTGGTTATACAAATGTAGGGCCTTGGTTTACCCATAAATTTTTATTGCGGATAAAAAACGCAATGCTGTCATATCTAAACCTAGACATATTTTGACGCCTCGTCAACCCGCGGTGTTACGTTGTCGGGACGTTCTGCCTTATTCTTCGCCCACTATAGGAACTACGCGTCAGACCTACCGTTACAATGTATGTCTGCCTTGATATTAAAATAAAAACTAGCCTGGTGATGTGTTTTGCAAAAAATGTATGGATGGACGTTACTAGCTGTAGGCTTGCATCACTAACACGCACCATGACGACAGATTCTCACGACGACATTACCTATACTGCGCATCAAACCTTTAGGCTATACGGTATATATTAAAACGGGCACTTCTTTGTTCTAGCAAACCATGCAATTTTCTAACAAAACAATAATATAATTTTCACCAAATATTTCCCCAGGTGACGATCGTCCGATTACATCCATCACCCGTTCTATACTCGACTGAACGAGATGCGTACGTCGTACGATTCACTGCTCGCTAGTGCAAGCTTGCTAACTACAAACAAGCGTATTTACACAACCTTTCTCGTATTTTATAGCTTCTTTATTATCCCGGAGATACGTTGAAACTACAACCACACGATCAAAACTAAATGTGCGACTTTGATAGAACAGTGTAGCAAACAAAATAGACTACTTAGGTAATGATCCCATAGACTTTTAACATTAGCTCTGCGTTTATTGCGTCCAATTAGGCTGATCTGTGCTCTCTGCATGTGAATTTATGATAAAATATTGAGCATGTATTTCACCCGCCCATCCACACTAAAACTTTATACGATCTGTGTAATGTTGTTGGAAATTTTGGAAAAAATATGGTCGACTCACTTCGTTGTCACGCTCCATTCGGCCCGCTTTTACATTCTGTGAAGTTATCGTCCAATCAAAATTACGCACGCTCAACGAGAGATTGTTGCGACACAATGTTGCAATGGGATGTTGTCTGATTTGGGTCAGTTTTCTGGATTTCGGAAATTGAAACATGTCTGTATTGTAACCTGTTAAAAATTTATCGCCGATTAGTCTTGAAAAACAGTAGCATTAGCATATTATTATACCGGAGCTGACGGTCAAGCTCACGCCTATTTTGCTCTGGGGTTTGGCTATTGGGTGACTCAGTCCAAACGCCCCACAGGCATCCCAGGTTTCCGGCACGAATTGGTTTTATTAAGAGGTTTGTATGAGTACTTCTGTAGATACGGCAGGTTTGCGCGCTGGTTTGAACCGTCATCGCTCAGGCGAACTCCAATGACTCTACCATTGCGCATGGTCGTCACCTAGCGATTTTGATAATTTACGTTGCGAGCGGTCGGTCTATTTTTGTTACATCAGTAGGGTAATTTGTTTAGTCCAATACTGCTATTTCATTTTTGGTACTTTTATATTAATATTATTTGATTTAGTTAGGGCTTTATTTTCTTAGGAAGAGCTGATACTCTATGTGTCTGCATGGCGACCACTGAGCTATATAGCATGAAGCATGCTCTATACTCCTATCGCATCGTCGGTACTTTGCTGGGACATTAAATGTGTGCATTCCACATTTTCAACTTAGAAAAATATTAATAAGAAGCGAATCATAACCACAGAGTTCGTAAAGTGACATTTTGATCACGCTTGATTGGTTTGTTAGTCTACATATTACAGTCACCGTAAACGTTAATATTTCTAGTGGAATACGAATATTTCGCGCTCCATTATAGATGCATAAAATTGGTATCCATTGTTTGTACAGCCTCGCTATGCGCCGGGCTAGTTTGTAAGTAATATTAGCTTCGTGTACCCCTCCCCAATGCGCCGCGTTACAGCGTGCCTATATGTCGTGGCAATGCACCATGCATTCCTGTGGTGGCTACCTTACTTTCCGTGTCTGGCGTGATTTGCGGCGGCCTGAATTGTGAAGAATAAACGCTGCCGATTTAACTATGGATCGCCACTGGAGACGGACCGCCAATTAAGGAAGGTGGCCAGTGGGGCAAGCCGCCAGTGAAGATCGCCGCCGTCACTGGGACAAGCCGCAAGTGAGGAAGATTGCCACCGCCACTAGGACAAGCCGCAAGTGAGGAAGATTGCCACTGGGGAAGATCGTCACTCGGGCCACTCCTGATTCCAGCCGCACACAAACCCGCATAAAATCCAATATCCCTCCCACACAATACGCAATTTCACCCTATTATGATGTAATAAGTATATATCTTTGAAACTAATTATTGCAACACAAACTACAGGAAATGGGTACATTCTACAATTGCACGAACAAGTCTTCTTGGAACGGTCACGAACGAAACTCTACTAATGATTGATGGCAAACGACCAGAATGGACGGGCTAAGCACCTAACCCCGAATAGAGTGCAAACAGGTTATGTGCAAAAGACAACTTACACCGATACGAGTAAAAAATTGATACCGTGCAAAACTCACTCCCCCCTGCTGGCCCAAGTCATAGAAATTAAATGTATAAATAACAGCGAAGTCATCATGACTTGTTGAAATCGCTGAGGCTAGCCGCAAAATGAAACATGGCCGATTAACGTAGCAGAATATGATGCAAATTTTGCATACGCAGGTTCGAAGCATACACTCGGAACATACATATGGGAATGAGGTGGCATGAACGATGTTTCAGTCTCTTCCTCGGACAGGTAGAGTTAAACGTTATAGCAAACCATTGAAAGGGTAATTACGCCCGTCTGTCCTGTTTAAAACAACACTGGTACGACTTGAGCTGTCTCTGACTAGTTGGCAGCGTTTGGACCGGTACCATTAACATTAGGATTGGTGGCTTGTGAAGAGTCGCAGTTAGAGGCCACGGCTTGTGCAGAGTGATAGTCAGAAGCATCCACTTGTGAAGAGTGGCAGCTTGAAGCCACGGCTTGTGCTGTGTGGCAGTTGGAGGCCATGGCCTCCGCCTGAAGACTCGTGACAGTGGTATCATAATCATGCAAATGACGTTTGCTTTCAAGTTCTGTGACATCACAGTGAGAATTTACAGTTACCAGAGTAGGGTCAGAGTCAACCGAACCAGAATTGGCGAATCCGTCGATATGTTTCTTGAGGTCAGAACCAATCTGGTCGCTATGGAAACCACCATGTGCAAAATCACCAGCCTCACTACCCATGCCGTTGTTGCCATGGTGATCAGTGACACCGATATCTGTGATGGAATCGTCACCTTTTGTGAGATTTGTGACATCATTGCTGTCATTGGAACCGTCAGGAGTACCTATAGTGACATCTTCAGTGAGCTTTGTGCATCATCATTGCTGCTGAAGTGAGCTAGTGAATCATCAGTGAGCTTTGTGCCATCACCATTACTGAACCCTCAAAATTGGTAGTGCGCAGTGAGGTTTGTGATATCATTTGCTACTGAGTGTAAGTGACATCATCAGTGAGCTTTGTGCCATCACAATTACTGAAGGAGCCGTCTTTAAAATTGCCAGTAGTGACGTCATCAGCGAGCTCTGTGACATCATCATTGCTGCTGGAGATGTGACGAGTGCCGGTAGTGATGTCATCAGTGAGCTTTGTGCCATCACCATTACTGAAGGAGCAGTCCTCAAAATTGCCAGTAGTGACGTCATCAGTGAGGTTTGTGATATCATTGTTGCTACTGGAGATGTGACGAGTGCCGGTAGTGATATCATCAGTGAGCTTTGTGCCATCACCATTACTGAAGGAGCCGTCCTCAAAATTGCCAGTAGTGACGTCATCAGTGAGGTTTGTGATATCATCGTTGCTACCGGAGATGTGACGAGTGCCAGTTGTGACGTCATCAGTGAGCTTTGTGACATCATCGTTGCTACTGGAGCCTTCAGGAGTGAGAGATACGAGTTTGTGGAAGGCCTGATCGCAGGTGTCGGTGAGTTGAGAGAGTCTGGAACCGAGGCTACTGAAGAATTCTTCATCGGTTGGAGTCGACGGTGTTACTGACACTGCTGGAGTGGACCTTGGTGGGCGTTGACCTGTCAATCAAAATTGTATTTAACACCCACCCTGCGAAGAAAATAAATGTTCCTCCTAATGATGGTTTGCCTGCGGCCCGCTAATGCAACTCCACTTCAATAAAAGGTTGCGGTCAGCTGATTCGGGGCATCTGGGAGGGGCAGTTTCTCACCTGACAATGTCCAAAGTCCGGCGACTTCCAGAGTCTTGAGTTTTAATTCGAGCTCTGCAACTCTTTTGCCAAGAATCCTAAATATGTAGATTTGATAAGTCAGGTATGGAAATCTCAACAGGCATGGGACGGATATAGTCAAAGAGAGTCTGTCACCACAGATTAATGGCCAAGGCCACAGGTCAGGTACAAGTACTCACAGGCCACGCCACAATCTGACAGGTCCGGAACAGAAATCTCACAAGCCAGGCCCCGATCTGACTGGCTAGGCACAGACATCTCACAAGCCAGGAAAATCACCACATGCCACAGGCCAACATACTCTGAGCTTACTTGTTAGTGTTCCGTAGATGATGCAGAGCCAAGTTCTTGTCATTGACTGTCTCCAGCAAAGCGGCCGCGATTGTTTGTAAGTCAGACACTGTTTCTGTTGAATTCACGACTCCTAGGAAACAAAGTACTTGGGTTAAACAGAGCAATGCCATGCATTGGATGGTCCTACGGGCTTATATATTTGGAAAAAGGCTCTCTCTCTCTTTCTAACTCCCTTAAAGTATTAGTCTTAGTCTCAATCGTCTTAGAACAGGGGTGTGGTGCTTCAATTCATCCCCACAAGTGGGTCTTGCTACAAGTGCAGCATGCGAGTGCGGTGCAGAGGAGCAAACCACAGATCTTGTCATCTACTCGTGTGCAGTGTATAAGTCGCCCAGTGGAGTGACAGGTCTGTAGATCTTGGACGAGGCCACCAAGCAGTGGCTGCTGTGCGGCTGTACCGACATCTAGTCCGAGGAAAAGTTTTCCAAAAATGCCAAATGAAAGAAGAGGTTTTCTAAGATTCAAAGTCTCTCTTTCTCTCAAAGTTCGAGTCTATTCAAAGTGTCTGTTTCTCTCTCTCTCTCTCTCAAAGATCCAGTCTATTCAAAATGTTTGTCTTTCTCTCTCTCAAAGTCCATATATTTCACCTTGCGTGGTGCTTAGGAATTGCTTGATCTGCTTTGGTGAGAAAACAAGGCCGGAGTTTCGAATCGAACCGGGTCTTATATCGGCCGGTCTTGCTTTTCTTGTGTTGAGAAGAGACTGGAAAGATATCGAATAGAAGATTCACCGAAGACGGAACCGACGAACCTTGATTAATTGAGAATTAAAACATTCGCAAGCTTTTGGAAGCTCCGCTCTTTCATCAGGTGAAGATGAAAAATAACGCCTTTATTCACTTCAAACTGTGATTGTTTCGCTTCAAGCGAATTTCAGGCATACACACACTGGCATCCTCACTACCATGGTCAGCTCATTAAGGATATTGCAAACGGCTTGTTTGGGTACGAACTGGACAGTGTTACTTCATAACCTCAAGGTCCTTACCTTCAATTTGCTCATTTGAGCGTGAAGGGAGTTCTTTTCGTCCTGACACTGCTTCACTCTTTCTTGTAAGTACCTTTGAGGAACAGAAAATGCTGAGTCATCAAGTAGCAAGGCAGAGTGATGAATGCCGAGTCATCAATATATAGGACAGCGAGGGAGAAACGAGAAATCAAAATTGCTGAGTTATGAAGTTCTAAAAGGAGGGTTAATGAAAACTGCTGAGTCATCAAAATGGCATTACGGGGATGTGGAAGCAGTTTTTTCTCGATCCGCTTCCTGTACATTAATGAGCCCAGTATGGAGACCATTATGAACAGACCAGTTTCCAGAATAAGGTCCTAGCACTGTTTGTCAATAAACCGAGGGGATGCGTTGAATATGTGAATCTTTTTTAGGATATATCAAATTTGTTTAAGAGAGAGAGCGAAAATCGAAATCCATGGTGCCACCTAGTGTTTGGCAATATGTTTCCAAGAAGCTTATAATTCTCAATAAAACGAGGCTGAGTGTTGAATCTGTGATGAAATATCTTTACCGTATATCAAAATTAAAGAGAGAGATTGAGAGAGAGAAGACTTCATAGTTGAAACTTCTTTACAATCTAACAAATTTGTCTAAAAGAGAGAGATAAAGAGAATGCAAACTTTACTTGTTTTCCATGCAAAGTGCGTCGATATCGATGATCCTTTTTTTATCTCCATTCAACATGAAATTCAACTCGTTGTTCAAACGTTCGGCCTTCTTTGCCATGTCTTCTTTTTCCGCCGTTATTTCCGTGATTTGATCGCTCGCGATGTTGAACTCTTGACGATAATGATCCACCTGAATTTTATAGTTTTTGGGAATCGAACCCAGAACTTCTAATCAAAAGGCAGGCAGTGAAACCACTCGGCTAACTGAAGGGATAGATATTACAATACAGTAAGTGATGTCACAATTCGATCAATTTCAAGAAATAATACACGCTGAGGTGTATGACGCCAGCCTTCAGTGTTTCACGAGTCAAAAGTTGGATCAAAAGATACTCAGTGAAAACTCTACGAATCATTAGCGTTTGCTTGCGTACACAAATTTCAGGGGAGACAGTTGAATGCAGGTCTCAATCCATGTGCAATGCCTTACACTTTACAAGCAATTATAACTCAACAAATCCTAGGGTATAGGCTATTACCCGTCCATACACTAAACGTGATATGTTGCATCACTACGTCCCGAGCTGCCACAAATTTCACGACCCAGGATAGCGAGTGAGGCGTTGGTCTATGCAAAGGGAACGCCGAACGCGCAACCGCCGTGCACGCCCGGAACTTATTTTGCATTTCTTCCTACATAGCCGAGGTGCATTTCAAGTTTAATATATTTCATTAATTATAACATTTATGGTGACTAGGATAATAATTTTTTCATAGAACTATTTATCCAATGTCTGCCCTAGGCTCCAGTTTCTTGCTTTAAAGGCCTCACATTATTACAGAACAATGTCTATTGATAGACCCGGCCTGTTCAAGCAGGGAGGGTCTGATCGGGACGGGCTGGGCATTCAACACAAATGCTTATCCCGAACACTTCACCTAATGAGAGGTCCGAGGAGTAGCGAGACACAGATGGCGCGCTTACCATTTGCTTAGCGTTTTCCAACTGTACCACTAGAACTTCTCTCTCATGTGCAGGAAAATGTCGCGGTCCAATGCCTTCGTCTCCTATTCTCTGACGAGCAAACTTCTCTCGTAGCAACTGTAAAGAAGAAAATTTAGTAAATTCTAAAGACATCGTCAAAAAGATAACCACAGATTTAACGTCCAGCCCTGGTTTATTGCGAATTAAAACATTCACAAGTTTCGGAGCTCCGCTCCTTCATCGCGGAGTAAAGCACTGTAACCTTGTAAATGTTTAATTCTCAATTAACCAAGGCAGGACGTTAAATCTGAGGTAAACATTCTTTATGATATTTATTGATCATCCCCCATTGGCTCCACTATATTCGTAAAATTCTCAACAAATATAAATCTATAACCATTTAATCTTAGTTGTAGAAATAGAACCAAGGCTTTGGACTTGAGCAATTGTCACGTGGCTGCCCCGATGTCCAGTCCAAAGAAAGCCACACAAACAACAACTGAGATGTTCACCTTCACATCGCCAAGAGCTTCGGTTAACTTCTGCTGCAAGACTTCACATTGCTTCTGGTGAGCAACTTTTTGATTTCGGGTGTCACGAAGCATTTGAATCAACGACGCCTGGTCTTTCGTTATCGGGAAATCCGTGAACTGACGCTTGTACGACTAGAAATGTAATGAAATAGCTTGTTCAGGGTATGACTAAAGGGCTGGGTGGCGAGGAAGTGGGAGCCAACACTAAAAAGGCAGAGATAGCAACGAATGGCAATTTCTAAAAGATATGACATCCCGCCTTTTAGAGATTGCAATTCCCCGGTACCTTCGCATTTTAGAGTTATCCTGAATTATTGTAAAGGATGTGTTATGATTTTGTTCAAGTAGTTACTGACCTGGCATCGAACACGTAGCTTCTCAGCCATGAGCTTGTATTGATCTCTCTCTTTTTGGGACGCATCGAGCTCTTTTGTGATTATAAGTAAAGCTTCAGTCTTACTGTGGAGTTTTCTCCTGAGAGCTTGGACCTGTGGGGGGAAAAACGAGATATATATCATATTTTTTAGCCATATGATTCATATACGATTAATATTGAATTAACTTACCTCCGAAACCATACCCTGCCATTCAGCTTCATTTATAATACTCTTACGAGCCATACTCCTTCATTACAATGTCTACGCCAACATAATATACAAAAGAGTACCCTCTAGTCCATTACTAGCAACTGTAACCTTCTCAAAATGGATAAATTCACCCCCAGAAACTTCAGTCAAGGCCAAGACAGCCAAGCAACAAGGCTACGTAAAGCCTACACGGTGAGAAAACATAACAAATTTTTTAAAGCGCGCAACAACCACAGTAAATGTTATCATTGTTCAAGCTTAGAATACACAGTTAACATTATGTTAGCCTTCACTATATATTCATTTTAATACTTATTATGGCTGTATGTCTATTAACATAAAAAATATATGAATTAAAAAGAAAATTTGCGAAATTTGTTGACGAAAGTCGAGCGCTTTAAGAATTCTAACACCGGAAAATGTATCTCCGGAGTCCGGATATCGTCGTCAATGACCATAGAGGTTATATATAAGACTTCTAGTCCAATCCGGTTGTCGAAAAATCGGCAAATCCTGCTCTGGAACAGGACATCTCTCTCTCATCTCTATTCTTTATCATAAAGAGAAGATGGTAATAAATATAATAAGTCACCACAGATTTAACGTTCAGTCTAGTTTATTGGTATATAACACACAAGTTTTCGGAGCTCTGCTCCTTCCATCTTCACCTGATGAAGGAGCAGAGCTCCGAAAGCTTGTGTGTTATATACCAATAAACTGGACTGGACGTTAAATCTGTGGTGACTTATTATATTTAATACTATTTGAATCGTCCGCCATCGGCTCCACTATTTTTCGTAAAGAGAAGATGAAGCGACACCCCGTGGGTAAACATACGTGACCCTTTCAGAATCAATGAACCGAAAAGTAATAACAAACATGCCCGACTTCACCTCTCTGCCGGCAGTAGGTCTGTGTGCTAGCAAAACCATGTTGTTAATGGCCGAAAAATGTTTTCTGCGGCGCGTTCGTCCGCATTTCTGTCTGCAAACGACGTCGCTATCATCCTACGAGATACGGAAAAGATTTATAGACTTTTACAAGGACCGACACTCGCATAAATTCATTCCTTCATCACCCGTACGAATCAGTGGAGATCCGTCACTTCTGTTTGTCAATGCCGGAATGAACCAGTTTAAACCGAAATTTCTCGGAACAAACCACCCACAAGACTGGCTTTCAGATTTAACAAGAGTTGTTAACAGTCAAAAATGTATCCGTGTCGGTGGGAAGCACAATGATCTCGACGACGTCGGAAAAGATACATCGCATCACACATTTTTTGAAATGTTAGGATCTTGGTCTTTTGGTGACTATTTCAAGACAGACGCCTGTGAAATGGCGTTAAACCTACTAACAGAGCATTACGGACTATCAATAGATCAGTTATATTTCACTTATTTCGGTGGAGACTCTAATGTACAGCCTGACCTAACAACTCGTGATATATGGTTAACACTAGGTGTCCCAAAGAGCAGAATTCTTCCGTTTGGCACAAAAGACAATTTCTGGGAAATGGGAGATACTGGACCTTGCGGTCCTTGCACGGAAATTCACTTCGATTACTCCAAAAAACAGCGAAATGTTTCAGAACTCGTGAACGCAAACTGTCCAGAAGTTGTAGAAATTTGGAATTTGGTTTTTATGCAGTTTAACAGACTTTCTGATCAGTCACTGGCCGAATTACCGATGTACCACGTTGATACTGGTATGGGGCTTGAACGATTAACTGCCATTTTGCAAGGAAAACGATCCAACTACGACACAGACTTATTCCAACCTATAATAGAAGAAATCGAGCAAATTTGTACCCCTGCACCAAAATATACACGACAGTACGGGACATCACCGATCGATCAAGCGTATCGAACTATAGCGGACCATATCCGAATGCTCGTCATCGCGATCGGAGATAAAGTATATCCAGGAAACACGAAAGAAGAATTAATCGTACGACAAGTTTTACGACGGGCGTATTTACAATCAAAAAATCATCTCAAAGCACCAGATTTTCTGCTCAAATCACTTTGTTTGACAGTCATTTCTTCCCTGAGTCCACATTTTACCTATTTATCTCAAAAAGAACAAGAAATCACTGAAATTATCGACCAAGAAGTCACAAGTTTTTCTGAAAATTTAGCAAAAGGAGATCGGCTATTTTTTAGTACAATATCAAAAATCAAAGACTTCACGTTCCCCGTAGAAACCGCACTTTTAATGCACAACCATTACGGCTATCCGATTGAAATATTAACCGAAAATGTGGAGAAGCATGATTTAAAATTCGACATCGCAAAATTCTGGGAATACCAAAAAATTCGAAGTTTATCAAAAGACATAAAAGTATCCGAATCAAAGGAGTCAAAATTTGAAATTTCGAGTGGTATCATTGAATATTTGAGAAAGAATGACTCAGCAGTTACAAACTCTGATGCAAAGTATGACTATGCAAAATCTAACAATGGATATATTTTTCCAGCAATAAATTCAAAATTGATTGCGATTTTTAACGCTGATGGCGTCACAGTGGAGGAAACGGCAGAAAACGAACGGTACGTCTTAGTTTTTGAGAAGACTTGCTTCTACTACACTGACGGAGGCCAAGATTGTGATGTCGGAAAAATATCTAGCGACAATAATAATTGTTTTAATGTTGATGATGTCACAAACTGCGGAGGATACACTTTTCATCATGGCGCCGGTGGTGGATTCAAAATAGGAAACAATTATGACTTAACAATTGATTATGACAAAAGAATGGGTTGTATGCGAGCTCACACCGCGACACATTTGTTAAATCATGCGTTACGTGAAGTCCTCGGCAACGTTTCACAATACGGCTCGAGAGTCTCGTCCGATGAGATTAGATTGACGTTTCTTGGTATAACGCCGACTCACAATGACTTAAGAAACGTCACAAATTTAGTGATGAGTCATGTTAAAGATGATCTGCAAGTCACAATGTCAATTTCAAGTTTAAAAGACGCGTTGACGAACTCTAACGTAAAAAGACTCGACGATTTCAAATACGCCGACCCCGCAAGAATAATATCAATCGGATCGTCAATAAACAACAGCCACTCGATGGAGCTATGTGGAGGAACACACGTATTATCAACTGCGGATGTCGAAGATTTTGAAATAGTGACCTCAAAGAGTCAAGGTAAACATAAAACAACTGTACATTGTCTAACATCGACACGAGCGACTGAATCGAAAAAGAAAACGCAAGAACTACAAAGTTTAGTCGAAAAAAATTTAGCAATTTCACAAAATATTCTGTCATCCTCCGAGTTTACGATGGAGGATTGTCTGGCTATTCGGAAAGAAATCGGTCGAGTTAACTACAAAGTGAACCGGTCTGAAATATCTGTTGTTACAAAAGCCGATTTGAAAGAAAAGCTACGAAAACATTCACAAATGCTTGCAACGAAAATGCGGAACATTAAAAAATTTACCGACTCCAAACCTCTGTGACATCAGGGCTATAGTATGACATCACAATTTACTTAAACGCCAAGTAGACGGGCTTGAAATCTCTGACGTCATGATAAAGCTGATCCCCAAACTTCTTGGACACCGAGTCATTTTGCTTCAAATGTGAGAATATTTTCTTTCTTGATAATAAACAAACCATGTCCAAACTGCTATGAAGTCAGGGTATGACATCATCGCCAAAACCTTGTAATGCAATGTATATTAGGCACAATTGCTGCTGCGCTTGCAACAATACCAGGGCCAGCAAACAGTCGATCTCGTCGTCATCCAGATCTTGCATTTTACTGTTAAACACCTACACGTCGGTACTGCTGCTAGAAGATGCAGGGTCTACGTAAATATAGCTGTACAGACCAAATGTTTGGTTATTATCGTGTCTACCTAGCCCGAAAAGACACTGTGCTGCGTATACTATCGCAAAACGTCGCCTACCCCCTACCCGGCGAAAGCTAGCAACGTGCAATGTTTTGATTGACATCCGCGTTCAGCAACACGCAGACGACGGTACACACCACCGAGCGGACAGCGTTTGCTGCATGTTCGGCGTCGCTGACCGCGAGAGACGCTGTCGCAAACCGTACACGCTCAAAAAGCCGCAAGTGTGTCTCCGCCTTTAGAATGACTACAGCTGCTGTGGTTTTGAATTTATTTTAACCCTACTATGGTAATAAACGCGTCAATTCTTAGTGCGCGTTCCGATACTTTCAGTTCGTTATCACAGTCACAACACTCCGCGCTCCCAGATACTGACTGCCAAGCCGAGAGGACCAATAGAATTCGGAACGTCCCGATCAGAAGAAGGTTTTTAATTTGACTCAGTCGGGAAACGAACCCCTGGAATCAAACTACTCGGCCAATTAACGTCAGTTTCATTTAAAAAGAAACTGAAGGTGTCGTCGCCGGCCTAGATACGGCGCTTCAAAATCACCAAGGGGTGGATTGCAGTGGTCTTTACGTGGCCGCGGCAATAATGTCAAGCATAATCTGCAAGACGCACGGTGAGCTCGTCCCCTAAACAGTCCTCTTACGACGAATGGCTCCAGCCATTAGAAACGCGGTTAAGATTCTGCAACTCAACGTCAAAACAATCACAGTCTGCAAAATCAACCAAATGCCTGTAGCCTGGGCAGATTCTTTGAAAAAATGATTCTATATTAGTAATTAATCTCAAGGCACATCAAACATATCCTAGTTAACATGATGGAAATTATCACTAGAAAACAAAATCCAACACAAAAAATCAATAAGAAATCGTGCAAAATCTTGATTTAGAAAAAAATATTAAACTTGGAAAAAATGGCTTTGACCTTTAACCTTTCAAGGACATTGTTGTACGAAACAAGCGATGGGCACATCGAACCACAAATGAGTTGGATGAAATGCACCACCTAGTGTTTGACAACCTTTTTTTCGGTTGTAAGGAAACGGACTTGAATGGCAAGATTTCGTCATTATGATTAACTCAATAAGCATAATATCCTGAATATATAGTACGGAACAGTAACGAGAGGAAAGAAATTGGTGACATTGTGACTAATTTCAAAACGGTGCATTATGACATCAACATCAAACTTGAAAGTAGTACTATGACATCATCAAGCTCGGAAATGAAGCATTATGTTGTCATCATCAAGTCAAAGTAGTATTATGACATCATCACGCTCAGAAACGACGCGTTATGTTGTCATCGTCAAGCTTGAAGGTAGTATTATGACATCTTAAAACTCGGAAAAGATGCATTATGTCCTCATCAAACTTGAATCAACTCGTAAGCGCTACAATATGACGTCACCATCAAACTTGTGAGTAGTGCATTATGATGTCATGATCACAGTTTAGAAAGTCCACTTAAATGATCCAATTCTCTCCACAGTTTTTGACAGACGTATTCTTTTTTGGCATGCGGAAATAAAGTTGCGACGCGGAAATCCGTAAAATATTGCCCACTGTGTTTTTCGATCCCCGGTTCCATGCAACAGAATAGAACACCTTGGGCGCAAAAAAATGGAGATTTTGCCAGAAATTTCATTATTAATACACGCAAAAATTTGAAAACTGGTTTATTTTGAACAAAATTTGCTCCGAGTTGAGTTTGGGCAGTTCCTGGATGTAACGCGTATGTCGTTACTAAATTCTCTCCGCCGTTTCGAACTCGAAGAACTTTCGCGAGTTGTTTATTTACATAAATTGTCATTAACTTGGTTGCAGCATAATATCCCAAAATCGCTAAATTTGATGATTTTTCATCAAAAAACGGGTCCAATTTTGTCAAATCGATGTCTGCAACCAGATACGCATCCGACGCAATGTTGATGATTCTCGTCGGAGATGTCGTGCCTGTCTCTTCCAACAGAGGCAAGAGTAGATTAGTTAGTAAAAACGGTCCAAGAACATTCGTTGCAAACATAATTCCATGAGGGTGACGAGTCTTAGTTCGTTCGGCAGACATGACACCGGCGCCGTTAACAAGAATATCCAAACGATGGAATCTTTTCACAAATCGGTCAACAAATTCTCTCACATTGTCGCAATTTGAGAGATCTAACTTCATGTGAGAGACGTTTTCATTCCCAGATATTTTTCTAATTTCGAGAACCGCCATTTTTCCTTTTGTTACATCACGTGATGCAATAATGACTTTTGCGTCACGCTTAGCTAAACCAACGGCAACTTCTTTTCCGAGCCCGCTACTACCTCCAGTGATTAAAACTGTTTTTGTAGATAACGATGCCTCGCTTTTGTATATCCGACCTGACTTGATGTATCTTTTCCAAGCGGCGAACAAAATAGCGGCGAACAGAAATGACATTAACGTAGCAATAGCCATTATAAACTGCATCAGATAATATAGAACCAATGTTTACGCCAGCTTCGGAAAACACCCAGCTTTGTAGTGACCACAAAACCTGTAGGTACCGGATAGGGGTGGGCATTCGAATCGCAGAAGAAGATATTCGAACCGAATCGCAATTCGTTCTCATTTCGAATACTACAACAACTTGAGAAAGCTCTATATGCGTTTCAACTGGGACGTAGCCAGGAGAGGTTTAGCTTGAAGCACTCCTTTTCTCTTGTACCAAAGTTTTGAATTGGACTTTTGTGTATGGTGCTATTACAGTGACAGCACGCCATGAAGTCGTAGACATGACTTCACATTTGGCTAGTTGAGTCTCTGCATGTTCCTGACCGTTGCTAATATATTTTAAATCAAATTAGGTTAATAACTAGGTCAGCCGCGTCTATTCGATTCGATGTTTCATACAATTCGATTTTGCCAGGCCCTCGCTCCCTAGCTCTTGACTTCGATAGCCTTTCGGCTCCTTCAGTGCCTCCTTGCCCTGCCTGCATATGACCATGATGCTCACATGCATCTATTGCATATGTACCAGTAGTGTGTGTTATTTATGTGAGTGTGTGTAAATGCAGCAAAAGTCGAGAGGAAAATTGAACAGTGTACTTCTCTTTCCTAGTACCTGCACAGCTATACCTGTCACGCACTTTAGGATTGTGTGTTACGAGCTTTCTCGTCGCTCTCAGTTTTTAAGCAATGCGTCTCCCTTCTCACGAATCCCGCCCGCTCGTCGTCGGCCTGTGGTGGCGTTTGCGGAAATGCCGCGTTGTTACCTCTCCCCCAAACATAACAACTCGACAGCACCAACTTGCGGTGAAAAACTCTCGAATGCAACAAACTCAAGGTGCAGCAAACACCCGAGATAGATTCAGTGGTAGGCCTACCATCGACATATATGTCGTTGGGCCTACACACCAGTTCCCCGTGAGCACAGTGTCCCCCTCGAGCACGTGGTTCCCCATGGGGATAGAGTTTCCAGTTATCACGTGGTTTCCCGCGGGCACAGTGTTCTCTGTGAGGGGCACAGTGTTCCTCACGAGCACGTGGTTTTACGTAATCACGGCGTCCTGTGGGGTAGGTCGTCGATCATGAAACCGGTGGGGTGTCGGGAGACCGCGTCATAACCTACTAAAGATGTTAAAATGGTATCCATAGCTTCCTCGCCAGACGACCAGCGCATTGAATATAGTGCGGAGGGGAAGGCGCATGACTTCGATAGTCTCTCGGCTCCTTCGGCGCCGCACGCACGATATGCATATGCACCAGAGTGTGTGTGTATAACATGTGAGTCCGTGTAAATGCAGCAAAATCAGAATATGGGGGGAGGCACAATGTGGTACCCATAAGCTCGGTGAAACCACTCGGGTAAAAACGGTGTTCACGGAAGCTGCGTATCATTTTAATTGTGACGTCACGAGTTGGAACACCGCTCTATTTTCGAGGCTGCGTCTCTGTATAGAACGCCCGCTATTTAGTCAAGTTAAAAGGTCGATGTTTGTTTAGATGGTTTCATTATTAAGTCTCGCAAACAGCAACAGTCAAGCCAACTAAACACAATATTCGGGGGGAGGGGGGGTAGTGAGAATGGTTATTAGTCAGGCAGTGCAACCGCCCATTATAATACGAAGGTTGCATCTTACGCAATGGAACCATAACGGCACTGTTGCACGCACGCATCCAGCCAACATTAGAGATCTCTGGCAAGCGCAAAGTTTGGGGTAAAGTGAGCCCCAATACAGAGATCCTAACAGCACATCTTGGCATGAAATTTCCAGATACTTTGAGAAAATTACACATTGGTTAAAAAAATCGAAAAAGCTCAGTAAAATTGGCGCATAAACAGAAAGATTTCGCAAGATTCGCATGAAAATTGCAACGCGAAAACGCAATATATGTTTTAAAAAAAAAACGAGTTATAAGATTGAAGACCATAGAGTTATATATGACATAGAAGAGCATGTTCAATAGACCGTGACATACAACGACGTAGGCTACGGGGAGTGCAGGCTGCCTAATGTCTAGTGATTTGACTGCCCGCCTTCTAATCGGAATGCCACGGATTAGACTCTTGACCTAATCAAACCAAAGACTTTAAATTTAAAATTGATATCCTTTGGCCGCATGCGGAAAGCTGTAATTGTCATGGACTGGAAACATTGGCATGGATACTAGAAGCATTGGCTTGGCATTTTGTTACCTTAGTAGGGTTAAGAACGCCGTAAATTCCAAACAAGAACAAGCCATGGAAACAAATTACTGTATAATACAAAGCAGCAAGCCTCTACAGTGACAGAGTTAGGAAATCAATGCGAGCAATCGGTTAATTAAGTCAAAAGTTGAGTATCGAAGTCGATATTCATGAATTTTCGAGCGAACCGAAGACCGTGTCATTCATTCATGTGCAGTGTGCAGTGTATAAGCCGACCAGTTGAGTAACTGGTCTGAAGAACCAGGACTGGGCCACCAAGCAGTGGTTCTTCGGACCGATCGCTCCGTACGTGAATTTTCGAGAGGAGCAAACAGCAGACCCACTCATGTTCAATGACCAGCCCTCCGTATTGATGAGGTCACCAAACAGTGGCTGCCCCGGTGAATAGTTTGAAGAAATAAAAAGCCACGCAGCGGCTTGGCGCCACCTTGTCGTGCCCTGCAAATGCAGAACATGGCTCCAAACAGTGGCAACGGCCATCAGTTTAGCGAAAAGGCTGATTGTCGAAAACCGAAATCGGTCGATCTCTAGAGTCGGCATCTGGAGTAGAAAAAGGCCATTCCCTATTTCTAGACCTGTGTCATGGTTCATTGATCTGAATAAATGCAGGTTACATTTGTCATGTCGTACATTGTGACGCAATGATGTCGTTTACTTCACCAACAAAGCATTCGGAATGTTCACGCTCCACCCAAGAACCAATTTGTCCCATGCGCTCGTTAACAATTTAGTTCTATGAGTTGTTCCCTCAACCCAGGCAGCGGAAGTAACCATTCTTCTGTGGCATGTTCGTTCTCGAGGTAGTCGAGCGATTCGGTTGCCGGATAAGTCGTACAAACGAACCTGGTTGTATAGAAAGAATTTATTGTCACAATAGCTTCAGTGTGATGTAAAAGACTTATTCTATCTATTACTATAGTAGGGGTATTTTCAAAAGGTGGGTGGCTTATATTCCAATAAACTGGACTGGACGTTAAATCCGTGATAACTTATTCTATCTTTTACTATAGTAGGGATGTTTCCAGAAAGTATATATATAAACTGGGCTAAACATTAAATATGTGTTGACATAGTCTATCTATTACTATAGTAGGGTTATGTCTCCGAAATCTGGAGATTTATATTCCAATAAACTGGACTGGACGTTAAAACTGACCTATCAGTATTCATGGAGGCTAAGCCAAGCATCGGCTTAAACTAACCTGTCGGTTATCATGAGGTATAGCGATGACACCTCGATTACTGACAGAGAGTCTATTCACTTGAGAGTCGAGTCGCATCGTGGCTAACGCAGATCGCATATTCTTCAAATCCCAAACTTTAACGCAACGATCGTCACTCCCACTGATTATCTAAAAAGGGTCAGAGTATTGTGATCAAGTCACTGATTCCAAGTCGTCGAGATCTTCCAGATCTGAATCTTTCAAAACTTCGAGTCACATTCGAGTCATTTTAGAAAAAGATCGCGAGGCCCCCCATCATAACCTCAACTCTATTAAGGTAATATACGTCAGGTCAACGCCTACGTCACACCCTCCACTCTCTCCCGATACTGTCAACCGAGCAGAGATGGATGCCAATTTTAAAGGGTATCTGTTTATTCAACGTCAAACTTCTGATTAAAGATAATTGGAGATTAAGCTATACTAATCCTGGATTAACAAACTTAATCATAGATTAAAATTAGTCACGATTAGGGCGGGGCAAAATCGAATAGTATGAAACATCGGATCGAATCGAATAATTTCAACTGAATCGAATAGACGCGTCTGACCTAGTTATTAACCTAATTCGATAAAATTTGATCAAAAATATATGATCAACAGTCAGGAACATGCAGAGACGCAACTAGCCAAATGTGAAGTCGTGTCTA
This sequence comes from Botrylloides violaceus, assembly GCA_030412335.1. Classification (NCBI taxonomy): domain Eukaryota; kingdom Metazoa; phylum Chordata; class Ascidiacea; order Stolidobranchia; family Styelidae; genus Botrylloides; species Botrylloides violaceus. The sequence goes on from JASFYC010000013.1 coordinate 57,650, forward strand.
CGACTTCATGGCGTGCTGTCAAGGTAATAGCAAAATGCACAAAATTCCAAGTCAAAACTGTGGCACCAGTGCTGCTAGATAAACCTCTTCTGGCTATGTCCACGATGAAATGCGTATTGAGCCTTTTCAAGTTGTTGTAGTATTCGAATTTCGAAAATAGAACAAGGTGCTATTCGACTCGGTCCGAATATCTTGCTATTCGATTCGATTCGGAGTATTCGAATTCGAGTGCCCAGCCCTAGTCACGATCAGAGACTCACCTTATCATCTTGTGCGAAAATTGCCGAAGTAACAGAATGGGAGTGTCCTTGTCCGACTATTACAGAATGAAGCGTCGACTCTCTGAAGTCACAAACGCGGAACGTAGCGTCTCGTGATGATGTCACAATGACCTTTTGTCGTGGATGAGCGCTGAATGAAATAAATATTTGGTTATACGTGTCACAATATCAATTAAAGCGTTGTTTTGTCGTGTTATTAGCTTTGAAGTCACAGATCTTGTCATCAACTCATGTGCAAATATATAAGTCGCTCAGTGGTGTGACTGGTCTGAAGATCTTGGACGAGGCCACCAAGCAGTGGCTGCTGTGCGGCTGTACCGACGTCTAGTCCGAGGAAAAGTTTCCAAAAAATTCCAAACGAAAGAAGAAGATTTCTAAGATTCGAAGTTTCTCTTTATCTCTCTCTCGAAAAGGTCCGGTTTTCTAAGATTCAAAGTCTCTCTCAAACTCCAAGTCTTCTGCCTTCTGTGGTGACCGTTTCTCTGTCGTTAGGGAGCGCTGTGTTGCTTAGGAATTGAGAGAACGAGGTTGGAGCTTTATATCAGACGATCCAAAAAACGAAGCTAAAGCATTTTCTTACCTGACATGAGTCAACTGTTGGTCATGTCCGCTCAGCGATTGTACGACTTGAGTGGTAGACGTGTCGACGAGGCAAGCCGTCCTGTCCCATGATGCAGTAACAAAATGTTGGCCGTCCATCAACCAATCACAAGCCACAACAGCTGACAAGTGACACGGGCTACGCATGAGCGATGCTGAAGTATCGATGGTCTCGACTGGCTCTGAAAAGACAGGAAGGTTATAAGGTGTCGCCAAGTCAATTTGAAAATAAATACGAGTGAATTGGGAGATTTCCATTCATGGCCTCCTCAAATGAGAATATCTCTCTCTTTCTCTCTCTCTCACTAAATTAACGCGGGACGTTAAATCTGTGGTAAACTTCTTTACAATATCTATTGATCGTCCGTCATCGGCTCCACTACACACACTCTCTCCCAACATTTGTGATTCCGAGTACCGGCACAAATTGAAATTATTTTTTAATATACACATAAAGTCACCGCCTCTCCAGTGTTACCCTACTAAGGTAATTCAAGAAGGTACACTGTCACAATCACAATCCTCCTGTGGAGGCCACGTTTCTCCGATACCGCCTTCTAAGCAGAGTAGTGACAGGGCAGTCTTCGCCCTTTAGCTGGACTCCTGCGCATCGTGCAATGTAGACAACCCATTGGAGATGGTCTGAAGAGCCTGGACGAGGCCACCAAGCAGTGGCTACACCTAGTCCGAAGAGAAGCTGCATGAAAGACCTAGAAGATGGAGAATTTTACCCGCCACCTCTCGATTCACACCTTCTGACAGTCTAACTACTCTGTCAGCCGAGTGGATGCAATCCGTCTTAACCCTCAGCAGGTCAATACGTGAGAATTAGGAGATTCAGATTGATTCATGGCCTCCTCAAAAGAGAATATATATACGTATCTCTCTCTCGCAACCAGCATAGCAGTCTATTGTGATTCCGAATACGCGGATCTAACATCACAAACTCCCAAAGGCGAAGAATTTAACCGTGGACCTCACAATCAAAACCATCGAAGTGAGCTGATGTATTTCACAGCCTCCTATGATACCAACCTTCATCTGACGGGATGTCCTCATCGGCAGACGACATCATTGATGACGAAACAGGCGAATCGTACGACCAAAGATGGACGCTACAGTCTCCAGAGGCAGTCAATACCAGCTGCTTCGTCGGATGAAACCGAATACAGTTGACACAACCAGTGTGCCCACGGTAAGTCCCGAAGCACTGACCGGTTGACAGGTTCCTGTAACAAATGACGACATTGCTCATTTTTGTCTATGTTCGATTTTTTAATGTTCAAAAATGCCTATCATGCAACAACACACACACACACTACTACTGCCCATATCCAGTTGTTTTTGTTGTATTCACAAACTTACATGATACACACACACACACTGCTGGCCTAGGCTGACACACTGAGGCGTAAAACGTTCTACATTATGCATTAACACAAACACACACAAAACCACTTCATATTAGACTCACATTACACAAGATGGCGCTAAAGAGCGCAAACCTTAAAATGGTGGGGCGATTATGCCGCATTACATCATTTTTAACTTATATAAAAACACACCTAATTTTCTGTATATCTTAATTTCCTTCATGTTCTCTTTACGAACACAATGACAAGATCATTTGCGCCCCCAGGGTCACACCCCAGCTTAAGAACCCCTGGTCTTGAACAGAACTTACCAGAAATCAGAACTTACCAAAGTTTTGCAGTCTGGTCAGCGGAAGCGGATCCAGCAACGAGAGGAAGAACGGAAGAAGAATCGACATGAAGGACACCGTCTTTGTGTCCGCGGAGTTCCTGAAACATTGAAACGAAACAATTGAAAAGCTTTGTCGAGCCTAAAATTAGCTTGAAGTGAGAAAAACATCTAACACGAGATGGCGTTATAGATCCCGATTCGACGTTGCCTTGGGATTCGATTCGAATTAATTCCCATCCGTAGTCTCGAGTTACTTTTTCGGCCCACCATTCTTGCTCTTACAATTGAAAAAAAGATATCGAACACTAGGTGGTGCTATAGATCCCGATTTGAAACTGCCTGATTACCAGATTTGAATTGATTCCAATCTCTCCTGTCCCCAGACATAAAAAAGTCCAACGCTTGGCCAAAAATCACGTTGCTCACACAATGGACATTACGAACCGCAGTTTACTAACTCATGATAACGATGGTCCTGACTACAGAATTGAAGATACAACTTCTAGCCTAATAACCAGGCTTGTCAATCAAAGTTGTTCGCTGGAGCGACAAGCCATGTCGAGTTCGGATTTATCAAAACCCTCGAATCAATATGCCCTAGACTCTACGTACTTGCGAGACAGAGCACGAAGCAGCAGCAGCAGTTTTGAAACTTGATACTAGTTTGCTTGTTCCAGATCGATACGTCGTTTTTAACTTTTGTGAAATTTGGCTCGACGTCAAACCTGTCTTCACTTTCACCAATGCCTAAAAATAAAGCCGAGGAATTATAATGAAATCCGATGGTGGATCAAAAGATATCCTAAAGAAGATTCAACGCAGATTTAACGTCCAGTCTTGGCTTATTGAGAAATATTAAACTAATTAAGTACGAAAAACAGTGGAGCCGATGGCGTACGATTCAAATAGTAATAAATATAATAAGTCACCACAGATTTAACTTCCAGTCCAGTTTATTGGAATATAATGCACAAGCTTTCGAAGCTCTGCTCCTTCATCAGGTGAAGATGGATTATGAAGGAGCAGAGCTCCGAAAGGTTGTGCATTATATTCCTATAAACTGGACTGGACGTTAAATCTGTGGTGACTTTATTCTATCTATTACTATCTGTGGCGACTTATTATATTAAATCTGTGGTGAACAAGAGTGGTAGAATAGTTCATATTATGTATCATGTGTGTAGATGCAGCAAAAATCAAACACAACCAAAAATAGATGTCTTAATGCCTATGGGTTGTAGTCCAAGCCAGCAACGTGTGTATATCACGCCTAATCCCTTATCGTAATACCATGCAGTGAACAAAAAACACATCTCAACCTGTTTACTAACCTACAGAATCCAGCGTCATAATCGAGATGACTCAACAGCGCAGGTAGCACAAAACACTTTATATCATCACAAAGGCTTTCATAGTAAAATTATCATGTAACAAAATACTTTAAAGGCAGTAAACAAGAAAAATCACTTATGAAGAAACAAAGGTGAACTGAAATATGATCGTTATATTGACAATGCTTTTACATCCTTGCCGGGCATGAAATAAGGAAGGCTGTCAATACAAAGCGAGTTTGCCTGCCTTGGGCTGTGAAATCTATTTATAAACGGAGTGAAATAGTGTCATTACTTGGCTTTGGCTAAACCTCAAAATGTCCTAAATACCTAAAATGGCGGATTTATAGCGATGCATTGATACTAGATAATATTAGATGTAGAGAGTGTCACCACAGTTTTAACGTTCATCCAAATTTATAGCGATATATTGATAGTAGCCGATGGCGGACGATCACTTACGATAGTCACAGTTTTAACGTAACTTACAGAGAAAAAGTATTAAAAGAGAAAATGCAAGCATATATACTTATTAAATGCGACCATCTGATCGAAAACACTTTGCAAATGGAAGCACAATATTACTTCCTCATATGCCTGATGTGTTAAAATATTCTACAGCATAGAAATGCATACGTGAACAGGTGAACTAGTGTGGTTTTTAATCAGGGCTTGACATTAAAACTGTGGTGACACTCTCTATATCTATTGTAACTGATCGTCCGCCATAGGCTACTATCAATTATATATAACGGATCATCTACCAGCAGCTGCTTTCGATATATTTACGGCTGCATGTGGACGCTGAACTGCGCACACACATTCTAAAAGCCTCTCTAAAGATCAACCCACCTTTTGTTCTGCGCCATTCGTAGCACTTTCTGATGCCTCGCAACTTTTTTCCGGCGTAGAATTTTGTAATCTTTCCGTAAGTGCAATATTTGCATTGTGCAATTTTATGTTGTCGTTGTAAAGTTGAACGAATTGCGATTCAATTTCGTCAAATAAAGTGTGAAGACGGTCGCGAATGTTCGGAGGGAGAGACTCTGAAAAATAACGTTTCAGTTCACGCCCATATTGCAAAAAATTGTGTGAGTTCCGTACAGTAGGCTAGCCTACATAGGCTACCTTATATATTACTGATCGGAACAAGGACGAAGTAAGGATTGGCAAGTCATTGGTGATTCAAACGGCCTGAACTCCAGTATGCAAATGATGGCGTAATTTTGGAACGCGTTTCCTGCGGCATATTGAAAATCGGTGCGTAATTATTGGCAAGCTGGTGGGGGAAATGAGCATTTGTGCTCTTCTGGTATGCAAAATTCGATTTCTGGTTGGCAACCAAATTCAGTTTACAGTCGCCACAGAGTCACTGACCAACTTGGCAGCATCGTTATTAACACAGGAATGTGACATATTTTCAGGCACGGCTACTTTTGGTTACGAGAGCGTTCTGGACTTTTTGTGCGGAATTTTGAGGGTCTGGTGTGGCGTTCTGTGCGGCCCTGCCACTGGCCTAGGACCAGAGCTAGGAAGCAGGTTGAATCGAATATTCGGAATCTATTTCAATCATAAAAGATTTAGAATCGACGACAATTTCAAATATGGAGCAATAGCTACATGGTTATAGTCAGGAATGGAACATCGAATCGAATATTCGGATCTGAATCAAATCACAAATTATTCGAAGATATTTATGAATCTGGATTTTTAGGACCATCTAGTTTTAAATATTTTTTCAGGTTTAAGGCCATTTTTAGCCTCAATCCAGAATCCACTATACCAACGGCCCGTAGACACATTTTATGCCTACCTTCTATGATGTCATTGTCACTTGACATTCCTCTGGTGTTTTTCTCTTTCCGAAACGCGAGATCTTTAATAAATCCAGGATGCGCCGATGGATTCGGTCCCGATTCCTTTGCAACGACGCTACTCGATGAAGTTCCTTCTTTTTCTTTCGTCCCGTTGACTTTCATTTTAGATTTTGATTTTTTATCGTCACGCTTCAACGACTGTTCCATCACGCTTGAATGATTGCGGTTTATGGCAAGAGAAATTGGCTTAAATGCCAGAATACAATCAATCGCACAACATTTTCAACGTAAAAATTGAAATTTACGAATTCATTATGCTGTAACACTATAATACCTATTATACTCTTTATGATGCAACACTAGAATACTTTATAATTTTCTGCAAAATTGCAAAAATTTTAAATTTACAATCTATGATGGTACAATAATACCAGTTCTATGCTATCGTAAAGAAGATTCACCACAGATTTAACGTCAAACCTTGGTTTATTGAGAATTTAAACATTCGCAAGCTTTCAAAGCTCGGCTCCTTCATCAGGTAAAAATGAAGGGAAGGCGGAATGTGATCAAATCAGTTCTGGGCGAGTAACGGCCAGCAACCAGAAGATAATCGGAGAGCTCCGATCGCTCTGACCTGGCAGCGTATTATAATTAAATATCGCCTCAACCTTATCAGTAACTCCTTTAGGCCTACGGAAGTTGAATAGGTTAACCGTTTTATACCGGTAACGGACAGACTAAGTAACCTTCCGTCCCGTCACATACCTAAATGCCATAACACTGTCACTGTTACTGTCTGGTTTGTTCGCGGTGGGCGCGCGAGAAATCTCCATCTGAGTGTTGCGCGCGAGGCTCCGGTGTTTCCTGAGCGCAGAGAGACGATGGGAATGTGAAAATTGGATGGTATGAGCAGTTTGTCTGCCTATAGTTGGTCAAATTAGGCATAAAACAGGCACGGACAAGTTGATAAGGGTGAGGTTTAAGCAAGACTTCCTCTATTGTAACGTCCTTTCCGCCATGTTGGCGAGGTCGTAATCTAACATCTTTCCTCGCCAGTAGATTTTGTTGAACCCGGCGTCTTCTCAACCTAACAAACCATTTCTAAAACAACCGAAGCTGAGAAGGCGAGTCTTCGTCCTTCGACCAAACCTCTTGCTGTTGTTGTTATCCTCAACGACTCTTTGCTACCATCTAACGGAGCACAAGCACGAAACCACACACACAGTCGGGAATACAGAACAATTTATTATTATCTTCGCAGTTACAAATGTGTCATGCACGGAGTTAGTATGTGAATAAAGTAACCTCGATGGAGATGGGGCCCTAGAGTCTCTCTTAACCAACTCAATTGCCAAGAGAATCTCATTGAAAGTGGCCCAGATGGAATCAATGTTTGGCTTACGGCTTACACGCTTAGCCACCAGAGTTGTACGGGGTCTACTTTTTTCAAGTCCGAATCCGCTCATGCTCCGGGAAGTTTAGACTCCTGATCCGATCCGAATCCTTCTGTGACTCAAATAGCAGAATAAGACTCCTGTTTTCACGCAAGAAACGGTTAATTAGGCCTGTAATTACTGGTAAACAAACCAATGCGCCTACCGGTCTACTACATCAATCCTTTCCAAAACCTTTCCATCCATCTTTTTAATTAACCGCCTTCCCAGTATTATAAAATGCAACACGACAATTTATCGAAACACGTGAGACATCGCCACACCAGAATATCGCAAAAAGAAAACAAAGATGCGAAACTATAGTCCTCTACCGACACCTTACGGAAACAGAAATTTACCTGTTTACAAGTTTTCCGAGACTACCTAATATCACTTAATAACTTACATCAGCGGCCATTTTCCCGTTTAGAACTCTCATTTGTGGCGGGCTCTCAACGTGTTTCTAATTTAAGTGCATGAGTCTGCGGCAAGTCGGCTTTATTTATCGTGGGGGTCGACGACATCGGCATATAGTAATCAGTCACTTCTAAATAGCTTAGTGCACACAACATTATTTTGGTTAATTCATATAGAAAGTAATTGATTACATTATACATTATAGAGTCTCGATGGTTAATTCATAAAACGGTCAATTCTACATTGTTTTAGTGTACATGGTAAGCATTTCTTTGCTTCTACAGATCTTCTTGCTTCCCGAGCTCAGTGGTTACCTTATTCTTCAAGTAGACGTCTGAATTTCATCTCGGTCTTGACGATATTACCGAAACCGTACCAGTAGACGTTGTTGCTTCTATAGTCACCGTTTAGTGCAGAGTATCCACAGTTATTATACCACCAGCCACCTTGGTATTTATCAGCACAGTTATTGCTCCAACGGTCGTTGTCACGGTTTGTTGTTGAAAACGGCATCCCTGACGCGAGTCTGTCTGCGAGGTCTCCGCTGAACGACTGCAGCAATATGTTGTAGTTTTGAGACTTGCCGGCCAAGTAGAAGATTCTAAAAAATTGAGAATTTTCCTGATTTTGCGCGGCGTGCAATAGATTCCTATCGCGGTTGGCATCCTCGCATTTTACTGGACTATAACATTTTTAGTCTGGGCTGGTTCTCTTTGTCTGCATGGCAGCACGCAACCTTCTTCAGCGTCCTGTCTTGTATTTTACTGGAGACACCAGACACCGGAGACACCGGAGACCGCCGGAGACACCCGCTCCAATTGACGACCTATCCTAATTTGCAGGCGTTATGATGTCACTTACCCATATTTGGCAAATCGAACCCTTCCGGCGTTGTCCATCACATCAATTCGTAACTCATGACTGCCTGCTTGCACAATTTCATGAATCTTTTGAAGGCCTAGAAAAATAGCGGAATTAAATAAACGACTTGAAAGACTCCCATATTGGTATTAGTTCTGCAAGGCAGAGTCTGTTTTGTTGTAGGCTACCCTGCCCTTGTCGGATAGTTTGGGTACCCCGACCGCAAATCTTCATCTGTGTCTGATAAAGAATTTTTATATTTGGAAGTTATGGCGTTTTCAACTGCTAAATGTCATAGGTCAGGTCAAACTTCCGGTTTACGCGTCAATGCTTCCGGCTTATTGCCCGGATCACTATCACAACCACAACACTCCGCACTGTCTCGATATTGAATGCCAAGCAGAGAGGAACGGATACCAATTTTAAAGTCCTCGATTTGACTCGGTTGGGAATCGAACCCGACTACAGGCTATCTACTATTCCGAGTAGACCACCTGGGACGGCATTAACTATTCCGACAATACTACCAATGACGTCATACCAATTTTAAAGTCTTCGATTTGACTACTTGGTCGGGTATCGAACTCGGAACCTCTCGATCAGAAGGCGAAGAATCACTCGGCCAACTGAATTACTCGGTGTCGGTGTGTTTACAGTTAGTGGACTTAACCGGAGAAGATCATCCCGGTTTTCCGGAGAACCGGAGAAGAACATCCCGGTTTTCGGGTTTTTATAGAGTTAGACCAGGGATATCTAGATATCCATGAGTTAGACACTGATCGATAAGTACAATTTGGTCCGATACCGATTTCAGAATCAGGGTTTCGGTAATTAGTGTGGTCTCTGGCTACATCGTCGGTAGATCAGATGTTAGCTAACTGAACGGTAGCATGGGCATAGCCAAACTCACCAAGCCAGAATTCTCTGTGTGGTTCCCCAAATCCGTTCACATATTCGTCCCAAGTCCTATTGAACAACGTAGATCCGTCCATACGACGTTGGAACACCTGGAAGCAAACAAATCTCGTCGAGAGCAGGTCCACGTCGACTATACCCCGAAACAATGTTCCCCGCGTGGGCAGTATTCCCATTGAACACAGTGATCCCCATGAGCGCGTGTTCCCTGTGGGCAGTGTTCCCCATGAGCACAGTGTTCCTCAAGAGCATAGTGTTCCCCTTGAGCACAGTGTTCCCCATGAGCACAGTGTTCCTTAAGAGCATAGTGTTCCCCTTGAGCACAGTGTTCCCCATGAGCAGGTGTTCTCCGTGGGTAGTGTTCGCATGCGCACAGTGTTCCCCTTGAGTACATGTTCCCCATGAACACAATGTTCCTCTTGAGTACAATGTTCCCCATGAGCACAGTGTTCCCACCACAGTGTCTGCTTTCTAACATGGGGTTCAAATGGAGAATCCCGCTGAACGGAAACGGAGGCCTAGCGGGCCGGGATCGGTGGTTGGCGAACACTTCCTTATATGCATTATCATCTCACCGTCCAGCCACCTCCGTCCGTGTAAGAGTCGCAGAACACTTCGTACTTCTTCAAACCACGGTAGATATCAAACACGCCACCAGTGGCGTTGCAGAGTTTCGCATCTTCAAGCCTAATGTCTCGACAGTCCGAGATATCTATGACCGACAGTAACCTTGTAAAGATTGACTTGTAGTAGCTTGTCACCAGAGGTAGGCAAAACGTTTGACTCAGAATGAGCGTGGGTATGGCCGGCGCGAGGCGAGTCTGAATTTCGGTTAATTTCAATGCTGGTCCCTGGTGGAGCCCAAACATGGGTCAATTGTTCAACCGAATTGAGTGGTTCCCACTCTTACGTCACATTCGGGCCAAAATGACATGGGCCTAGTTACTCGTATCGCATACATGGAGGGCTTGCATCTCCCTCCCTTCCCCTCAAAGTTTGTTACGTAATGTTGGAATACCGCCAGGTCAGGTTTATTTGAAAAACAGCATAGGCCTACTATACGGGGGATGGAACTGGAGTGAACTGGTACAGAGGCAGAATTGAATTTATCTCAGCTTACTCATTTTTCTTTCCATCGACTCAACAGCCTCTTGATAAGCAGACGTGTCGTTAACAAGCAAAGCGAACTTGGAGTCAATATAAGCCCGGATCGCTGTAAAGGAGAGAGTTGTTGGTGTTGTATTAAATTTCGACGTATTCACCCTACTATGGTCATTTCGCCAGGTGAATGCTTGCGGTACATGGGGCAATACTTCCTGATCATTATCACGACCACAACCCCCCCACCCCAACAATAGGCCTACTGACTGTACGCCGAATGACCTTACGTGGGTTCAACTTGCAGAGGTGGTGATATAATCCTCAACCCCAAATGATTTGCTGTAACTCCGTAACTCCTAACTGGTAGGCATACTCCTACACGAAGCCCCACATTTCCTCCCCCTCTCTCTCTCTCTCTCTTTCTTTCTGTCTCTTTTTCTCGTGCGCTCTCTACCTGCAGTGCTACGTACCTGTATATCTTTCATCGACCATTCCGAAAATTCTTCCGTAGTTCACGATGCTCGATCCGTCCTCCTCAACTCCATTCACGAGAGCTTCAAGACCTGTCAAAAACAGTGACGTAATGTCTAGCTCGCTCGGTGTTGTTTTGTGCATGGCGTTTATCGACCCTATTTCACCTGATGAAGGAGCAGTGCTTCGAAAGCTTGCGTATTATATTTCAATTAACTGGACTGGACGTTAAATCTGTGGTGACTTATTATATTTAACCCAACTAACGTAATAGCCCTATAACTCCACGACAATGCTTGGAGTTGGCGCGTCAATACTTCTGGTTTAAAGCCAGGATCACCATCACAGCCACAATCCACCTCAAACTCACTTGCGACATCTCGCGGATAAATAAATTCTAATACTTACGCTCAAAACGTGTTGAGATACTTTCTTCGATGGCAGTGTAGTTGACTTTGGGCGGGGCGCCAAGTTTCGCGATCACTTTTGCTTCAACTCCTTTAACGCAATTATTCTTGTTAAGTAGCTGTGGCAGCTGTGGCGCTGCCTTGTGGCGGACGCAATAAGCCACACCAGTGGTGGCGTCTGTCATATTGGCAGGTGGCTAAGAAGTTTTTTGGGTACTTTTGATCTTGAGGAGACAATTTGTCCCAGAAATTCTGGAATCCGCAACCTTCCCCGCAACTTTAAGGGTCAGATGGACTCACCACAAAAGATCCCTCATTTTGCTGTTTCTGCCCAGGGATGTCTATAAGACGGTTTGGACAGTTCGGGGAACCAGTTTCTGCCAACCTGGTGATCCATCTACTAACACAGAGCCCTGTCTCACACCAAACGACAAGCGAATTCGAGACAACGTCAGCTCCTCGTACCTGCGAATCTCGCTGAAATTGTTTCTTCAACGAGAGTATAGTTGATTTGTGGAGGTTCTCCGAGAGTTTGCCGAAGTCGTGCTTCAATTTCTAGGAGAGAGTCGTTCGACTATTAGGAGGGTCACACTAACGATTAAAACAATATCCTATTGACCTATATAGCATACATACGAAGGTATTAGGTACATACATATACATTGATTACACCGTATAAGCGGACTAACAATGAGAAATTGTAGTGGAGACGATGGCGGATGATTTTATTACTAGCGAAGAATTCGCAAAATATCGAGTGCGTATAGAAGTCGACTAGACTACACCATGAATTTAACGCCCTAACTTCTTCTTCAGATTCTGTGGACTTCTTTTAGGACATTTATTTATAATTAATTAATTAGTGATTGACCGATGTCGCCTGATCGCTGGTACTAGAAGAGTTCACACGAGTTCAAATACACAGAGTAGTCTATCCAGAGTAGCTTGTACAGTATGGTCTACCGAGTTTAAATGTAGAGTATGGGCTTACAGAACGCAGAGTCCTCATCACACAGGGTACCCTACAGAGTGGCCCCGGAGTCAGCTACCGAGTTTAAATGTAGAATAGGTCTAGGAGAGCACAAAAGACGTACTAACCTTTCATTTTTACGTCCATACGCGCTTCCAAAGCTTTCATCGTGGCAACCTCCCCTGTTCCGGTCCCATTTGCACCCTGACTGACACAATATTGAGACATCAACTGTACCTGAGAGCATACGTCAGTGCGTTGCGCAAACGCGACCGAAAGAAACACCGCAAATACGATCATACGCATTTTGAATTTTCTAATAAAATTCGAGGTTCTTAATGTAAATTGTAGAATATGTAGATGAGCTGTTGGCAGATGATCAATGGATATCGTAAAGAAGATTCACAGGTTTAATAAAGTTCCCCGGCGTGGTCGGATAGCGTCTTTAAATCGGCTGATAATCGACTAATTGTCGAGGGAGATATTGATGAATTTTTGATTTATCGATATCAGTCACCAATTAGGCGAAAAGGCCTTGAAAAATAAATCCATCTCAAATCTCAAAGTCGCTGCGGCAGAGTAGCCCCCCCCCACTATGAGAAATGATTAGGCCAATTGTGCCGCGCAATCTTAAAAATGCACATATAGACATTCGGCCCGGCGCTTATATAGTATGTACAGTCAGTCTATTTTTTCTCTAATTTTCCTACTCTTTCTTTCTTTCTCTCTCTCTCTCTCATTAAGCCTTGAAAATATTGAAATGAAGCAATTCACACACGAAACTTATGACCAGTATCTCGATAATGTCGTAACAATGCGTCATGGTAAATAGAAAGCAAGATTCAAGTCACCATCCATAGTGATATCATAATAAGAAATAATTTTCAATACATGGAAAACATGTTTCAGGAAGTCACATTCAGAGAGAAGGAGAGAGATAAAGAGAGAAAGAGAGGGAGAGACAGAGAGAAAGAAAGAGAGAGAGATATTTCGTCACAGCAATACGCTGGTAGATAAGATTTCGCAACCCGGATCACTATCACTACTACAATCTACGCACTCCCAATTGGTATCCGATTTTAAAGTCTTTGGTTTCACTCGGTTGGGAATCGAACCTCCCGATCAGAAGGCGGACAGTCAAACCACTCGGCCAGCTGAACGGTCATAAGTTATGACTAAATTGTTGTTACATGTGGTCTGAAGCTAATCATAATTTATCGATATCGGACAGCCAGGCGAGGGCGGGCCAAATATATCGTATTGGTCTCGAAAATTTAGTATCGGTAAACGAGACGAAGAAAGTAGGCCCTACCCACGATACGAAATTAGGAATGTATGTGTTGCGTATTGTCCTGGTGACACACATAGTTTCATCTCCGCGATAGGAAGCTAGATATAGCGCCATATGAAGACGACACACTCCTACAGCTCACACCATAACCATTTCGTAAGAAAATTATTAGCGAGCTCCAGTGAAATGCGAAGAAAAGTCCCCACGGCCTACTCGGTAGGAGTCTTTGCGTATTTATCTGTCGAGACACAGGGTAAAATACCCGTTGCATATTGTCATATAAAGAAATCCAGTACAGAGTGTCTAAGAAAATGTGTTCAGTAAAATGCGATGAATGTACCCTACTATAGTAACCTATAGTATATAAGTTGGATGCTGTCATAGAGACACTCAGCAAAGAATCACCGCTTTGCCTTAGAAAATGAAACGGAAGAACTAAATCAGATACACTACATCGTGTATCAACATTGATAGTTTATGTTTTGCAAAATCGTGAAATTAAACTCACAGCGTCTGACAACTAAAAAAGTATTTGTGATTGTTTCTGGTTCCAAACAATCACCGTCTTGTTTATAGAAACAGACACGCAGCGCACGAATCTCAAGGTATGGGACAAACGATTGTTTCTGGTTCCAAACAATCACCGTCTTGTTTATAGAAACAGACACGCAGCGCACGAATCTCAAGGAGAACATCGTTGTTGCATGCCAACTTGCCAAAGACGGGTGAGCGAGTAGGCGCTGCGAGTCACGTAGGCGTAGCCTAGGCCTACACGCTGCGCCACCAGAGTTGTACGGAGTCTACTTTTTTAAGTCCGAATCCGATCCTGCTCCGGGAAGTTTTGACTCCTGATCCGATCCTAATCCTTCTGTGACTCCAAATAGCAGAATAAGACTCCTGTTTTCACGCAAGAAATGGTTAATTAGGCCTCTAATATGATGCTCCTGCTCAACTACTGGTCAAGGGAAAATTTGAAACTCCGGTTACTACGAAAAAGGCTTGCTTCGGCAGGAGTCAACTCCGGTCTCTGGATTCGTTGACAACTCTGGGTCGCGGTCGAGGAAAACCATAGAGATAGGAAAACAGGTAAGAAAAAGGAATACCTTTGAGCCATATGACGTCATGTTATTTTTTATAAACCATTTTAATATCACAAAGCGAAAATATTGACCTAATGATTCATAGAGAACTTTTTGTGACGTAGCCCATAATTGTTTTTGATCTAAAAGTTTTAGAGCTACGTGAGGGAAAACACGTTGAATCATAATTTCGATTTTGAAAACATCTTGAATCATCAGTGGTCAGTATGACAAGGGAGTCTATGGTGTCTTAGTAAGCTACCGAAACCCGGTACAACTTCGGATATCTGGTGGAGCAACACCCTCTCGCGCTATCAAGTGGCCTGAGGCATGGTATGTTTTCCTGTAGCAGAGCCTCCGAGCTCCGCAGGCTTGAAACTCAAGTTGCTAGTATTTTCAGAGGTAGGCCTACTGTTTGGCTCCTATGCATGACAGCGAGACTGATTCTTTAGTTGGCATGAAAAGTGATCAAGCATCAGAAATGCGGCCCGAAAAATACAGGATTCAACCAGAAATATCCAGATTTCCGCTATGTATTGTGTGGACACCGATACCGATGATAACGTGAGCATTTTGTCCTTCTCAACCGTTATAATCTCACTTGTCAATACTGGTCGATGTCGCCCATCTCCTTCTTAAAGTAGGAGTATTACATTCGTTTGCTCGCAGTTTTTATCTTGTTCTATTTATACCTACTCTGCTTTTTCGGCTGAAATATCCGTGAACCGTACGATTGTTGCATAAATATAAAAATATGGCCAGTACAATAGTGGTTCATATGCTTATCATCATGTGAGCATGTGAGACAATGAAGCTCCGAAGGGGCCTGGAAGGCTATCGAGGTTAAGCGTCACCCCTCCATACTATCCACAGTCCATATTAAATTATTTGATTGTGATGAAGGAGCGTAGGTCAGAAAGCTTGTGAATTATATTCCACAAGCTCTACTCTTTAAATCTGTGTACATATAAAGAATAATCGACAAGCTCTACTGTACTTTAAATCTGTGGGGACTTACTATATATATTACTACAGTAAGTGGAGCTCGAAAGCTTGTGAATTATATTCCGACAAGCTCGACTGTACTTAAACAAAGGCAAAGCTATGTGCGTTAAATCTGTGGTGAATTTATCTATTGTCATTTGCCTTATAGATGGTTGATACCAGTCATTGGGCACATGGGTATTTGCACGACGTCAGGTGTTATCCGTGACTTTGCTGGCCCATACTATGTCTCTGAAGATGACATGGGTTTCGGTAAACCGACAAAATATTGGCAGCTATCATTGCGGAAGGTCAACAAAGTACCATGGGATCAGGCGGTCAGTGAAGCATCCTCGGAATATAAGACACGAATGGTATGACTTCTTCTTACATTTGGGATTTTTTGGAAATTCTTTTCCTCGGACTAGACGTCAGGGCCACTGCTTGGTGGCCTCGTCCAGGTTCCTTAAGACCAGTCAACCCCACTGCACCATGCAAGGTAAAAGACTTGGACTTTGAAAGAGAGAGAGAGAGAGAGAGAAACACTTTGAATAGACTGGATCTTTGAGAGAGAGAGAGAAACAGACACTTTGAATAGAATCGAACTTTGAGAGAGAGAAAGAGAGACTTTGAATCTTAGAAAACCTCTTCTTTCATTTGTCATTTTTTGGAAAATTTTCCTTGGACTAGACGTCAGGGCCACTGCTTGGTGGCCTCGTCCAGGTTCTTCAAACCAGTCACCCCACTGGGCGACTTATACATTGCACACGAGTAGATGACGTGATATGCGGTTTTCTCCTCTGCACCACACTCACGTGCGGCACTTGGAGCAAGACCCCACCCCATCCCCTTGTAGGGATGAATTGAAGCACCCAACCACCCCTGTTCTGAGACGCGTCCACGCCAGACGCCTTAGATTGAAGCCGGTCAGGGGCTCGGAAGTTACGTTAGAGTGGCAAGTTCAAGCTTACACTAAGTGGCAATAGAGGTCCCGATTTCAACTTGCCTTTGCATTCGATATGATGTTTTATTGTTACAGCACAATCTGTTCTGTGATAACTGTCATTCTCACGTCGCAATGGCATTAAATCTAATGCATTATGACTCAACAACTTCATGGAATATGGTGAAACTTTGGTTCCTAATGCTGATTCATGGGAAATATGTAAGGTAAGGCGTTTGGGTTGTGACTTTCATATAACGATATATGCCGCAGGCTTAATTTTTGGGAAATTGGCTCAAGAATTTTCAGAGCTCTGCTCACCAGGTGGAGATTCATAAGAGGTTCAAACATTTCAAAAAATGGGGTTGTCGCGACAAGATTTCAAAAAATGGCGTTGTCATGACAACCCCCTCCAAATCCCTGGCAAATGCATGTGTGTTGTGCCATAAGCCGCTCTCTTATGGAACCCCAGAACTCATGGATGTATATTTTTTTCAGTCTTGGTGGATTTGTGAAGACTTGGTTTCCTTTTCTTGTCGTCGTGGCAATTATTATTACAATCGTACTTGCTGTGAAACTGATGTAATGGATGAAATATTATCTTTTTTATATTTATCGCAAGAAAGCACTTCGTAATCTTTGAAATTTATTGTGTTTCCAACCTACTAACGTAATATACGTCAGATCGATGCTTGATTGTGACGTCACACCTTTCTTGTCTCTTTGTCGTCTTCGATCGCGACGGCTGTCGTCGCTACCGGAGTCTCCGGAATCGTCCGAATCTAGGAATGAAAAAATGATGGAGTTATGGCGGTACTAAGGTAATTGCTTACGGTACACGTGTTGATACTTCCAGTTCATAGCCTGGATCCGCACTCCCCTGATAGTAACTGCCAAGCAAAGCAGTAATGGAAATGAATCAATGGAAACCAATTTTTGTTTTTGAAGTTTATGACGCTGTCACCCTACTAAGGTCACGTACGCCAGATCATTGCTTACGGTGCACGACTGCGCTGCACGTGTCTCTACTTCCAGCTTATAGCACGGATCACTGTCACAACCACCGACTGTCAGGCAGGGCCTGGTTACGCCGTGGAATCAGCGGGCGCGAAATTCACTCACGGTGGTAAGATCGAGTCATTCTTTATTTCGAATACGAATCGAATCAGCCCCTTTCATAAACAAAAAAATAGGTGAAGAACATTGAGAAGAGGCCGAGCAAGCAGTGTGTGTAAGGATGAGGTTTTTATTTGGAATTTATGACGTTTTCAACTTTTAAGGTCATTTATGCCAGGTCGATGCTCAATGCTATGTTATACTTGTCAATACTTCCGGCTTATAGCCCGGATCACTATTACGATCACGGCTCTCCGCACTTCCACGATACCGACCGCCAAGCAGGAAAGGATACCAATTTTAAAGTCTTCGATTTGACTCGGTCGGGAATCGAATCCGGAACCTCCCGATCAGAACGCGGACAGTCTAACCCACTCGGCCGTCGCAGAAAAGTTTTTATCAAGATTTGATGCCCGCTAGGTGGTGTTGGTAATCTCGATTAGAAATTTGCGGTCGAATCGAATCACTTGCGATTCCAAATATTCTATATACTAGGAGAGGAAGTGACTCACGACCACTTCCACATTCCCCGCAGCCCGGATCACTATCACAACCCCTGATTGTCAGGCAGGGTCTAGTTACTGGCATCGGTAGGTTACCGCTTTCGTATCCATGGTTACGTAGCAACGTAACGGCTGCTAAGTAACAACGAAGTGACACATATTTTTCTTCTATAGTCTATGTCTTCGACAGGCAATTAGTCAAAAAAATATCATACATTCACACATAACAAAGGGACAGAAAAAGAAAAGCATGTGGGCGGTGGGGGAGTAAATGCAGTCTGGGGGGAGCCTTCTTTCTCTCTTCCGCTACTCCACACGGACAGCATCACAAGATGAAGCTCGCAGGTTTGTGTGGACAACATCCAGATTAGAATATCATGAATTTTAAGTTAGCGTGAATATATATTGCGACTGCAGGCTTCTAAATGGTTGCAGCAAAAGACATTTTATGGGCAGAACAAAGCCTTGAAACAAATTTAAGGTGAGGATCAAAAAGGTGGTGTAACTCCTTAAACCTGGTATGAAATTTTACGCCGGGTTTAAAAACTTCTAACCATGCAACAAACACTTAGAAGACGGCCAAATCTGGTTTTTGAGGAGGAATTTATCCTCAGACTTAGAGAGTACGAGTTCTTGATAGGAGAAACATGTTCCGATGAGTCTTTTGTCGCCTTATAATGTACTCGGATGAGAACGAGGTTTGAGGCTTAAACCAGGTACATCTAATGATGTCTTTTTGATCCCCACCCTAAATACATGCAACGTACAGCCACCCTAGAATCTAATATTTGACAGAGTGCCCCCTCTCGAAAAAATTTCTAACTAAAAAAATTGCATCGTCCAGTGGGTATGTAATTTCTTTGTTGAGTTCATTTATCTAAACCCGGTTCGAACCGGTTCATTTCAGTTTGAAGCAGTTATGATGAAAATACTTTGCCCGTATCTTCTTTGCCTTTATACTTGGTTTTGCCGTGTGTGAAGGGTAGGTAACGGTACTTCATCATATGCTAAGAGAGAGAGACAGAGAGTTAAGTTGTCTTGCAATGCACAGACATACACAATATTAGAGATTGCAGAGAGAGATGTAAGTAATATATATCATATTACAAAATACTGGACTGAACGTTAAATCTGTGAAGGGTAGGTAGCGGTGCTAAGAGAGAGAGAGAGTGAGTTAAGTTATCACAGACTTACACATTAGAGATTGCAGAGAGAGAGAGATGTGAGAAAGATATATCATATTCCAATAAACTGCACTGGACATAAAATCTGTGTGGAATTTATTACGATTTGGATCGTCCGCCATCGGCTCCACTATTTTTTGTATATACATCTTGCAATGCACTAGGCTCATTCGAAAAGACAGTGGAGGATAACTCTCCTCTGTAACTCCTTGACCTGTATCCTAAAGGCTTCGTTCGAATCCTGACTGCGTTGAAAGTGATATCCATAGTCGAACGACTGACGAGAGTCTATCTGGGAGAAAGCCGAGAAAGTTCACAAAATATCCCGAAAGGTCAAACAGCGATACGACCATCAGGGCAACGAGTCAGCTGTTTGAGGTGAGAGTCCGGTTACGACAGTAAGAAGTAACTGGGTATGCATGGCGGATATAGAATATAAATTAGAAATTACAATACAAATACAATTTAGAGTGGAGTTTTCTGTAACATATCCTCTGGATCTCCAATACACAGAACTTTACATTAGGGAGAGAGCAGAGTTTATTTGCCACAACTCCAATAAATCAGCAGAGGCAGTCAAGGCGCTGGCGGCCCAAATCAGAAAGGCTTGGTACAAATCAGTGTCACGTCAAATACGCAACTCTATAAAAAAGGTGCACTCACCCTGATTTGACGTTTCATAGTAACACAGAACAAGATAAGGAAATACATGACGAGGATCGGCCAGAATACCGGGATATTGAAGACCTCAGAGAACGTGCAGAACATAGCTATTACGATCGCTCGGAAACCCCAGTGCCTGAAAATGATAGATTTTTTACAGTCCTGTGATAGAATACGGAGGTTGCAGGATCCCCACCGGTCTGTCCTTTGGGCGTCGCTAAAAAGTTTAGTATCAGGGATCACACAAATCAGACAGGACCGGAAAAACTAATCTCTATGGTGCCTGAAAATGATAGATTTTTTACAGCCTTGTCATGGAATACAGAGAAACGAATCGATGGTGAGCCAAATATTTTGATTGAATCAAATCATTACTTCTGCAGTTTTACACCGTCGAAGGTCATATAGACTTAAACGTAGGGAGGAATTTCGTTCTCAAATACTGTTCATTTCATAATTATATTGTACCTAGGACAGAAATCAATCGAAGAATCGAATCACCGACTCTATAATTTCACACTAGTAGGGTAGTAGTAGTAGTAGGGTTATTAGAGACTAAAACACAGGGGGAGGTGGGATTTTGTTCTACAATACTGTTCATTTCACAATGAGCTCACTATTTTAACAAAATCTATTAATATCGCATGCCGTGAGAGCGGCAGGTTTTGGGTTCCAAGTTGCGACCGCATCATGCTAAAGACATTAAAAATGGCGATCTGTAGAAATGGTGCTTACCAAAATTTAAACTCAGGTAAACGTCGAATGAATGGACGGAATTCTTCTCCTTGGTTTGTCGGAAGTTCAGGACCTTCTTCTGCGAAAGATGAACGAACAACAATGATGCATTGGACGTATTTTTGGAGAGAGAGTTTTCACGAAACCTCATTAGACATTAAAACTCTCTCAATATCATGAGATAGTGAGAGAGAGAGAGAGAGCGAGAGTTTCCACTCAACTTGGCTATACATGAAAACTGTGGTGACACTCTTAACAGAGAGAGAGAGAGAACCAAGAAGGATAAGTTCAGCAATCAAGCCTCGTCTCTGTTATAACTCGGATATAATATTGTAAGTGATGGATGATCAACAGAACTTTATCATAACGAAGATTCAGCACAGCCAGGGTTTATTGAGAATTCAAAAGCTTTTTTTAATTTTTCACAATATTATTACATACCATCAGAGTCATCTTGGTAGACTGACGGATCAACTTTTGGTGTAAGGAATGCGATAAACAGATTCAAATGATAAATAGCGAGCGCATACGTCACAATATACCAACCCTGAAAATATCGCAAAACATTAGTCCAAGTTTGAATAATAGAACAATATCGGACAGTATACTATTAAAAAAATTAGTTTATATCAGTCGAAAATTAAGAAGGTTTTTGTCTCAGCTATGAAACTCTCCCTCACTTAGACAGATTCTGTCTAAAAACCAGGCAGTCTATGATTACAATTGATTTTGGGGAGCTTTATGTCCTTGACAGCCATACTCTATTTCGTGGCAGATCTTGATGACAACTTGTGCGCGCAGGAATTGCTATCCGCACAGATTCACTTACATTCCGCACAGCCTGTGCCTATTTTATGCCGGATTTGATCCACACAATGTGTAGACAGACCGCTCAAACCATGTATTTTTGGCATTTCCATCGTCTCCTTGCGCTTCTAAAATGCGAAAGCGTAGCTCGCAACATTTATTTGAAAATATCTTGCTTACTCGCTCACCATGAAAGAAAAACTTGAAAATAACATATGTACCTGCAGCATAAACACTCGAATGAAGTAGATGATATATAATGCAGCAAAAGCGACCCAACGTGGAATTAGAAATGGTACCGTTTTGTCAAGGTACGTTTGATAAATACGACTAATCCTGGTCGTAATAGGAACGGACGTCGCGGTTGATGGCGGTGAATCCATGCTTGTAGTATATAATATATTTAATTTTCACAAAAGTTATATCATATCACTCGGATAAATATATTATTAAGATTTCTACACCTAAAGAATAATGAATGTGTTTTAAGCTAAACGTGGGTCCTAGCGGATTTGCAGACCACAAAAATATCCCCTCAAATTAGTATAACTAAACGGCGGACCGAGCGGACAGCGGACCGATCCGACTCCAAACAGTCTATCCCAACGGCTCGCTGGATTCTGATAATATATTACAGAGTTAATTTGTAAACTATTTAAACGCTGATTACCACAATTACATTAATAAATGAAGCATAAGATAGAAAATGTTAACATTTTCAAACGTCCTGAGGAACTTCGGAAACAACAGAAGCACAAAAACTATGGACTTACGTGGCCGGCATGGAATTGCGCCATCATGTGAAAAGTTATCAGGGAACGTACCTCAGAAGTTGATCAAGAAAGCTAGATTTCACAACATTAGAGTTTTAAAGACAAAAAGTTTTGAATTGAACGTTATACTATATAAAACAGTGAAAAATCTCTTTTTTTAAATCAATTTCGGCATTTTTAAAAGACGACTATATCATTGGTCATGGTAGAAGTTCATCACATGATTTTGATTGACAGCTTCGATTCATAGCTACTCAAGCGTGATCTTTTAGATATAATTTTGCAATGAAATTAAATAATTTTGGATGTATATTGATTAAAATTGTATAAATAAATCAAATTGACTATAATTTTATCAGTGATGCGTTTTTTTTACTATGAAATCCTGCCGAAGATGGTCAGATTATCTCTCTTTCTCTCTCCTCTGCATCCGATATTTCGTTCGGTTGTTTTGAAGTTCATTCAGACACTGGGCGTTGTGTGCTTGCCATACATGCGCCACATGTCGCGCGCGCATATGAACAGTATAGGGTAGATGCTTGCGCCGTTTGCCGCTCACCTCAACGCCTTGCGTGTCCACGCCCAGACAGATGCTGATATGAATAGTGGGTGGTTTTTGGACGTGGACACCCGGACCGTTTGCACAGAAGACGGAACAGCCCCGCCCCGCCCCCCCTAGCGCCCATGACAGCAGATCCCAGATCTGCTGGAGCTGGTCTATTCACTCGGCTAGGCAGGTCTATGGGCTAGTGGCCGAACGGGACTTTCTTGACATGGTGTCTAACCATAAGCTGTCATGCGATGTTTATTATCGTCTTATTATTTTAACAGGCATGATATATTCATAGTCATGGCGATGTGGATTGAAAAATCATCGAAACGAAAAGAAATAGATGACTATTTTTCCTCAATCAACTGCATGTCACGTCGGATCGTGTACGATATTAACGAACTGCGACAGAAATGTGGTTCCGCTTGGGATAAGATGACAGAGAAAGAACAGGAAAAGAAAATAGACCAGTTTATGGTCCCGGCTGAAGTGAAGAAAAATTACCCACTCCCCGATACGAAAGATTACAGCTATATATATCCTGCTTTCCATATCGATACCGGACAAAAACTTGTTGGGGTAAGTGCAAGGGAGTAGGCTCGAAATAAATTGCAATACCGGTAATGTTTTATGTCTCTCTTTGAATTTTTTCTAAAACAACAGAATGCCTTGGTTTGTTTAGAATTACAACATTCACAAGCTTTCGGAACTCCGCTCATTCTTAAGATGAAGCTTGTGGATGTTATAATTCTCAATAAGCCAAGGCTGGACGTTAAATCTGTCCCTAATCTCCCTCCCTCCACCATCTGCTCGAATATATTCTTCCTAAATTTCCAGGCTACGTCAGATCAGAGCGAGTCGCAAACTACTTGGTTCGATGAATTTTCCGCTCCTTTCTCGTGTGAGACAAAAAGTCAAATGGATCTTCGTTTGCCTCCACAAGATGGCAGTAGAGCACAGCGAAGATTGAGTTCTCAGTCTGAAAATGAAACCAAAAATATCGAAAATGCAAAAATGCAAGAAACTGGTCATCTTGACAAAAAATCAAGGCCATCCAGAAAAGAAAAAGATGCAGAAAAATCTAGAAAGAAATCAACAAAGTCAAATAAGTCAAAATCGTCTGATTCTAACCGAAACCAGAAGTCTCCCATAGCAACCGAAGACAACTCTAACTACAACAATTCTGAAACTGAATTTTTATCTTTGACCTCTGACCTTTCAAAAGACGTCGACTTGGATTTCAATTTCAAATTTGATGACGTCGTGGTCTCTGAAATACTGCCATCTAGTGAGCTGTCAAAGACGTATGATGAGTCGGAGTTCCTTGATCTCTATCCGCAAAAACCAGCTTCGACGTCTTCCAAATATGAGGTTCCTGCTCCAACAAAAACAAAAAAAATTGAGAAAAAGCCGTCGAAAGAGCTCCGTGATACCACAGCACCACCTAGTGACCATCGCACTGATCTATACACGCAAAGCCCTACGCCAATGTCGACCAACTATGAAATTCCAACTGTAGCAAAACCAACTGGTCCAAAATTGAAAAAAGTCGAAAAGAAGCCGTCGAAGGAAAGGCAAGACACTACAGCACCACCTAGTGTCTTGCGACAGAAAAAGACACATCACAAGAAAAAAAGTTCTGGAACTCAGCAAGTCAACCCACGATCATCGTTAACACTAGATGGAGCTATTTTAAATTTAGAAATCGCAGCAGAAATCAACAAGAAAGGATTCGATTCGCAGAACGCACAAGAAAAACGAGAGAAAGTGTTCAATACGGAAGACGATCTTCTGCGTCAAATTGAAAAAAACACCGACGTGGATGACTGGTTCACTAAAGACGTGCCGGACGTGGACATTGATGACCAACGTTCAAAATCAACAGGATTTGATTTTTTAGACAACTGGTAAGAAGAGATAATTTCTTCTGCTATTTTTGGGTGATGTTAAAAGACGGCCGTGTGATAACAAACAACGGGGTTACGACACAATGAATGAATTAACGCGGACAAGGCGAACGGACAATTTTTATATTCTGTTGGGTGCAGCATTTATCGCAAGGTCTGCTTCGTTCTTTCTCAGCAAGCCACCATTCATTCTCTTTAGGACAGTTTTAGAAAACTGCCATGTTTATTGTAATGCCCATATAAGCAATGCCTAGACGTGTAGTGAATCAGCAATGACTGTACAACCGACTTTTGGCAAACAACATATTGCATTCACCGTAAATGTTAGTAAATGTATGCACGCGGACATAAATCCCTGACCGTCCATTTAACCGTAGATGCTTTAATCTTTTTTGTATTGAGTGATAGTGGTATGCTATGCTGTGCTGTCTATTTCATCAGCATGCTTTTAATCTTTCGCAAATTGGAAACGTAGAACGCACAGAATCAATACGTGACAGGAATCAACAGCATGTGATGCGTTGTCACGTAGACAGAGGGAAAACGGTTTCTGCTTGAAAGAAAATGAATAGAGCCTCTAACGAAATTAATATGGAGTAAAAATGCAGAAGCCAGTGGCCTAATATCAGTGCATTCATGGGTCATTCCAAGTCAATTCAACCAAAAAATAAATATGACACCCATCCGTCATGGATCAATGAGCAGAAAACAGTGATTTTTAAAGTGCTATATATCGGCGACCGATAGTCCGATTCTGATAAAATCAATTTTGTTCTGCTCAGAATTATGTTCTTCATTCAAATGTACCCTCAAAAACAATAACTTTAATAAGGCTGTTTTGGTCTTGGTTGAACCGACTTGTGGAAAGCAACCATGATAGCAATATGATATAGCATGTTGCCACACAGACACACGCAGTAGGCTTGCCACCTGTCTACCAAAGTACCAAAAACGCAAAAGTTGTGATTAATATCCAAGTGCAGTTATGTGAATGCGATATTTGCTTGCAAAACGTCATTGCTATGTGCAAGGCTTCATCACGTATCATGACTGTCTGCAACACATTTCCTGTTATTTTGTCGAGGCTATCTGTATACATAATTAATGTTGAATTACACATTAACGCATATTTTATGCCGATTTTTTATGATATATTAAATTGAGATATGCCTTCCTTAGTTGTATATACATCTGCGCACATTATAATGCTCAAATTTTTGATATATACCGTGCTATTTTGTCTGAATGCTCTCTTCTTTTGATGTCGTAAAGAAGATTCAGCCTTCCCAGCCTTGGTTTATTGAAATTTGAAACATTCACACACTTTTGAAACTCCGCTCCTTAATCATGTGAAGATGGAATAAATCAAAACCCCGAGGCTGGACGTTAAATCTGTGGGGAATCTTTTTTACGATATCTATTGACTGTCTGCCATTCGCTACACTATATTCTTTTACTTGTATTAGATAGACATAATATGCCCTTGATAGACAGATAAATCAACACACATTTAATACCAATTGATATGCATGTACCTCTTTTTCCTTGAATCAGGGCTTGGTAAGCCTGTTATGCTACATGTGGCCCGACCCAAGTAGTGACATTATAGAATGTTTCAAAAATTGGAAATTCGGACAAGTTACGAGAGAGAGAGGAATGTGATTTTTTTCTCATTTGAGTGATCCCGATATAGGGATGCTACATCGTGTTTTGCCTCCATTTTGATGCGTAGATATATATGGTTGAAGTTTTAAATGTGTGCGGTTTGTAGCATAATTATTTCCCATTCAATATTTCTACTTTATACACAACTATATTTCCACTATACACCGTTTACACAACGTTCAGTTATTCGTATCGATAGGGATTGGCAAGTCGAATCATTTGTGATTTCGAATCAAATAATTGAACCACCACATCTCCAGTCAGACCCTACTAATGTAATGTATAGAGTTATCGGTGCATGATATAGTCCGAATCAGACCAACATCCCCATTTTGACCCTACTAGTGTAATGTCATATTGACATTGTCATCATTTGCAAAATTTGATTCAAAGATCTTTTTTTGTCCTCTATGATTACGGCCTGGTGTGGACTGAATAGATCATACACTATGTGGCGCTATAGATTCGAATAAATAATGATTCGATTTGATTCGAAGAGCCCATCCCTTGCGAAAGTTTGACGCATTCAATTCAGCCACCTGTCTGCCCCTTGGATATTATGAACTTTTTAGTTTTCTTGCATCATAATAGCAATCATTTATCCGTCCATGTTACCTAACAATGGTCTGGCTCTTGCCTTGTAGCACTTGGAGCTGTTTTGCCTCTAATGACGCATTTCTTCTTAGCCTGGATTGTGTCTGTTCGTGTGCAATGGCTTATCGCGTTGGTTTTTTTTTGTGTAAAACTTTGGTAAAGTAGATTCACCGCATATTTAAAGTCCAGCCGTGGTGTATTGATAATTAATTATAACGTTCACAAGCTTTCGGATATCCATCTTCACCTGATGAAGGAGCAGAGCCCCGATTGCTTGTGAATGGTTGATTCTAAATGAACCAAGTTGAGTCTGCGGGGAATCTTCTTTACGATATATCTCTATTGATAGTCAGCCATCGGCTCCAATATATTCTTTGATATTTCAGAGTTGTTGGTGATAGATTAATTTTCAGTTAGAGTAGAGTAGATGCTCATCGGATCAATGCCTTCTGTCTCTCTCAAGGTACATGTGTTACTGTTACGTGTGTGTGTGTGTGTGTGTGTGTGTCCTGCAGGAAATGGGATTCATAGCAAGATCATCAAGTTGTAATTCTTTTACAGACGATCATCCTCATTCATTGGTGTTTCTTTATTTGGTAAGATTGGCTTTTCCAAGGTCTGACCAGCAAATTTAATCAGAGATTTGATCAATGATTAAAAATTGATCCGAGATTTAATCAATGAATAACATTTATTCAGAGATATGATCAATGGTTGAAATTTAATCAGAGATTCGATCAATGAATAACATTTAATCAGAGATTTGATCAATGGTTAAAATTTATTCAGAGATTTGATCAATGGTTGAAATTTAATCTGGATTTTATCAATGATTAAATTTAATTGTAGACTTGATCAGAGATTACTTTAATCTTCATTCTTACTTTCACTTTCAGGGCTGTGGCAGGATGGAATGCATTCGGGTAAGTTCATTTCTCTTGTATAACGGTAATTGGCAGGATATTAGAAAATGTAAAGGGCCACGGGGGATGCACACACACATTAATCGTGCTTCCATGAACACTATCCTCAATGCGCTGGGGGGAAGGGGGGCAAGGAAGCTACAGAGGCCAATTTAGAATGTTTGGTCTGTCTGTCTGTCTTCCATTTCCCAACCCAACCGGTTGTCTGTATGTTGAACTTCGTCTCTTGTTCTTCAAGGTTAACCCCTGGTTATCTGTATTGCAATCTTACTGTACTGGCAATCGGAATATGGGCAGTCGCTGACAGACAGTCTGTGGATTCACTGTTTCTGGTAAGTAATCTTCACTTGATGAAAGAGCTTGTGAATGTCTTACTTTCCTATAAACCAAGGCTGAATGTTAAATCTATAATGAATCTTTGCAAGTTAGAGATAGAGAGAGAGAAATTCTCTAGTACAGTTGTTCTCAATGGCCAATGCATATGCATATCATGAGTGTACATTAAACGTCTTTGGTGCGACGCTGCTGGAATTTGAAGCCAGCCTCCCAGATTGGGCAAGAGGTAGACCTCGGAATCATAATATAAGAATTTGGTAGTCTGCCGAAGTAAAAAGGTTGAAAACGACCGATCTAGAATGCGCTTCCTGCTTACCAGCAATGCCCTTTGACCTTTCAATCCTTTCCTTTTCAGTATATTTTGATGATATTGTGCTCTGTGATCCTCGATATCGTCTGCCTGGCTCTGTACTTTCCTGGTCAGTACAGACACACTAGATTTCAGATGTTTGGGGCAGGTAAAGAATTTTTTATTATCCTTCTCACTGTGTAAAGTTTCATGGCATGCTCAATGCATGACTTTAATTATCCTTAAAGATAGACTTCATGATGAATCCGATCTCCGAGAGCTCGTGAATTATATTCCAATAAACTGAACAGGACGTTAAATCTGTGGTGGCTTATTCTATCTATTACTATAGTGGGGGTGGAGCTCCGAAAGCTCATGAATTACATTCCAATAAACTGGACTGCGCATTAAATCTCTTCCTATTTCGATCGTCCGCCATCTGGTCAGAGGGGAAATACGCCCGACTTTATGAACAGTCTAAGTAACTCACTCGTTCCTATTTCAGTGATGGCTATATTCAACCTTGTCTTGAAGCCGTTCACGACTATTCTTGTTTATCAGATGTATCTTGATAGAGGAGGTGAATATAACATCAATTTTGGTAAGTCTTCTTCCCTGGATTCATGGTGTCATGTTAGACGTCATCGGTAGGGCTGGCAACGTTGAAGCGCGTATAGAGCTTTCTCTAGTTTCTCAAGTTGTTGTAGCATTCGATATTCGATTTGGTCCGAATATCTTGTTATTCGAATTCGAGTGCCCAACCCTAGTCGTCGGTAACATAACCTGTGGGTTCCGGGTTAAAATCCCGAGACTGCATGGTACCAAAGATTTCTAGTCTCTATGCTATGATTATAGATCGACCGATATTGGTTCTTGAAGACCGATTCGATACTATCGTTCTTTAGCATATACTGACGGCCGATTATTGAGGCCGATATCAGATATTGACTTCGTTACTTACAAGAGGTTTTTACGATTCTACGCGCTAAGCTCGGCATACTTAGTTGAGTTAAGACCCTAGCTAGTTTATGGCTTCCACTTATCTTCAAGTTTCAATTTGCACTTAGCTAAGAGTTAATTGTAACTTAAGTTAGGAACGATACTTAACTTTAAGTTTCAATTTTTACTTAGCTAAGAGTTAATTGTAACTTAAGTTAGGAATGATACTTAACTTTAAGTTTCAATTTTCACTTAGCTAAGAGTTAATTGTAACTTAAGTTAGGAATGATACTTAACTTTAAGTTTCAATTTTCACTTAGCTAAGAGTTGATTGTAACTTAAGTTAGAATGATACTTAACTTGATTGTAACTTAAGTTAGGAATGATACTTAACTTTAAGTTTCAATTGACACTTAGTTAAGTATCGTTCCTAACTTTAGGAATACTTTATGGCCTCCACCATGGGCCGATACCGGTGATAAAAAAATCTGCCTCAATTAGAATCAGTTCGATTTCATGGCTGTATGACTCTGTTGCAGGACCAAACTCCACAACATATGACAACATTGGTGACGAGAGCGCAGGGTCATCGGCTGATTTTCGAAATGTCCTTCAGCCCGGTCAGGCCCCACCGCACAGTGCCAGTGGATATCATACTGGCAAGCCTGAATCGTCATAATTTGTGCCATTTCGACATATATTACAGTTTGTTTTGATTTTGCTGTACCTTGACGCAGACTATCGCAATGTAGTATTTCTTATTTTTACTAAATATATACTGTAACCATTATGCTTCTAATCTGATCTTCAAGGCTTTCCTTAACCGTACGAACCAGGATTCCTAAATGGGTTACTTCTTCATGAGTATGGCTACAGTTGCCTTCAAATACTGCCATATAATGCGATGACGTGTTTTCTATTTACGCCAAGTCGCTCATGATCTGATTCTCAAGGCTGATAAAGGATGTTGCCATTTCGGCTATTATTGTAATCATTCTTTTGTTTTGTCGTGATGTTGTGTTTCCGACATTTGCCAACTGGTCTGCTTGTCAAGACTGTGTGTGCCATTTTGGGTTAATATCGAGACTATTCTTGGTATCCCCCATAGAGGATAGACCCACACCGGTCTATCTCAATAGAGAGAGAGCAAATAACAAGCAATGCGGTACATAATATCGGTATGTCGCCGCGTAAGGAATGCCGATGATATCGTGCCGTCGTTAGGCTGGAAGTGTGTGCAAATCTGTACACACTACGTTTTTTTTTCGAGGTACAGGAATACCGAAATTACTGGCGTTCCACCGCACCGCTGGCAAGAGATTGTAGTAGTGTGTACCTGCAGCTTACGCCGTTATCCACACTTCCTGTTGCTATGCTATGCTATTTCTCATAATTTCTTTATCACGGAAGTTTGTTATCGAAAGTGAATGTGCAATTTCGTGTCTGGTCGTCGTACTGTGAAGATTAAACCAATCAAGTGTAGCCTACGTTGTGGCTAATGGTATTTCTCTTCACCCCTAGCGGATCATGCGTAATTCTCAGGGCAATGTTTCCCGCGAGCAGTGTTCCCCCGAGCACAATGTTTCCGCGAGCAGTGTTCTCCGCGAGCACGTGGTTCTCCGTGAGCACATTGTTTCCCGTAAGCACGTGGTTTCCCTCTAGCAGTGTTCCCCGCGAGCACAGTGTTCCTCACGTGCACGTGGTTGCCCGCTAGCACCTGACTGCCCGGGTTCACGGTGATCCCGTGAGCACAGTGTTCCACAGAAGCACGTGGTTTACCTCAAAGAGTGTTCCCTGTGAGCGCAGTGCTTCCCGAGCACTGTGTGCCCTGGGAGAACGTGGTTGCCCACGAGCAGTGTTCCCGTGAGCAGAGTGTTTCTCTTGAAGTCATGTCTATGACTTCATGGCGTGCTGTCAGAGTAATAGCAAAACGCTCAAAAGTCCAATTCAAAACTTTGGTACAAGAGAAAAGGAGTGCTTCAAGCTAAACCTCTCTTGGCTACGTCCCAGTTGAAACGCATATAGAGCTTTCTTAAGTTTTTGTAGTATTCGAAATGAAAACGAATTGCTATTCGATTTGAGTGCCCAGCCCCAATATCGACACGTCCAACCTACTGTTCTATCCAAGCTATAAATATTGACCTGACGAAGAAAGAGCTATCTGTAGACTTGCAGGCTATATACACCTGCCTCTGAGCCCATGAATATTAAAATACTACGACAGTGCACAGATCTTATAAGTTTATTCACATGGAACTTTCCCCAGAATAAGAATTGTAACACGAATCAATTTTAATCTTTCTACAGTTTGTACACAATTCTTACATATTCTACAGATCAAACAAAAAAATTAATGGCTTTTAATTAAAGTGTCACCAAATACTAATATTAGTGGTGACTATGATTCGGTTTGGATGATAAATGCGGCCTAGGCCATATCTTGCTGGGAGGATGAGGTAGTCTACTGTTAATGCTGAACTAAAGTCTAGCAAGTTAGTAAGTCCTTCAGCTACATTTGGCCCTTTGTCCGCCTTCTGATCGGGAGGTTCTGGTTTTGGAAGCTTGGGAATTAAGGGTGGGGGCCGTCTATTTCACGTTTTTAAACCCGGAATAAAATTCAAACCAGGTTAAACAAATTACGGCGCCTTTTTAATCCCCACTCCAAGTCTTACAACTTTTGAATATATGCTGTTAGATGTTGTAAACAAGATCCACCACATCCTTGGATTATTGAGAATTATAACATTCACACGGTTTCGGGGCTCCGCCCCTAAGCGTCCGCCATCAGCTATCATGCTATTCTAGAACACTGCTATTCACATAATTAAAAAGATATTCACAGGGAGGACTGATTTTACAGCTCAGATTTCTTTCCAAGCCCGATAGGACAGGAAACTCCCGTCCCGGCCATCGAGCAATACCCGCTCGGGTTTTTGTGAAGGTATTGCTGATGGTAATCTTCCGCGTAGTAAAATTCTGACACCGCTTTGATTTCTGTGGTGATTTTTCCATATTTTTTCTTAAATAGTTCCTGAAAAAATTGATGAAGTTAGACAACGTATATCTCTTCTTCGTTTGGCATAGTTGCCCAGTGCGGCGCGCAAGTGTGGTGCAGCAGAGCAAACCGCATATCATGTCATGCATTCCTGCAAAGCCCTCCCTCAAAGTATTAGCGTCAGTCTTAATCGTGGGGTGGAATGCTTCAAATGGGGTCTTGCACCCAGTGCGGCATGCGAGTGCGGTGCAGCGGAGCAAACCGCAGATCTTGTCATCAACTCATGTGCAGTGTATAAGTCGCCCAGTGGAGTGACTGGTCTGAAGAACCTGGATGAGGCCACCAAGCAATGATTGCTTTATAGCTGCCCCGACGTCTAGTCCGAAGAAAAAACAATAAAGAATGTATACCGACCGTTTGATAAGCATCCCTTGTACTCTCGGCTTGAGATTTTTGCTCGTCGTCGTAATAATATATCCCGGAGCGGTACTGACTGCCACGGTCGTTACCTTGACGATTGCCTTGAGTTGGGTCGTGGTTCTCCCAGAAAGTCTGCAAAAATTTGAGTCAAATTTGAGTCATGGCCCATCGACTAAAGCGGCGGTCTGTGAGTCGAAAACACCAAACTGGATCCAGGATCCAAACGGTGTCTCTTGTAGTGAGTGAGTACCTTACACTCATCTTAGAGAAACAGGCATTTCTTTGTACTTACATGAGACGATGATTTGGTAAATATGGGCCTTCGAGCTCCACATTTCCCTCACATACCTTTAATAACTCCCCGTACGATATCTTTTCCGGCTCATAGACAACTCTAACTACTTCAGTGTGTCCAGTTTTCCCAGTACATACATCCTGATACGTTGGGTCCACGGTGGTTCCAGCAGAGTATCTAGAAGAGAATTTGGTCAAACTTAAAAACAGGAGAAAAACCGAAAAGAAAGAGCAAAAGAGAGAAGTGAAAAGAGCAAGAAAGAGAGAAGTGAGAAGAGTAAGAAAGGGAGAAGTGAGAAGAGTAAGAAATAGAGAAAGGAGGAGAAGAGCAAGACAGATGAAATTTCCCCCGTCCCTCCCGAGCGGGTTGCATATTGTGGTGGGAAAAGAGAGAGAGAGAGATGAGAAAGTGCTTACCCGACTTGAGTTGAGAAGACTCCTGTTAATTTCCAAAACTTTCTCTCAACCCCCCAGAAGCAACCCATGCCTGACAAAAATAAACGGTGCATGAAAGTTGAACTGAAAATTTATGAGGATTTGAACTTGAGTAACAA
The DNA here is from genome assembly GCA_030412335.1 of Botrylloides violaceus. Lineage (NCBI taxonomy): Eukaryota > Metazoa > Chordata > Ascidiacea > Stolidobranchia > Styelidae > Botrylloides > Botrylloides violaceus. Next base: position 91,502 of record JASFYC010000013.1, read on the forward strand.
TATCTTACCAAACATTGCCATCTTTGTGTTATCGGGGAAAGGTTCCCGGACTGTGTTGCCGTTTACTGCGTGCTTCATTGCTGTGAATGTCTGAAAGGTGAAAGCAGAAAAATGTATTTTAAGAATAACTGGCCTGCATCGGAGCGATCGGAGATCATCAAATCAGCTCCAGCCTATGGAGGATATTTTGCCATAAATTGAACATTTTGAATTTTATGTCAGGTAAAGAGCAGAAGAGAATATTAAGTTTCAAATAACAAATATTTCATAAAGTACGGTAATAAATGATAAGCCATTTCAATGAATAGGAATTAGAGTATAGACGCTCACATTCCATATGGCGTATGTCACAGCGTCTAAGTCAACTAATCCTTATATTTATCAAGGATCTAACTATTAAACTTTTCCTGAAAAGCAGTAAACAAGAATCTTGAATACTGGTAGCCTACCGACAGAGAGAGAGAGAAGAGAGATTTGATGCAGGCTTTGGGCTGTACAGACAGACTGACAGACAGAGAGATTTGATGCATCACATACTTGAACAAGCTTTAGGCTGAACAGACAGAGATATTTATTGTTTCAGATATTTATAACTAAATAGTAGGCTACACGTCAGGATGGTATGAATACGGATTAGATTGGAACACAAGCCGAACGAATTAAGCAAGACTCGCTCCCGTGCCGAAGACATGAAATTAGCAATAAATTAAGTAGATAACTTACTGCTTCAGTCGAGTAACTTCCACCCATAACAGAACCACGAAAGAGGTTGAAAAGTAGCAACGCTCGAGTCACCTTCACCATCTACTGAGAAATTCCCAATAAGATAACTCTTTTCTTAAAATTGTAGTATTTTCTTAAAATTTGTATTAAATCTTATTTAAAAATAGAAGTCGAAAATTATTGTATTCAACGCTTGGTAGCGCAACAGTGTTGGACCTTGGAATTCCTGTACTAAAATTGCACACGGCAATAACCCTTCCTCACGCAATCGATATTCTGTGGCGATATTCCCCTTGTTGTGTCGAATTTACATATTTTACTAGACTCCGATACCTAGTTTAACGGGTGATGGGCTATCCGCAATTCGACCGCTACATTGATTCACTGTGTAATCCATTCCGATTTCGCAGCTGAGTTGCCGAAAACAGTCAACGGCACCCAATTAGACAACGAAATCAGCTGAATACTTAAGTTATAATTATACTTAACTTGATATTATGAAAGATCAGGGCAATCTATCAAGTACTATGTCCCTACACAACCATTACAGCGACATTTTTCACACAACGTAAGCATGAAACAGCAAAAACTTACCGCCGATAAAAATCTGGAACAAGAGAATTCGGAATGTCTGTTTATTTTAGTCTGTGGGCACTAGACCGGAAAGCATTGCGTAATGAAAATTTTGCCGGAAGGTGACCTTAACGTGACGTCATCCTCAGGAAAATCAGCGTTTTTATGAGATAACACATGTCTAATTAGTTAAATTATATGCAGAATTTTGAGATTTTTTCTAATTGGCCAAATGCCGCTGACAGTACATGTCATACTGGCTAAGACCAGACTGAAGCTACTCGTGAGCCATATGTATGTTTAATAAAGCAAGATGATCAATATACAACGAAAATATGTAAAAGTATAATATTTATTTATCTTAGTTAATATTGTTTCTAAAATATCTGATTTTACATTGACTCTAAATCTCGTAAAACTTCATTCCCGCCATTTTCGTGCAGTAGAAAATTTCTGACTGCGTAACAATCCCATGCAGTCATCCTTGACGAGTCGTCGTCCCGTTCCCGGAAGATCTAGGCCTGAGCTCTCAGTGTTTGGCAGCCTAGCCTTTCAGTCGGATTCTACTTGAAAAATGTCTGAATCTTGGTATGATCTGGTGCCAAATAGTGGAAAGGAGAGGGAAGATGACCCAGACATTACAGATACGGGGATATTTTCTGAAATACTACCAGCTGTTGGCGAACTGTTCAAGTTGCTTGCGCCGTACCGTCGCGAGAAGCCGTTGGTGAGAAATTCTGACGGGGATGAAGCTCCAGGGACTTCTCAGAGTTGTGAAAAAGAAGAAAAAACACCAAAAACTGAAGAACCATCTAACGATAATGAACACCCTTCGACATCAAAAACAGGTAAGACGTTCGAAAGAGATGCTCGCACCCTACCACCACGCTACGGTACCAGCATGAGTATTATATCCATGGAGTCAGTATAGACAGAATGATTGAAGCTCGAACACGAGACACAGCGTCCATTGCATGTACCTTGTCCATGTTTTTCTTACTGTGCTAACAACATGCTGCAGTATTGACCTCGGTCGAGCCTGTGAATCTTGAGACAAGAGAAGGTTATACCTACCAACCAAGCGTATGTTTTCAATTTCCAGACACAGCAACACCTCAAATCGCCAATTCTAATGCAAATGAGGAAGACGATGATAGTTCAAGCTCAGATGATGAAATCAGCACAAGCAGTGAGAGCAGTTCAACTTCTGATTCTGAAGTCGAAGATATAAATTTTGTTAGTGGCTTCACAAAGTGAGTCCATCCTTCATTTCATTTGTAACGTCCTGGAGGAATTAAATGCTATTGAACTTCGTTGTTGAGCGAGCACGAAATGGGCGATTTACTACACAGCGTAACTTTTGAGCGACTGGTCCGATTTTGTTCGAATAAATTTCATTTTGGTCATAATACTAATATCTCTAATATACAGTATTCAAATTTCATCCAAATCTATGAACCCATGGTTAAAAGCCATTGGTTGATGTGACAGAGAATGACCCTTTTCCGAAACAGCATAAAATATCTTTCGCCCAAGATCTGTGTGGTAATATGAAACTTGCTATAGATTTCTATCCTACCTTCCTTCTTGACTTGACTGATTTTTTTAGGCAGAGGTTGCACTTTGTTTACAGCCCTATTATCTACTTTTCTATCTAGGCTACTTGTCTATCTAGGCTACTTGTCTATCTGGGCTACTTGCCTATCTAGGCTACTTGTCTATCTAGGCTACTTGTCTATACACTTGTCATGGGTATATACCTTTGTTGGCACTCTGTGCTTACCACATTTTAAACACTCTACAATTGATGATGACGTAGTGTAGACTACCTGGAAACCCTGATTATTTCAATGTCTATTTCTCCATGCAGGCTGGATCTTGACGGAATGCTCAAGTCTACGTGTCAACGTGTGAATTTGAGAAAGCTTTTCAAACCGGGCGAATATGAAGCGTTGTGTCGATTCGAACAAAAAAGAATTATAAGGATTGAAAATAAATTGACACTGATGCTGAGGCTAAGTAAGAGGGTTTATTGATCGGTTGTTAATCGATAACCTATTGAGCTTTTGACCTACTTGTGAAAACTACCCTACATGAGTAATATCCAACTATATATAGGGATTGGCAGATTGAGTCATTTTTGATCGAATCGAATCCCCTTTTCATAAAGAAATAAATAGGTAAAAATAGGTGAAGAGCATTGAGAAGAGGCCGAGCAAAGAGTGTGTGAGAGAGAATTAGGAAGTGAGCGTCGCAGAAAAGACTTTTTACCTAAAAGATTTGACATCCGCTAGGTGGTGGTAGTAAGCCCTATTCGAAATTTTGCGGTCAAATCGAATCACTTGCGATTCGAATCGATTCCGAATATTCGATTCGAGTTGCCCATGCCTAACTACATGGCATAGTGTTGAGATTTTCCCAGATTGTGTTTCGAAAACAAGATTTGAAAATCTCCTGGAATTCTCATTTCCGGGATCCAAACCACAAACTACTGCGCTGTAATCTTTGCTATCTGTCGGTATTGTTGATAATTTTTCAAGTTCTGAAATCATCTGTACCTTCAGAGCTACCATTGCCAAATGAGAACATACTACGTGAGAAAATCGGTCTTCCGAGACTAGACATCGCTCAACCGGAGTCTTCGGATACGGAGTCGGATGACGGTTGGGAGTCGAGACGCAAGAATTCATCTTCTGGGCAACCTGTGCTCCGAGGTAATTGAGATTGATATCTTTCTTTCCAAAGTCTAGCCTATGGCTGATAAATATTTAGGAAGTATAGTGCTTTGTTATTCATGAGTGGGAGAGAGAATTATTTCGTGAACCTGAAACACTCAAGGAGGTGGCGATTTGACGATTCACACAAATGAGTCGGTTTTCCAATCCCTACATGTTACAGTATACCGGTATAATATAATAATCTCGTGTATTTCCAGGAATATCAGATGAAGATACTGCGGCAAGAATGGCTTTCATCACGGTATGTATGTTTAATGAATCATCAGCCTGCAAAGAATGTAACCTTAAGATCCTATTCTGCTCCCACTCAGTCGACTTGGTGGTTTAACTGTCAGCTTTCTGATCACGAGGTATTGGTACAAGGCTTCTGGTATCCATTCACCCTCTGTTTGGTAGTCAGTATTGTGAGAGTGTGGGCCTGTGGAGTGTTGTGGTAGGCTGGTAGCTATAAACTGGAAGTGTTGACACGCGCACTAAGCATTGACCTCACATGTATGACCTTAGTAGGGTGAAAACGCCAAAAATTTTAAAAGCAACAAGAAATTTCAGTATTTACCCATTTCATCGCTCCAATGGATAACTAGAGAGTGTCTCTAGAACATACTTGAATCTTCTTCTATTGAACATTTTAGAAATACTGTGAGGATCGTCAAAGTGGAAAGAGAGTTGTTCAGGAACTACCGAAGAAAAAATTTGGTAATTTCATGATTAGCTTGGGACTATGTATTCTGTAAATAAAACTGGCAGGACATTAAATTTCTGGTGACATACTTTTGTCCATATCCAATCGCCCACCATTGGCTCCTTTATTTTAAAAAAAAATTAATATATATTTAGAATTTTTAATAATTTGCAAATATTTCATCTTATTTAAAATTCTTTTTAGTGAAACCAACAAAGATAAGACGGATAGCAAAAGAGAAAAAGGCTTGTTTCGAAACTTTTAAGAAGGTACATTTTATTCAGCTTATAACCCACTACTTTTCCTGCTGGTGATAACCAAGCACTTATATAGAGATATGGCAATTGTATCAACGAATAAATCTCAATTATTGGCGTTTTGCTTTTAGGCAGCTGAAGCTCTCAATGGAAGTGGAGACAGTCCATCCAAGGATGAGGCAGCTCGTTACAACACAAGAAAGAACACAAATGCCAAGTACCAGGAGGATTATGTGCCAGAGAACGATCATTTTGTCTGTACGTAGCATTTCACTGATGGTTCTCTATCATTAGCTCACTACTATGCATTGAGCAGTATATATAATTTGGGTGTGATTTTTTCGCCTTAATTTCCGAGGCCATGCAGTTGAGTCTCTCGGAACTTATTATTCCTTTCAACCAGATTGTGAGGACTGTAAGAAGCTTTATATCGATGATTGTCCAGAACATCCACTGACAATTATGAAAGATTCCGATGCAGAATTGGTAAGTGTCTAAATTTTTTGACGGCAGTAGGGTGATTGTTTGATTTCTGTCCTTTTTTGCTGCGTTTGCAGGGACTTGCATGATATATACTCACACTACTGGCACATAATATGCTGGTTGGACAAGGATATGGAGTCGCTAAATGCCATAGGTGGATTTATAAGTCAAATGCCTCTCCCTCTTATAACCACTGCAGTGTTCTAACACTGACTCTCCGTACACAAGATATAAAAATTTATCCATGTTCTGGTCGAGCTCAAAAAAATTTAAAGAGGCCCAGTGTGGTGTGTGGTGTTAACGATCAGCGAATCTAGATACAATTTCACTCTTTACTGTCTAGATACCAGTTCTGGTCATTTGCATGGAATGGCAAGAGTGTCGCTATAGCTTATTAAAGGTCCACCCAACTCCACGGGAAACATAAATTTTCTATTGAAACTGTGGCGACACTCTATAATGGCCACCATCGCCTACTATCCCGCTCTCTCTCTATTGGGCTCACCTTATAATTGACTCGTTCGTCCACCACTCAGTGTATGACATCACAATATCTATGATTCTGTTTTCAATTCAAATTGTGCTATTACGATTCATTCCATCTTCACCTGATGAAGGAACGGATCTCTGAAAGCTTGTGAATGCTCTCAATAAATTAAGCCTGTACGGTAAATCTGTGGTGATATTCTTTACAATATCTGATTGATCGTCCACCATCGACTCCACTACATTATTCAATATCAATATCAGTAACTTGTAATGCCAGCAGGCCTATACCTGCCTTTTGGGAGAAGACCTGGCGCTCCACTCTATACTAATACTTCTCAGGGTGTTGAAAACTATGCTAAACGCACCTGCCCTCCTGGATTGAGCATCGATCCATCGTCTGTACGGAATGCAGGCTACGGGGTATGGGCAGATGTCGCTATCCCGAAGAACACTGTGTTTGGACCTTACAAGGGAGAAATTATCAAGAAATACGATGTCAAAAAGTTAACGAAAGTCTGCAATGGAGGCTATTCATGGGAGGTGAGTTGTATTGCAACCATAAGCATAGCGTCCTATTCACCTGATGGAATGTTGAATCTGTTCTTTGCTATATAATATTAATTGTCTGCCATCAGCTCCAGCGTAATTTGCGCTAATATTTGTAACAGATATACGAGCACGACAAATTGTATCATTATGTTGACGGGAGTGACCCCACAGTTAGTAACTGGATGAGATACGTCAACTGTGCAAGGTAAATGGTTAAATTTGTCTTCTCCTATTCACATCTGTGTTGAGGTCGTGCGTCCCTTGCTTGCTCCCTCGCTTTGTTTCAAATATATGTTCTCTCATATTGTCGCACGCGGACTCTCACCTCAAATAGCTGACTCGATGGCATGATGGTCGTATCGCTGTTTGACCTTTCGGGATATTTTGTAAACTTTCTCAATGCTAATAAACCTCTCTCTCTCCATGGCCGACGTTGTTTATTTTTGTTGTTTTTGCTGCATTCACGCCTAGACTCACTTGATACACACACACACCAATGGTGTATAAGAATATCATTCTGGAATGCTTTCGAAGTCGAGTGCCCCCTCCGGACTGTCCTCAATGCGCTGGCCGTCTGTAGCGGTCACTATAAACTGATGCTCGGTCAATCAATATGTTCCTTTTTGCTAGGTTCGTGGAAGAACAAAATCTTGTTGCCTTTCAATATCGTGGCCAGATTTACTACAGAGCATTCTCTGATATTAAGAATGACACGGAGATGTTCGTATGGTACGGAGCGCACTATGCAAGCCAGCTTGGCATCCGAGAGAAATTGCGGTCTAAACAACCTCAGCAAACTCAACTATTATTAAGCCCCTCAAGTACAGAATTCCAGGATAGAAATGCAACAACAGATGAAACAAAACCACCACAAAATTTCCGCAATCGTGAACATTGTGAATCGTTATCAGACTCTCATCGCATTCAACCATCCAGCGAATCATATTGGACATGCTCCATTTGTCACGAAAAATTTGCTTTCAAACTCAATTTGTTACATCATGTCGACTATCGTCACAAACGAATCAAACGATTTCAATGCAAGGCATGCGGGAGAACATTTTCCTCTTATAATGATTTGAAAAGGCATCTAAGAACTCACACAGGTTGTACTCAATTTTAATATTTTTAGAATACTCCTTTTGATAGCCCAAAACAATTTTTCTGGACGGAGCACAACCGTCTTCCTTATCCGTATGTTAAATTTCTTGATTTCAAAGTTCTGGTCAAATTTTACCGATTTCAGCAGCAACAATATTCGCCAAAATCAACCTGCTAGCATAAGCGGTTTACGTGATTTGCCAAGATGTGGGTATACTTCTATTAAAATATGAGGGTTGCCCCAAATTATCCAAACATCAAAACATGCATTTGGGTATTTTCAGGAAAATATTCCCCACGCTATTTCTAAGATCGCATAACCGTCCATTGTTGAAGCCAGGTGAGGTTTCACCTACTTACCACCAAGGAATAATCTAAAACTATTCCGGGGTTCTGAATTGACAAAAGTTGTTGAAGCTTCATTCCAATGCACATGCATTCGTGCAGCTTTGCGGTACACCTGCACTGGTATTTCAATCAAACACTGTCTACACTCTACAGGCTACTTCAAGTAGTTACGGGGATTTATTCTGATGTCTTGTTCCAACCATTCAGCTCCATTTGGTTTCAGTGATTTCATCCCCACTTCATAATGGAAGTAGCAACGCAAAAGGAAGATGTTTCATATTATAGTGTGTATTACATTTGAGATAGACCCACTGATTAAGAGGAAGCTTGGCATATATTACACGGTACTCCGCCAGTGTGTATTTTGGGAGCTCATTGCATTTGCACCTCATGAACTGTGCTGTGACCCTAGTGGTGTGGGCAATCTTGAGCTATGTTCCATTAATCTAATTTATTTCACTATTCATCCAACTTGATTTCAACTTCTATTCTGCTGCCCCAGTTTCCATCTTTCTCATTATTTTTCATTTTAAGTTCAGGTGAAAAACCATACAAGTGTGACCGATGCGGTGAAAGATTCAACCGAAAAGGCAATTTGCGGATACACGAGAGAATTCATACAGGTGAAAAGCTCAAATTCATATCATCATGCAGAAAAATTGCTACTTTTTTACTAAATCTTGTTCCAGTGAACCGAATCCTTTTTCATTGATGTGACCCAATGCATCTTCATCCTTGCCAGTCATGACACAGACACACTACTGATAGGCATATACCGTAGCATTCCCAGCCCTAAATATATAATAGTTGCAGCAATTAAGATATCTTGTGTGAGATCCAAAATAGTCAAGTCAAGGGATTCCTAATCCGTTGTGCCCCAACCCAACACTGGAAGTACCAGAGCAAAAGAAGATGTTTCAATTGACCTACATTTCATTCAAGACAGACACACTGGTTAAGAGGAATTCTGGCTCGTAGTACAAGGCACTCCACCAGTGTGTATTTTGGGAGCTCATTGCATTTGCACCTCATGAACTGTGCTGTGACCCTAGTGGTGTGGGCTATCTTGAGCTATGCTCCATTTATCTAATTTATTTCACTATTCATCTAACTTTATTTCAACTTCTATTCTGCAGCCCCAGTTCCCATCTTTCTCATTATTTTTCATTTTAAGTTCAGGTGAAAAACCATACAAGTGTGACCGATGCGGTGAAAGATTCAACCAAAACAGCAATTTGCGGATACATGAGAGAATTCATACAGGTGAAAAGCTCAAATTCATATCATCATGAAGAAAAATTGCTACTTTTTTACTAAATCTTGCTATCTTGTTCCAGTGAACCTGATCCTTGTTTCATTGATGGGGCCCAATGCATCTTCATCCTTGCCAGTCATGACTCAGACACACTACTGATAGGCATATTGTGGTGTTAATGGACGCTAGAGGGGGAATCCCATACAATATACCTTAGCATTCTCAGCCCTAAATATATAATAGTTGCAGCAATTAAGATATCTTGTGTGAGATCCAAAATAGTCAAGTCAAGGGATTCCTAATCCATTGTGCCCCTAACCCGACACTGGAAGTACCAGAGCAAAAGAATATGTTTCAATTGACCTACATTTCATTCAAGACAGACACACTGGTTAAGAGGAATTAAGGCTCATATTACACGGCACTCCGCCTGTATGTATTTTGGGAGCTCATTGCATTTGCACCTCATGAACTGTGCTGTGACCCTAGTGGTGTGGGCAATCTTGAGCTATGTTCCATTAATCTAATTTATTTCACTATTCATCCAACTTGATTTCAACTTCTTTTCTGCAGCCCCAGTTTCCATCTTTCTCATTATTTTTCATTTTAAGTTCAGGTGAAAAACCATACAAGTGTGACCAATGCGGTGAAAGATTCAACCATAAAGGCAATTTGCGGAAACATGAGAGAATTCATACAGGTGAAAAGCTCAAATTCATATCATCATGCAGAAAAATTGCTACTTTTTTACTAAATCTTGCTATCTTGTTCCAGTGAACCTGATCCTTGTTTCATTGATGTGACCCAATGCATCTTCATCCTTGCCAGTCATGACACAGACACACTACTGATAGGCATATTGTGGTGTTAATGGACGCTAGAGGGGGAATCCCCTACAATATACCTCAGCATTCCCAGCCCTAAATATATAATAGTTGCAGCAATTATGATATCCTGTGTGAGATCCAAAATAGTCAAGTCAGGGTATTCCTAATCCATTGTGCCCCTAACCCGACACTGGAAGTACCAGAGCAAAAGAAGATGTTTCAATTGACCTATATTTCATTCAAGACAGTCCCACTGGTTAAGAGGAATTCTGGCACATAACACACGGCAGTCCACCAGTCGAACTTGAAAACACTAGGCCATGCCAATTATTTTGGAAACGATGATGCCAATGTCAGCACCTGTTAATAGCCAGCGGGCAGATGCTAGATGGTGATATTTAAGTGGGCTAGATATATCGGCTATATTCATTTGTCATGATAAATCTCATCGATGAAAATCAATCACTTTAATGCGAGTAACAATTTGCAAGCTTCCTAGGTTATACATACATTGAAGCTTGACAGTTCACAAATTTCTTGAAGCTGAATGAAGCATTTTTATCTTTCAGGTGAAAAGCCTTACAAATGTGATGAATGTGAAAAGAGGTTTCGTATCTCATCTACACGTCGGCGCCATCAGAAGCGCTGCCACACCTAGTGTTTCTTCCGGTTTTTGTCCAGTACCAGTGCACTTGTGTAATGTCCTTTATAACCTTGCCTCCCGAGCATGGTCAGAATCACATTTTGTCAGGCTAAGGCTGATCTAAGCGATTTCATGATCGTCAAGGCACTAGCCGCCAAATTCGAAATGCTGGGTTCGAATCCCGGTTCCGTCACAACAAAGCCGTGAAAATTAATATCCGCAGGTGCTCAGATGCTTCATTATGGGAACAGTTTTGGGGGGAGGGTGCTTCCTAGGAAAAGCAACGGCTAAGATCGATGTCTCCTTGTCCGAAGGAGATTATGAACTCTCTCTCTCTCTATTCTTAAGTTGATGCTTATAATAATTTGCTATGAAGTCGTGCGCAAATTCAGATCCAATGGAATGGAAGTGGATATTTCTCAACTGCTTCCGCCAAGTTTTTATTTTTGAATCTGACGTTTTCACCCTACTAAGGTCATTTGCGGGAAATGCTCTCGTGCCCCTCCAGCCAGGTTTGTAGACAACCCTCCACACTCCCTCGACAAGCAGGGAAGGGACGGAAACCAATGCGTTGGTGAGGTTCAGTTGAGCATCGAAAATCCCGAGTAGAAGGCGGACGGTCAACCTACCGAACTGAACGGTCCACCAAGTAAACAACACGATTGCGACATGATTCCTGATTCCCGTCGACGCGAAGTGTTAACTCTCGCATTTTTGACTAATTACGTGGATGATAGATCAGACTACAGGCGATTACGCACCGGATTAAACGACACATGGAATACCCCTTGCAAATATGATAGTTAATTCACTTACGACTGTTTGCATCGGATTAGATCAGACGTTGTAGCGGTTGTTAGCGTTTGATTTTGAATTGTTTGTTACTGTTGTCTGCGTTGAAACCTTTGTTATTAAATTTTCTTAGGGCTGTTTTGTAATTAATTATATGTATTGCTATTTTATCTCGATTTCGTTTTTCGAAGGCGCTAGTAGGCTTACTCTGTCTTTCAACCCGAGATTCGTGTCGGGTTCAAATCCCGAGACTGCATCAAAAATTAAAAATGGCATCCGTAGCTTCCTCGCTAGACGGCCAATGCATTGAGAATGTTGCGAAGGGGTGGCGGCGCTTAACTTCGATAGCTTTCCTGCTCCTTCGTTTGTTTATTTGGAATTTATGGCGTTTTCAACTACTAAGATCATTTCCGCCAGGTCGACGCTCAGTGTATACGTGTCAATACTTCCGGCTTAGGCTATAGCCCGGATCACTATTACAACCACGAATCTCCGCACTTCCCCGATACCGACTGCCAGGCAGGGATGGAACGGATACCAAATTTAAAGTCTTCGATTTGACCCGGTCGGGAATCGAACCCGGAACCTCCCGATCATAAGGCGGACAGTTTAACCCACTCGGGTATAGTGTGTGTGATGCGAGTCTTGTGTAAATGCAGGTAGTCGATCTTGGATTAAGAATCTCTGATTGTAAGCATTGACCTAGCTTACATTACCTGTGCTTGTAAGGACTGGAAATGGAACACAGATTATCGCGGGGGTTTGTTGGTGGAGAGCTCTTCGCACAACGGTCTGTCTATATAAATACTGTTCTTGCACGAGTCTTAGCTGAGACAGAATTGATGCCGAATTGATGATTATATTGAACCAATATTCCAAGTCGCTTCGATTACGCGTTCGTACGATGAAACAATATTAGTAATGCCGAATAGACAAGTCGAATGGTGTATTTTCTATGACTACATGTCTACAGCGCATGTGTGCTCCGTTGCGGCAGACAACCAGATACTGAATGTCGGAATAAAAGAATCCCGATTTCGAATTCAAAACGTGGCGCCAAATGTCATCACGTGGTTCGACCACGGGAAAAACAATCCCAAATTATGTCAGCGAATTATCTTCGCATGGCTTGAAATCTTCTTTATAATAATAACAGCGGGAGGTTAGCGGTACTGTTATGATCGGAACAGCAGGAGTGTATTTTGTTCTACTACAGTAAGCCAATTATCGATTCCATGTGCTATATGAGCTAGTTAATTATATGTCTTGTTTGGTATAACCCACTAATGGATAATACTCTAAGAGAATTTAGGGCATGTCCGAGTGTCCTAGATACGACAGTTGATGTCGCGCATATACATTCAGAAATGTATATGCGACACAACAGTAGGCCTAAGCCTATATGTATCAACGTGCCCAACGTTCCTCATTTTGGTGCAGAATTTGATGACCAGATTTTACCATATCGAGAACCAGCAATAATAGGCGGACTTGAACAAAAATCTGGATTGATCATCGATCCCTAGTTATCGCTAAATTACAAACATTGGGCCTCGATGCAATATGAAAATATGATGTCTTTGCGGCGACACTCTTAAAATTCATATCGTTTGTTCTTTCCTAGCGTAATGATTCTGTGCACGTCAAATTTGCGATTTGTGTGAATGTTGATAAAATCGTTCCGAACATGAGAATTGAAAGAACATGCATCCGTATGTGGGCGCTCAGGAGCTAATCGGCAATCTTGATTTCTAACTCGGCAAGTGATTACATCACAATCAGCTGATTCTCTCGAATATGGCCGTTGCTCGAGGGTGTTCCGATTCGCTCATTCGTGCTCTGAGTACCCGCTGTCTGCAGCCGTAGGGTACATTTAGTGACGCGGGTGAAATGCGTGGGGAAGCATTGCAGTTTAGGGGTCTACGCTTCGGTGGTTGCTAGTTAGAATTGCCTACTACGGCAAGTGCCTATAAGCTTGTCGATTCCGACGGTCTTAGAAAATGTATGCAGTAGGATAATAGCGCTGTTCAACGCAGACTTCAAGTTAGAGTCAGGGTAAGATTTAGATCCTCGGAGGCTCCCGCGCTTAGAGCTTGTTGCTATTGGTCTGGTCAAGCCTCCGTACGTCGCCAGACTGTGGTCGAATATTCAGAATTATTCAGGTCAGGCGCGGCTACTTGCGTATGCCTATACCAGCACCAAGAACAAAATTTCGAGTGACTTTTAATCATTAATCCCAAGGTGAAAATCCATACCAGTGTGATTTATGCCGTGATCGGGGACAATATTTGATTATTATTATTATAAAGAAGATTTTCAGTGGCGCTTATCACGGGTCGGCGTTTTGCACCACGAACAGGTCAGGCTGGAGCGGATAAATCGGTATAATAGTCGGGACAATTGGGGATAATAGAACATCGGAATAGCGGTCAATTTCATTAAATTCGAATGTGACGTCACATTTGGGCCCCGACAAGTTGTGACGTCACAAGGATATGCTGTCATTGTACGGCTCATACAGAGCTTTTATTCTGCGTCATAATCGATCGTTAACACAGGTATTGTTGCGACACAAAAGCATAGAATCGTAACAAAAGTTGCTTGACAGAGTCTAACAATAATACTCATTTGTAACTCACGCTGATATATTCGCTTTGTGACGTGCTTGGCGACATTTTATATTCAGCGCGTTCAGTAAAATGTCAAGCACTTTGCAGAATTTATTACCGATTTTACTAAGCATGGAACCATACGTGCGTCCTCACGATAACCACCGGCTGCAACATATTTTTCGTTCCTTCGCCGCACTTCGTTTATTTTGCGTAACGATTTCTATATTTATACACTCAACGTTTGGAAGAAATCGCTGCCTGATCGTGCGTGTTATACTCTACGGTATCCTGATGCCTGTCATTGTGCGAGGGTATTCGTGCGTTGACTGTACATAAATATATACTACTGGTGCTGTAAGTGAGCTCTGTGAAATCGGCATGCTTATCAAGATGACCATCTATAGGCGATAGCATGCTAGTGATATTTCAGTAAAATAATGGAGCCGATGGCGGAAGATCCAGAGATAAGCCACAGATGCAACGTCCAGTTTATTGGAATAGATGTTTGTCTATTATTATCACAGCGGTATTTTAATCTGTCGCAAACCGCCAATTAATGTACAGCGCCAGCAAACACCTTTCGGCGAATAGGATATTGTGGTCATTGTAAATGCCATCAGGAAGGCTACGCAAATCTCCCGTTGACGCGTCTGGCGATTAGACGTTTTATGTACACAATTGTAACAGCTTGTGAGTATTTAAGCTATGATAGGGTGAGCATTAAGGCTTTCTTGACGTTAAATCGAAACATAATGCTTCTCACGAGACGACCACGCGGATCCCGTCTTGCGCATTGTTCGTGTGGACTCCCGCCGATACATCTGTCGTTTAGCGTAATTCATGCATGCTGTAGTGAGGATTAGGGCGTAATAAGGTGAGCGCGTTGCCCGCTGTGTGAGTCTCCGACGTGTCGTATAGGCCTGGTGTCGCTATACAGGTCAGTGGTTCTCAATCTGTGGTACGCGAAGATATTTTCAGTGGTACGTGAGACATTTGTGTTCAACTCTTAATTTTCAACTCTTTCAGTCCCGCGGGCCTCATATGACGACTTCGGTTTTTCACCGTTCAGTTCCGGGGACCTTATGATTACATTTCTTATTGAACTCAGTGGTACGCAAGTGTAACAAAAATCGCCACGTGGTATTTGGTAGCGAAAAGGTTGAGGGACACTGTTCTAGGTGGAAGCATCAGGAGTTTAACGGACAACCTCTCTGTAGTGTTGCAGCCGAGCGGAGGCTTTCTTCTCTCTATAGGAGGCTATAGCTATACGGCTAAGAAGGCGTAGACTTCTTTTCATATGTATTACGATAGGAGCGTAAACCAAGAGTGCACCAAAGATCACGAGCACGCGTACAGCGGCATCGGGTCAAGGGTCATGCTTAGTCATGCAAATCACCACAGCAACACACGACAGCATGACATACATTTCTATCATGGGAACTTTCCCTTGTATATTACTGGACTCATTATCTTAAGCAGAGTTGATACTCTACGTGTCTCCGTGGCAACACAAAACATGCTATAAATTCCTTGCGTATCAATCCTGTTCATGCGACAGTTTCGAGCCGGACTTTGTAAAAATATCTCGAGACGCATGATAAATTTTCTTGTGGTATGGATGGCTTACCCTGAAAGCTTGACGGTGACGGTGAAACTAATGCTCGCACGCAAGCGTCGATCGTGTCAACCACTTCCTATCTTCTTGGAAGCGCAACATTGTTTCTTCGCTTGGAATCATGGCGTTCTTAAACATGATGAATGATTGATCTAGTCACGCGTGATCAAGGTGATCTTAAGATAGTCTTTTGCGTGATTCTTGTTTTGAAATTATGTCGTTGACTTTTCTGTAGGTCATATGCAACGTGTATCGATATTTCTGGCTTATAGCCCGGATCACAGCCACAACCAACCAACCCTTATAAGGAGACGTTCTTAGTTAAACTCGGTCGGGAATTTATTGCACGGGGTCGGGAATCGAACCCGGACCTCCCGTTCGAAAGGTGGTTAACAGTCAGGCGTGTTTGATTTCACTTGGATAATTGACGCATATTAACTTTCGTCAAATATCGACAGATTAATTGACCGGCGGCCAGCACAGAAATTAGCGTTACACTATCATCAATGAGCTGAAAGTCAAGCGAGGGAGTTACACGGATACCACCTTTAACATCTTTATTATGATGCAGCCCACAATGCTGCCGTTCCGGTTTCTCTTAACCAACACAACATGCAGCAGATATGAATTGTTGTTGATACAACCTTTCTCGCCGGGGTTACGCGACAAAGCATACATTAAACAGTGAGTTGGCCGCTTCCGCGCGCGTTGTAGACTCATGCTGAGTCACAGGGAGTTGGTTACAATAATTTGTCTATCACCGTCAATTAACGCGTAGGCGGACGAGAAGCGAGTTGAACGCATAGGTAGGCAGGCAGGTAGAGTCAACAGTGGCGTCCGCTGATAATTGTAAGGGTTTTGAGAGTAATTATACTTACGTAAGTGCTGCCAAACTCCTCGCCAATGTAATGCGAAACAGTGCATTATGACGCTCAATTATCGAGCAAGAACTGAACTAAATGGTCGAATTTAAGTTATTTGTGTAGTTAGAATTATCTCCATAAACTGAATAAGTCCGAGGATATATTTCTTCTTAGTCCTAACAAGCCGTATTTGTTGCCTATTCTAAGTTTTTGTCGTAGGATTAGATACTTTTAAAACCAGTGCGAAATTTATACCAGATTTAACGAGTAACGTCACCTTTTTTTTATCCACACCCTTCTTAGAATATGCTGCGTTCCTGCGGGGATTAATTAACGAGCGCTAATTGTTATTGACACCTTCTCTAAGGCTTAATATCCTGCTGCGTAACTGCGAGACGCTAATAGCCGCTTTCGACGCGTTGCCTGCGAATTAATGTCTGGAAGGGAAAGCGTCGGCACCGGACCACAGACAGGTTTTTAAGCTTTAAAAGGAAAGTCCTGTGTTGCGTTTCGGTGTAAAGCCTTGCACAAGTTTAGTCTACTCGACTGATCGCCCGACTGGTCAAGGCAGATGACTACAATGTGTGGAGTCGATTGAGGTAGTTGACGATCAGCCAGTTGACTTGCGGGTCAGGCCTAAATAGACTGTTTAAGCATAAAAAGACATGTCCTGTATCGGTTTTGATATAAATCCATGCATAGGTTTAAAAAATGCAGACGGCACGGCGTAACGTAACAATGGATGCAGTCAGTCAGTCAGGGAGTCGGGAAGTCGGGGAGTCAGATATATAGAAGAGCATTAGTTACACGCATGCAACACACAAGGAAGTTGAAAGGGTGGCAGCGATTCGACCTTGCGTAGAGACGCCCGGTCTTCCAGTCAGCCGCCGCGTGAATGGAGTTGAATGCCGGGTACTCGATTAAATATATAATTATTAAATAAGCAAGCAGAAAGTGGAAACAATTTACATTATAATCATAAACATTCCACAACGCAAATATACTCATATTGGGGGTTAATTGGAGTTGATCATGCGGAAAACCATTTTTTTTTGCCAAATGTGACGGGGCGTATTAAGGACATCACGAAAAGTCTCGACAGACTTTGCTGAGTGGGTTACGTCTCCTGTTTTCAGAGCTTTGTACAGGAGATGTGGCACCTTGTCCGTTATTTAAGCATACTAGGCAGTGACTGCATAGAAAAATCTCCAACCCCCCACGTGTCAAATTTAGGCTTGATTTTTGGCGTTCATATTTCCAGATTCGTTTTTTGTCAATGTCCGGTGGTTTGAATAATGACGCGAGACATCAAATTTTTCAGACATTTGTTCAGATTAGTCATTATGGTGTCACTATAGTCTATCAAAGCTTCACTGTGACGGAACAAGGATAAAAATTTGAAGTCACTCTTCGGGAAAGACGGTCAAAAAAATGGAATTGGATTTAAATGGAGATAGAAATGACGCAGTTGGTCACGTGACCATTTCAAAAAAAGAAAAGGCGGCAAAAGTGGGAGCGACTCCGATCCCACAACCGGAAGATAGTGAAGGTGACATTCGCTTTTTGGGATACCCGTCGCCCGCAAGTCGGGCATAAATGGTGTTGTGCGTGACGTCACAATGTGTAATATTGCCTACCACATCACGTCACATTCCCCGCGTTCAGTCTATCAAAAATTTCGAATCTGTTCTCAATTTCCAATATAATCCAAGAGTAACTTTTACCGGACATTTAAGTCGAGTTTTTGATCTGTATCGCTTAATCGGAGATTATTTTTTCAGATAAACCAGGAACAAAGTGTGGTTTATTTTCAATTCATCCAAGTTGCCTTCAAGTGTTTGCAACACCGAAATGGTTTCTGGCGTTCATGTCCGTCTACGTTCTATTCCAAAGCTTGATTGCATCGGGTTATCTCAGCAGCGTCGTCACAACGATGGAAAAAAGGTGAATTATACTTTTCCTTCAGCGAGAGTTCGGGTACCTTGTTCGACCCTTCTCTGAATCTCACACATTGATCCACCTTGTTGTGTCCTTTTCACGGGCCAGGTTCGGATCCGATTTTAGGGTATCCGGATCCGGATTCTGTACTCGTATTACATCCCATTTGACCGATTTTGTGGTATCCGGATCCGGACTCTGTACTCATATTACGTCCCATTTGACCGATTTTGTGGTAGCCGGATCCGGACTCAGTACTCATATTACGTCCCATTTTACAGGTACAATCTCCGGAGCGCCGAATCCGGACTTATCGTTTCCAGTTTTGACTTCGGCAGCTTATTGGTTGTTGTCTTCATTTCATATTTTGGCGGGAAAGGGCACAGACCCCGATGGGTCGGGATCGGAACATTAATTGTGGCTGCCGGTAAGAAAATCGAAATTTTCCCGCATTTTTCCATCATCTGGGTCGAGGTGTTTCATGGCGTCAAAAGAAGAGCGTATGATATTACGTCACAGGATATAATCATAATAGTATGTGACGTCATCGCAATGGTTGATATCGTCAGAACTGCGTGTGACGTCATAAGAATAGTTGATACAGTCGGAATTGTGTATGACGTCATAGGAGCAATTGATATGACGTCAGAGGAATAGTTGAAATAGCCGGTGAACGAAAAATTGAGGCGACGTCTAATTTCGTGAGGTTATGCGATGCTCGGCCGTCGCCCGCTCTAGCGCGCTTCGTGAAGTTACACGTGAGTAATGTAAACTTTGTGAATATCGTAAAACAACTTCGACCAAACAAGCACACTTTAAAAGTTTTATGACATTTTTCTGAAGGGCGTTAACCCCAAGCCTGGTCATATAAGTTTATTCAAGTGACGTCACATGTAATACTAATAGTCCAATCTATTTGCTTCAGCGGACAAAACGGATTCCATTCCGTCCGGCGATATCGCCTACGCGTACTGTAAATACATAATCGTCGACCTCACTTGTACAATGTTGACGTGACCTGATGCTGGAAGTTAGTAATTAATATGCCGATAGCTCTCGATAACCGGTGTAGTGAGATTTTATCATATAGTCCGTTCGGTCCGCGGCCAGCTTGGTTTAGTTCAAGGGTTCTTAAATTCTTTAAGCCGTGCCCCTCTTGACAATAATCCTTATAATTCACGCTTCACCTAATATTAAACAATTAAAAATTGAGCAGTTATTCATTTGCACACTACTTTGTCAATGAGAAGGATGTAGCTGTACGGTGCACAGCTCCTGCAAAATGCACTTTCACAAACAATTTCAAGATAGGCGCTAAAGAGCACAAACCTTAAAATGGTAGGGTACGATTATGCCGCAATACAACATTTTGACCTTATTCTACCTGCGCCATCGCCGTCTGGCTCTCAATGAGTATCCTATGTAGTCACGGTTAATTGCGATAAAGTGAGTGCGGTTATTGGTTCATGGTTGTGCCCGCGCCCGACCGAATCAAACCTTCCTTCTATGCTTGGAACTGTCGTTATCGGAAGGTTATGGTCACGATAGCGACCAGGGCTATATGCCTGAAGTATCGATAGGCGTAGTAAGCGTTGATCTGCATTCATTACCGTAGTAGGGTTAAATCGCTATGAATTCAAAACAACATTAATTTAAGATGTTGCACGTCGGCGTGCGGTTCTAAACAAGCGTAACGAGATATGTCTATTGGTTAACGTATTTAGAAAGGTGCGCTGAAATGCACATTAAATATTGACATTATATTCGCGAACGACGATTTTCGGACTTTGCTCTGTGACGATAACAAAGAGCAAACGTGTTTGACCGTTAATAACCTATGTGTTCTTCACAAATAATTTTGCGCGGGAACAAAAATCCGTAAACCGTTGGCAACTTGTCTGGGTTTTCAAAGCTACATTAAAAAATTGTTTTTCAATAAACCAAGGCTGGACGTTAAATCTGTGGTGATCTTCTACACGATATCTATTGATCGTCCGCCATCGGCTCCAATATACTCTTCAAAATTAAAATTTAATGGATGGACTACAATTAATATGCCAGATATGCTTGGAGTACATTCAAGATTTTAAGGCTCAAGTTTCCTTTGTCTGTAGCAAAACGAAAATGTGTCATGCACAGAATGATTGATTGTGCGAGGAAATTCCGCCGCACGATAACAATGTATGCTGGTAAGTTACTGTTTGGATCGTCCGCCATCGGCTCCACTATTTTTCGTATATATGCCACACAGATACACGGAGTACCACGCCTTCCTTCGATGTCATCGACAGCTTTCGACGGATAATGATAATTCTGCGGGGAAATCCGTCTCAACTTCGCTAAACCCACAAAATTGCGCCGATGTTTACATAACTCACGATTCATGCGATGACGTAACGTCGCCGGATTCGGTTGCACCATTATGACGCAGAGATATATTTAATTGTTCGCTAACAAAACGGACAAAGTTCAAAATCGAATGTCGTCTCGATTATGACGCAGAGGATACAGTCTACTTCTAAAATGATTAGAGATAAAGCAATTAAGAAATTAAGAAAGGTTTGAGGACAAATAATAACGGCCACTTCTTTAAACACAGATTCGAACCACGCAGCTAAATTCTATGCCTCGGGGATTTTACGAGAATACGCTATCTGGCCGCTACCTCGTCTGCGAACAACGTGCTTTCCCGTGGGTTTTCTCTCCTTAGCGCTAGGCTTCAGAGCAGTCACTGTTTCGTGGCGTCATCCCGGTTCTCTAGACCAATCACTCAGTTGGTTGGTTTGCATATTGTACATGAGTGGATGACGTGGTCTGCAGTTTGCTCCTCCGCACCACACTCGCACACCGCACTGGGCACGAGACCCCATTTGTGGACGGGCGACTTGGAGCATTCCAGCACCCATGTTCTAATCCGGTTAAGACGTGTCCACACTAGACGCGGCCGGTTGAAGCCGGTTAGGGGCGTGTCAGGGGTGGGGGAGTAGAGGTTGAGTGGCTTGTTCCCACTGTGACCTTCACTTGTCGAGCCAGAGCTTAACTTGGCCCCACTTCCTTTCAGCGTATAAACGTTAATCGTCCCGGGACTTAATAATTTTGCGCGTGTCACATCTTTGATATATGAAAAAAAAATTCACGTTGCAGGGACATTTTCATTCTCCGTGCCACAGTATTTATCATCGCCTTACCAACTGCCTGGGACGGAGAACACAACCGGCCATTATGACTACCTTTGTCGAACAGGCAACTTTACCGGAGGGGTTGATGACAAACCGTGTGAATCTAAGGTAAATATATTCATTACTTGGTACATTCCAAATGCCTATACCATGGTGGCCGGTGGGGTCTTTGGTTGATAAGTTGTTCTACGACAAGACACAATGACGTTGGATGCCGTCATGTTACACTAGATGGCACTATTGAGTCGCAGCTCTCTCGAGGCTGGGCTGGGCTGGGCTGCAAATGAAAGTACATGTCAATCCGTAACCTGATACTCAGACCACGCAACCAAGGCAATGAGATATCCTTTTAAGACCGTTGTCCCCATGGCCGGTTAGCTCAGTTGGTTAGAGCGTCGTGCTAATAACGCGAATGTCGCGGGTTCGATCCCCGTACTGGCCACTTAACTCCCAGCCGTGATAGCTCAGTCGGGAGAGCGTCAGACTGAAGATCTGAAGGTCCCCGGTTCAATCCCGGGTCGCGGCACATTTTTGGGACTAGTTCCCCCTGGCATGAGCAGCACAATCCCCACCATGAGGCACGTATGTCATGGCCGGTTAGCTCAGTTGGTTAGAGCGTCGTGCTAATAACGCGAATGTCGCGGGTTCGATCCCCGTACTGGCCACCTTACTCCTTATCTCCTTTTTATTTCAGTCTGCCAGCAGCCTTTACATCGCTATCTTCGTTATGGCCAACATGATCATTGGAATCGGCTCAACTCCGATCTACACTCTTGGTACAACGTACCTTTACGACAACTCACCGCGCGAGAACGCCTCACTCTATATAGGTACGAAAAATAGTGTAGGCAACGGCGGACGATCCAAATGGAGTTCCACCCTACTATAGTAATAGATAGAATATGTTACCACAGATTTAACGTCCAGTCCAGTTTGATGGAATATAATTCACAAGCTTTCGGAGATCTGCTCCTTCATCAGGTGAAGATGGATTGAACAGCAAAGTTTAAAATTTGAATCATATAGAATCACATGCCATTATGAGTTATGACTGGACTGGACGTTGTATCTGTGGTGACACTTTCTATATCTATCGTAGGTGATCGTCAGCCATCGGCTTCTATCAATTTTGTTGAACGTTAAAACTGTGGTGAGACTCTCTACAGAGAGCCGATGGCAGACGCTCACTTACGATAGATATAGAGAGTGTCATCACAGTTTTAGCGTCTATATCTATCGTAAGTGATTGTCCGCCATCGGCTACTATCAATATATTGCTATAAATTTGTCTGGACGTTAAAACTATGGTGACATTCTCTAGAACTATGTGGTAATTTAGTAAGAGCACTTACTTTCTATAATATCGGATTACACATTGACGTCATTCCTACGCATGATTGCGTTTCGATTGTACCCACCATAAATGCTATAATTGTAAAAATAATATAGTCGAATCAAATTTTAGATTCAAGTTATCTTTGTGCAGTGGCAGTATCGTAACCTATGATCGTTTCGTGAGGTGCGATTATTGCTAGTTGAAAACTATTACCAATACCCCGCCCTGGCGACCCTCTGGGTCGGCTGTGGCAATTTCTGAAGGGTCCCGAGGGACCTACCTATTCTATAATAATACCGATGGTAGACGGTCGGTTAGAGATGGTTCAACATGGCTCTACGAGGTGAACGTCCAAAGTTAGCACGACAAGAATTTGTTTCCATGATGTTCAGTGAGGACTGTTCGCCTGAATTTATGGCGTTGTCACCCTACTTACGTCATATGCACCAGTCCAATGCTTACAGCTTACGCGACGCGTGTCAATATTTTCGCTTTAGTCAATTTAAGGAAACCTTGCGGCAAAGAATATTCACCACCGATTTACAACGCCCCAAAGTTTGATTTAATTGTGTTTTCAGCTATCATGTATCTTATGGGGGCGATTGGTCCAGCGCTCGGCTACGTTGTTGGTGGACTAAATATCTCGATCTACGTCGACCCGTGGGTGACGAACGTGTCAGATGACGATCCCCGTTTCATTGGAGCGTGGTAAGAATAAGTTGCATGTAGGTAACTCAAATAGCTGCCAGGCACACACACACACACACACACACACACATACGCACCCACGCACGCACGCACACACATACCCTACACACACACGCACGCACCAACATACGCGCGCGCACACACACACTCACACGCGCACATATACACATACACTACTTACGTTTAATTGTCAGGCTGGGGGTCGGTCGATCTCTACTCAACAGCGATGCGCAAAATTGAAATTCCTCTCCCTCTCTCTTTCTCTCTCTCCCTCTCTCTCTCTCTCTCTCTCTCTCTCTCTCATCATTATTGTAAAGAAGATCACCACATCATTATTATTCTGTACTCTTGATAAATTCGCAACGTCCTCTTCACAGGTGGCTAGGATACGTCCTGTTTGCGGTGTTGATCGCTGCGTCTGCGATTCCTCTGCTCGCCTTCCCGCGCTTTCTTTCTCGACAGAGTATCTCAAGGTGAGTCGAATATTTGCTGTTTTGGTACGTCACAAAATGGAGGAGATACAGTAGATCCCGCTCAATAAAAATTCAACAGGGTTTTACCGGAGTTATGGTCCGGATCCGGATTCTAGAAAACTTGCGACTTTCCTTCTTTTATGCACAGCGACTCTACCTCAACCGGAGATCAAACTCCAGCAACTCCTGTTACGCTTGACACGGTTACTGAGGAAGAAGTGGACTGGAAAAATCATGATGACGTCAATCCAATGGACGCGTCAATGAATTTTGGAAAGAGCTTGAAAGGTATGCAATAGCCCGACCACCCGGATCGCACCCGGATCACCCGGATCGCAATCAAAACAACGACCCACAGCACTGTTCCGGTACTGACTACCAAGGAGAAATAGAGTGAATACTAATTAGTGTTTCATTGACTCGGTCGAGAATCGAACCCGGAACCCCCGATCGGAAGGCGGACCGTCAAATCACTCGGAATACTCACTTACGTGTCAGTATTTCCGCTTTATATCCCGCTCAGTTGGCCGAGTGATTTGACCGCCTTCTGATCGGGAGGTTCCCGGTTCCATTCCAGACCGAGTCAAGTCGAAGACTTTAAAATTGGTATCCGTTCCTTCCTGATTGGGAAGTGCGGAGAGCCGTGATTGTAGCAGTGATCCGGGCTATATGCCGGAAGTATTGATATGTATACCTTGAGCACCGACATGGCGTACATGGCCTTAGCAGGTGAAAAACGCCATCAATTCACAAAAAAAAAACTCACACACGGGCGATACGAAATTGCAGCGTCGCGCCATACGTAGGCCGTACGTAGATTTCTT
Source organism: Botrylloides violaceus (assembly GCA_030412335.1). Classification (NCBI taxonomy): domain Eukaryota; kingdom Metazoa; phylum Chordata; class Ascidiacea; order Stolidobranchia; family Styelidae; genus Botrylloides; species Botrylloides violaceus. Next base: position 116,510 of record JASFYC010000013.1, read on the forward strand.
ATTGGGCGGCATCTTTTTTCCTTTCTAGATCTCCCTGCTGCATTCGCTTCTTTACTATCCAATCCAACCTTCATATGCATTACCGTCTTGGCGACGTTGGAGTTCTCCATCGTGGTCGCGTTCTTGACATTCGTACCTAAGTATCTTCAACACCAGTTCGGTATCGATCCATCACAAGCTAGTATATTGACAGGTAAGGCTGCTGTCTGCGTGCTCTGTTGCGATACGAGTGGTCGCGCTTTCAGAGCTCCGCTCCTTATCAGATGAATAGTGTAATTCTCAATAAACCAAGGCTATACGTTAAATCTGTATTGAATATTCTTTACGAAGATGGAATTGATTGTCCGCCATCGGCTCAACTGTATTGTTACTTAAGTTGGCAAATAATTCTCAGTAAACCAAGGATGGACATTTAAATCTGTGGTGAATCTTCTTTACCGTCGGATTCATACATAAGTAGGGTAATAATTCTCGATAAACCGAGGCTACACGTTAAATCTGTGGTGAATCTTCTTTGTGATATTGACAATTTTTCTTTCTAGGCGTGGTTCTGGTACCGAGTGCTGGTGGAGGTATTATGACGGGCGGCTACGTCGTTAAAAGATTCCGTTTGAACATGACAGGGTGCGCCAAAGTTGCGCTTTTGAGCAATATACTCGCGATCGTGCTCTTCTTGTCTGTCTTCATGATTCAATGCCCGGCGTTGGAGATAATCGGGTGAGTTCGGCTCCACTATTTTTCGTACTGCTGAAGAAAGGGAGATTCGCTTGCGACCGGGTCGATATCGGCCATCTGTCAGGCGAAAATGCCTTTTTATCGTATCGGTTGATCTCAAAATTCAAATCCTCTCTTTCATTGTTCAGGCTTGACGGTAACGCATGTGGAGACTGCTTGTGTGGATTGACGTCATACGAGCCTGTTTGCATTGAGACGTCGACCTATTTCAACCCTTGTGTGGCTGGGTGTAGTGACGTCATATACTCAAATGACACCAAGGTAAGTTGAGACGAGACATCCTGGGTGTGGTGATATGCATGACTAAGCATGACCCTTGACCCGATGCCGCTGTACGCGTGCTCGTGATGTTCGGTGGCACTCTTGGTTTACTCTCATATCGTAATACATATGAAAAGAAGTCTACGCCTTCTTAGCCGTATAGCTAGCCTCCTATAGAGAGAAGAAAGCCTCCGATCGGCTACAACAATGCACTGGGGAAATGGCTTGAGTTGGCTCAGTGGTTTGACTGTCCGAATTCTCATCGGGAGGTTACGGGTCCGATTTACGACTGAGTAAAATCAAAGAATTTAAAATGGTATCCGTTCCTTCCCACGATAGGAATCTGCATGTTGCCACGCAGAGAGAGAGAGAGAGAGAGAGAAAGAGAGCATATATTCATGTAATTTCCTGTATATCATACGCCATTGTAATATGTTGTTACGTCATTTCAGAAATCACCGTTAGAGTATTTGAACTGTCTATGCGCGTCTGCCAACTCAACAGCGACACCTGGCGCATGTGAACGGGACTGTACAAACTACTTTATTCCATTCATGGTCTGTCTGTTCCTGGTCACGTTTGTAAGTATTCACAGTCTTTCTTTTGCGGTAGTTTCAGTCTTCAAGAGAGAGATAGAGAGAGAGTGAGAGTGAAGCAGAGAGAGAGAGAGAGAGAGAGAGAGAGAGATTTCTTTTGCAATTGAAATGTGGACAGAATCAGTACGCGAGGGATCTAGAGCTTGTTACGTGTTGTCGCTCAGATACACCGAGTAGCCATCTCTGTCTGGCGTACATAATAAAAATTCCCCTGACTCAACGGAGTAAATCTCATATTGCAGACAACTGCAAGCGCCCAAACTCCAGCACTGATGGTGACGTTAAGATGCGTGAAAAAGGATGAGGGACCGTTCGCCATGGGCTTACAATTTGTATTCTTCAGAGCACTGGGTAAGTCTGAGCAATTTCTTTGTAATTTGTGAACTCGAAAGTTTTTCAAACTCTCCGCCAAGTTTCAGTGCGCAACCCCTATAACTTGCACCTTAAGTTACGTTCTGGGGCTAATTCAGGTCTGTGTTGCCGGAAAAAGTCTTGGCAGTCAGGATCGGGAACGTGCGGAGTGCTAGTGGGTTAAGGGCGCGATTCCCTACCGATTAAAATCGAAGAGTCTAAAATTGTTATCCGTTCCTTCCCTGCTGTTCGTTCAGCATCGGGCGAATGCGGAGAGTTGTGGTTGTAACATTGATCCGGGTTATAAATCGGAAGTATTGAAACGCGGCAAGTTGAAGCCGTTCGCCCGATACTGAACGAATAGCAGGGAAGGATCGGATAATAATTCAGCTCTGTCCCGCCAGTGAAAGTCTTGGCGGTCAGTTACGGGCGAATACGGAGAGTTGTGATTGTGATAACCAGAAGTATTGAAACGCCGCTCGCGGCCGCTTCTTCTTACATGAGACGTATAAATTTTTGTTCAGCGTACATTCCAGCTCCAATCTACTTCGGGTACGCAATCGATGGGGCTTGCATTGTCTGGAGCGGATCAACAGACGGCTGCACGGGCCACTCAGGATCATGTGAGGTAGGATTTTGATTGCGCGAGGCGAACGAGAGCGCCTTGGCCGGGTAACCTACACCTAATCAAGGCTACAAAAGACGACTAACTTTAGCTATGGCAGTGTTCACGTAAACCAATTCAACCAACCAATTCACTATTACGGTCACGGTCAATACAGTACTTTCGACTTATTGCCCGTATCACTATTACAATCTCGGCTCTCCGCACTTTCCCGATACCGACTGCCAAGTAGGGACGGAACGGATATCAATTTGCAAGTCTTCGATTTGACTCGGTCGTAAATCGAACCCGCAACCTCCCGATCAGAAGGCGGACAGTCTAAGCCACTCGGCCCACTGAACAGTTCAGTCCGTCCTCGCGTAATCCATATTGTGACAAGTTATTACGTTGCAGGTCTACAGCTCTGAGAATTTCCGATTCATTTACTTTGGTCTGGCGATGACGTTGAAAGTGTTAGCCGCAGTTTTTGCATTCCTCGCCTTCTTGCTCTGCCGGAGAGAGTACTCAAGGTAACTGGAGATAGATTGATAAAATAGGTGGATAGACGAACGGTTAGACGGATAGACGGTTAGACGGACGGTTGATTGACGGCTAGATTGACAGACGGACGGATAGATGGATGAACGAATGGATAAATGGATAGACGGTTAGACGGATAGCCAGGTAGACGGACGGATAGATTGATAGACGGTTAGATGGACGGATTGATGGATGAATGAACGAACGGATAGACGAATAGATGGGTAGACGGACGGATAGATAAATGAAGGCCAATTTCTCTAACTGCCACGCGCTTAAGTCCGGGGAAATCGTAGACCTAACTTTGAGTCTCGTTAGGCAGTGTTAGGTCAGCAGTCCAAACAGTTAGGCAGGACATTTTCTCCGCGTCTTCAGACCATTCACTCCACTGGGTGATTTGAATTGTACATGAATGGTCTTCGGTTTGCTCATCTGAGCCACAGTCGCATGCCGCATCTGGCGCAAGACTTCACTTGTGAAGGGACGGCCTGTAGCTCCCCACCCTTATCCTAAGATGATTACCACACCAGACGCGGCAGATCAAAGCCGGTTGATGACGTTAAATCCGTGGTACGAGTTTTTATCTAGGTATTATTTAATCCTAATTTGGTATCATTCCAAGGCATAACCACACAACGAAGTTCAGGCAAGAACGACAACGAAGGCTGAGAAAGGAGCGTGAAGAAGCGAAGCAACGTGGCAGAGGTGGCGATTCATATGGAAGTGTCTACGGACGATCTCAGATTGAGAATATGGCCGGTAAGTAATGCGCCCTGCGACTTCAAAGTTGATTAGCAAGAAGGTGAATGCGGTCATTTAGTCGGTGGGGGTACGATAAAGGGCGCGAACCGAGCGGTGTTCGCCACGATGCAGTCACCATAAATGTTAGTAAATTTGACGGCACGACCAACTAGTCAGCGTGACCGCTTGGCCGGTAAGTGTATGGCCGTGCGACGACGTCATCAAGGTTGCTTTGTTAGGAGATGTGCATTTACTGCCTGGACGTATCATAAAAGGCAAGGACAAACTATCGCAGTCACCGTAAATTTTAGTAAATGTGACGGCCTACTAGGTCGTCCGACCTCGTGTCGCTGACATTTTTAGGCGAGTCCCGGCGACCTGCGGTTTTTGGCTTGATATAACCGGGACGCCTTTTCTATGCAGGCTCAAGCCGAGGGGACTACCCTGAGCCGATAACGCTTTCCAACACTAACAGCGCTCGGTCAAAGTCTTTGACAGGAATCTCGAAACCTCAAGTCTACTCGGTGACGAGCAGCGAGAGCGAGAGCTCGTTAACAAGTGGAGGAAGTCAAAAACCTCTTATGACGCATCAGAGCAAAACGGGGAAGAGACGATCGGATCCCAATCAGAATTATGACGTCACAAAACTCGGAATGGAAGATATTCCTGACGCGGCAAGCGAAGAGGAAGTGACGAAAGTCGCAGACGTGAGACTATGATGTCGCAACTAGCTCTATCCCATTCTACCTACTTTCCAACAAATTTAAGATTAATATTTTACAAACTGAAAATACGGCGCGCACACAAAGTACGACCTCTACCTACGAAAATTTTTCAAATAATATGTGCTTGATGACGTCACTCATCGTTAGAACAAAAAAACGAGCAATAATGTATTTTTTTCTTCGTCCTCCTCCACCGCCATAGCTTCCCTCCACTGTGGGCCCCTTCATGAAGTTCTTCCTGCAAGGCCGGGGAGAGTTTCGGCAACGGCCGGTGCGTTGGGATTTCTAGGGGTTTAAACTGGTCTCCATCTGATAGGGAGGTTTGGGGTCCGATTCCCGAACGAGTCAAACAAAAGTCTTTAAAAATGGTGTCACAATCCCTCCCTGCTTGGCAGTCAGTATCGAATGGTTGTTGGTGTGATAGTGATCCGGGCTGTATCCTGAAACTATTGACGCGTGTACCGTAAGCATTGACCTGGCAACCTGACCTTAGTAGAGTTAAAAAGGCCATAACGTCTAAACAACAACTATCAAAGGTTGAGGAGACTCTTTGATTTAAACCCGATAGACAAGCTTTTACTCGAAACATTTTTCGTATTTATTTACTAATATGAAACGCAGTTGCGCTAATATATGCAAATAACTCATCTTTCCTTCATCATTACGTCATCAACTTACGTCATCGATTTTTCATAAGTTTTTGTATTTTATGCACCTTCGGTAATTTTTTTAAAATTTAGACTCAAGTTTTATTGACGAAAGATTAACGTTAATCTCTCTTCTTTATCTCCGATCAACGTTAATCGTCGTTTGTGATCGCAGGTTATGAGTGAATTGGCATAAATCCTTCACATTGTTTGACAATCAGGGACGTGACATAAATGCACTTTATTTTGCGAATTTTTGTGTGACGTAACAAATCCGTGTGCTTTATTACGTAACAGTTGGATCAGCGTACCGCGAAAATGATAAATACACTCGTGATTCGCCTTTGGAGTTGGGATGAGTACTGGGTCGGAGGGTTGATTGTAGAATATGTAGGCTACCCCAGAGGGTGGTTGTGATAGTGATCTGGGCTATAAGCCCGGACATGTTAACATTAACAGATGGCCAGAGTGGTATGACTGTCCACCTTCGTATTGGGAGCTTCCCGGTTCGATTCGCGACCGAGACACTTCGAAATTGATACAAGTTCCTTCTCTTCTTGGTAGTCAGAATCGGGGAGTTCTGATGATGATCCGGGCTATAAACTGGAAACATTGAAACGCGTAACTAGCATTGACATGACGTGTATTACGTTAGTAGGGTGAAACGCCCTAATTCATAGAAAATGCGGAGCTTAACCACAGAGTAATATTCGTATGGTCGGATTTAATCAGTGCTCAGCGACCCATGCAATCATTGAGCAAATTACTAGCGCCACATAGTGGCTGGCGACGTAGCTAGCGGAGCGGAAAAGCAATTGCAGAAAGGGTGGCTCTGTATTCGCTGTAGGGGGCAGGACTGGGCTGAGAAAACAAAATAAAATGGCCTAGGCAACATGAATTCAAGATTCGAAATATCCACGGACACCGGGCCAGTTGCTCCATCCTTCGATCCATTCGCAGCTTGAAAAGCAAACTTCATTTGCAATTGCAACATTTGAAATTTTGCATTTTAGCAAATAGCTTCAATTCTGAACACCATCGCGGAGTATTTGCTTGTTAATCTACGTCCACAACAGTTCCACTAGGCCAGTTTCTCCCCACCTTGCCTAGCTTGAAATCAAACTTCATTTGCAACACTTTTGTAGCATAGCAAATAGATAGCTTGGAATCTAAAGACCATCATGGATCCGTTGCTTGTTAATGGAATGTATTCTATCGTCTGTTTCATTGCTACATTCCAGGCGATCCCAAATTTCAAAGAAATATTCGTCAAAGCGAATTTGTTCGGCCGGGATCTAAATAAAAACTCGGACGCCAAAGTTCCTGAAGCTTTGGGAGTTATCACAGGAGCTATTTATTTGGTAACAATGTTCTTATTTATCCCGATACCATTTCTCAACGATGACGTCACAATGATTGAATTTCGAAACAAAGATTTTATTCAATTTTTGGGAGCGTTACTAGCGACGTGTTGTATGGTCTTCTTGGGATTTGCTGACGACGTTTTGAACTTGAAATGGCGGCATAAATTATGGTTGCCTACGATGGCGACGTTACCATTGTTAATGGTTTATTATGCGAACAATGGCAATACGTATATTGCGGTACCGATTCCGCTCCGTTGTATTTTCGGTCAGCAAATGAACTTGGGGTTCTTCTATTACGTTTACATGGGAATGCTCGCAGTTTTCTGCACGAACGCCATCAATATTTTGAGTGGGATCAACGGGTTAGAAGTGGGACAATCTGTTGTCATAGCGATCTCTATTATCACTCATAATGTCATTGAAATTTATGGGGAAAATTCGAAAAATCATGTGTTCTCGTTGTATTTTATGCTACCATTTTTAGCTGCTTCTTTGGCATTATTGTATCATAATTGGTACCCGTCTGATGTTTTTGTCGGCGACACGTTCTGTTATTTTGCTGGAATGACGTTCGCCGTAGTTGGGATTTTGGGACATTTTAGTAAAACTATGTTGCTTTTTTTCGTCCCACAGATGATCAATTTTTTATATTCCGTACCCCAAATATTTGGGTTGATACCATGCCCTCGTCATCGTTTGCCAAAATATGATAAAAAAAACGACAAAATTGGCATGAGTTACACAAAATTTAAAAAATCAGAAATTAATCACATTGGACAATTAATTATATTTATTGTCGAAAAAATTAGAGTCGCAGATGTTCGAAACGGCGTCGGCGAAGACGGAGAGTTATTAAATGCAGTAATTTCACCTTAAATAATATATTTCTAAAATTTTTCGGCCCTATGCATGAACGTACGCTCACGATCTCAGTGCTGGTTTTTCAATGCTTTTGTTCTGGTGTAGCGTTTTTGATCAGGTATCAGGCAAGCAAGTTCTTCTTTGATTAAGATCTTTTCTACAATGTTTTTTCGGATTAGACGTCAACGCAGCCGCACAGTAGCTACTGCCCTCGTCTTTTGCCGTTATTTGCAGATTATATTCAACATTCCATCTTAATGGGATGGACCACGTGAAGGCCTCCCACTGGCTGTGAAACCTGTTCATATGGCATTCCATCGTGGATGCGTTAACCGGTCACACAAAATCGCTGAAACGAATATAAATACCGATACCGGTAGCCAGACGGCAGAAGCTAAATGTTCTTAATCAAAAGCCCATTGGCGTCCTTTTGTACACCACCATTAGCAACATTTTATATATTATACCAGAAGGCGAATAATGTAGCAGTCAATTGGTAGACCAATGTGTACTATGTATATCTATTTTCTATCTTGGTATTAGCTAGTTATCATTATAGACCAATCTCTGAGTACTTCTGCTTCTTCAATGCTTTTGCTTCTTAGCTTTTGTAGGGTTGTGGTTGAATTCGAACACGACAAAATGTCCTGCTTTAGCATTCGGCTGTTGCTCTGCTCGTGGCACTGAACAAGTGGACATCGTCGTTCCCATTACGGAATGAGATATAGTGCTTTGGGTACTGGAGTTTGACCGGGCGTAAAATTTCATTCATTTTTGTCGGGACTGATCCGTCCATGAACAGAATGTTGCGTAAAGTGTCTTCTTTTTTGTGAATTTTAGAATGTATGGCCTAGGCAAAAATTCACAAAAAAACTGTTCCTTTATGCCCGATTCTGTCCATGACTGGGATCGGTCAAACAAAGGTTGAATCAAAATGACTGAATGAAATTTTGCACCCTGTCAAAAAGGCATCATAACATTATGCTTGGCTCAAAAAATTTTTGTGCTATTATATACATCATAATCAAAGCTAGAAAATACAATTGTGTCTTTTTCTTATAGCATTATTTTATCACAATAGCATGGGTTCTTTAGATAATAGGTTCCCAAATTCAAAGCAAAATGAATTTGTTCGACCGGACATGTTCCACCCGTCGTCTCTAACGGACGACGAGGCAGCATTGATGAAACAGTTGCGTTCTGAATCGGCATGGAAACGAGGATATCCGTTTGCTTTTATCAGCGGTACTGTAACAGCGATGATGACTCGGCGTTTTAGTATGATAGCGAGAATTTCGCTGACCGCGTTCTCGGCGATTTTCGGAAATATTACAGGGCGTATATCGTACTTACCGACGATCCATCAACGACTGTTGACTGACCTCCCCCCCGATTCACCCCTACGACAAAAATTACAGCAGTTGAAGGAAAAGGGACCCCAGAGTTTCATTCAAGAGCAAGACCGAGACGACCACTCTGTCGAATTCGACGACGGGTCTGTTCCTAACGTCACCACTTCTCGAGACCCCATCCCTCGTACAATTTCACCACAAGAGAGCTCTGCTCCACCAAAAAAATTTGTCACATACGAAGAATTGCGTCAACAAAATAGGAAAGGATCAAGACAACACTCAGCAGTGCCATCTAGTGATGAAAATATGCAGACTGATATAGAACTTAACGTAGCTCCGATTGACGACGAAAATCGTCCCATGAGGAGGAAACGTTACAATAAATACGGCGACGAGATCGGCGAGTGATATTACTTCCACCTGGTGAGCAGAACCGACCCCTCTGACTGGTCCGCGTCCAGCAAAAAAGAGTGGGTGGGGCCATAATATTGAATCTAATAGTCTATTAATATTAAATCACAAATGCCTCAAATTCGGAATTTCAATGCCACCTAGTGTTCGATAAATTTTTTTGGTTGGTAACTTTTGCGATCTGTTCAAATCCACAGATTTTGTTGAGTAGTATTAAAGAACAAAAATCCTCTCCGTCGCCCCCGTGGAAAAGCGAGAAAAAAGGAAATCTACAGTGCCATCAAGTGTTTGAAACTCAAAATTTTGCTTTAATTCTCAATAAACGAAGGCTGGTTGTAAATTTGGGTCATGGGTCTTCTTTACGATGTTTATTGATCGTCCACTTTATTCTTCTGCCGAAATTCTGTGTGAAATCATAATTGGCTTATTTTTATCTCTATTGCAGGCTTCCTATCTTATATTATAGTTAGCCTGGTTCTAAAATCTGGTTGAATCGTAAGTACTTGGTCCCAATAACAACGAAAAACAGATATGGTAAGTAGATTGAGATTTTGTTTTGGCATATTTCTTCGGGCGAGACACTGTTTCTCGGCGACCCAACATAAGACAGTAGCCCTACGTGAAGAGGATTAATACAAATATAGCAGTTATGGTGACCATGATGTATACAATTATAACATTTATGGTGACTAGGACGAAGCCTTGTTCCCCACGACCACGTGGCTCTCATCATCATTGGGCGATGTATAGGCTAACTTACGAAAGCAGAAAAAATCACCTGGTCGCACGCATAACAGGAATTGCTTGGTGTGAGTCAAGTCACTTGGCGTTCAGTATCCGTGGCGATCCAAGTTTAACGACCGCATCGCACTGAAGTCTTGAAATTGATATCCGTTCCTTCTCTACTTAACCGTCAGTACCGGGGAGTTGGGATTGGGATAGTAGTCCTGGCTATAAACTGGAAATGTCGACACACGGACTATGACCATTGACCAGGCGTACGTGACCGTAGTGTCCTATATATACCGTAGTTTAGAACAGGGACATCCCTGCCCTAGAAATTTTCAAGGGGGTATGGCAAATGTAACTAGTGACGTCATAATCTGTCAGAAATTTTAGTATTATGATGTAATACTCTCCTATTTTCAGGCACGTTATTTATCACAAGAGCAAATTGCGGAATTTCGAGAATGCTTCAGTCTTCATGATAAGAAACGAAACGGAAAGATACGGTCCAGTGATCTTGCTATCGTCATGAGGTCATTGGGGTCGAGCCCAACGAAGAAAGAACTGGCGGAACATTTCAAAAAAGCAAATAAAAGTATGTAGGGATTTGTTGCCTTGGTCGCGCACCAGTGGCGTTAAGAGATTTTGGGTGCCCTGACCTGACCCTCGTGTGAACAAGCTGGTCGGAGAAATTTTGAGTCCCGGCCTCCAGGGCACGAATAAACTTTCATCCCTCAAAAAATGACACTTACTACCCCCTAAATGCACAGTTTCGAGCTGTCGATCTCTCTCTCTCTCTCTCTCTCTCGTAGGTATCTCAAAATTGACACCACTCCGAAATGCACCACAGGTCAATCTTCCCCGTAACCTATAAAAATCCCAGTTTGCGGCTTGTCGTGTGAACCATTTCTATTTAGAATCATCGGAAGAGATGGATTTTTCCGAGTTCTTAACCGTCATGCATGATCAACTCACGTACGAAGACCCCGCCAACGAGATACTGGCGGCATTCAAGGTTAGCCAATACTTCTCAACCTGAACCTCCTTGGTCGTGAGCGCAACGAAAATACGGTACCCTACTTGATCAATTATCAAACTCTCCTGCGTTTCTAAACTTGGACACTACTGTCTGAAATACGCAAACTTAGGGTGGGGATCAAAAAGGGGGCGTAACTTGTTAAACCTGGTTTGAATTTTATTCTGGGTTGAAAACTTCTAACCGTGCGATAAAAACTTAGAATGGACGGCTTGTAAGATAGAATTTATCCTTGCACTTGTTCCGTCTATGTAAATAGTTGCAACCATGCTCCGATGAGTCTTTTGTCGCCTTGTAATAGGCGCGTGTGAACGGCAGGCTTAAGTCGTAAGCCAGGAATATCTTTTTGATCTCCACCCAAGTCCAAGACTTCTTTCTTGTAGCTTTCTGACGGGAGAGGGCGAGGGACGATTCCAGCCTCGTATTTGAGAATAATTCTGACGAAAACCGGCGAAAAACTGAGCAACAAGGAAGGTAGGATCAAAGCTTTGACTTCGACTTATGATCGGGACGTTAAATATTTGATTCCTGACGGAACAGCCTACAAATTGGCATCCGTTTCTTCTCCGCTTGGTAGCTGGTATCGGGAGGGGCTGAATGGCGGGTGTGTGTAAGAATTGTGGTTGTGGCTCTTCCTCACCAACGGTCAGACACCGGCTGGTTGATGTCCTTCTGATCGAGTTGTTCGATTGTCGACGCACTAAGGTACTCTGTTGGTTCTGTGGTCTGCTTGGTAGCTGGTTGTGGTTGTGATAGTGATCCGGGTTTGAAGTTTTGAATTATGCTGAAACCATTATAGTAGTAGGGTTATAAACGAACGACATAAATCCCACCAAAACAAACACTTCATTCATCCATTGAGCTAAACACACAGGTTACTTAGTTGTTAGCCGAATGGTCTAACTGTCGATGTGCTCGACAAACCCTACTAAGTTACCTTTCAATGTACCTTTTGGTTTCCGTTCATTGAACTAAACGCACGCGTTACTTAGTTGTTAGCCGAGTGGTCTAACTGTCTATCTTCTGATCGGGAAGTGCCGGTTTTGAATCCCAAACGACAAAGTCAACTTAAATTGGCGTTAGACACGTTAATTCAGTTAGACATGTAAAATAAGTTACGTTTAGTTGATTAAATAATTTTATCTTTACATTCCAGTGGACAAAATATTTCATGCTGCTGAGATCAAGGAGAACGGGAGCGTCTCGTACCATGATTTCGTGAAATTGATCACCAGCCCTCTACCTGAATGTTAGACTTTCCACCGTTATTTTTGAGAGTGTTACCGCTGTTTTAACGTCCACCACAGACTTTCGGAGATCCACTCCTTCATCAGGCTACGGGCTGACACACCCGGGTTGATATCCATGATTTTTTGGGCACTTTGGTTTCAGTCGTAAGGAGCAGAGCTCCGAAAGCTTGTAAATGTTCTAATTCTCAATAAACCAAGGCTGGACGCTAAATCTGTGGTGAATCTTCTTTACGATATCTATTGATCGTCAGCCATTGGCTCCAATTATATTTACATAAGTAGGGTAGTACTTAAATTACCAGGAGCGGAGTTCCGAAAGCTTGTGAATGTTATTCTCAATCAACCATGGCTAAGTGTTGCATCTTCAACTGGACGTTAAAACCATTGTAACACTCTCTCTTTCTCTCTCTCTCACTCTCTACCTTCCATCACCAGCTGTCAAATTTTGCAAATTTAATTTTCAAATTTTTTCAAAAAATTTTTAAATGATGTTTTTTTACAGAGGTTCCCAATAATATTTAGCTGGACGTTAAAACTGTGGTTACACTCTCTCTGTCATCAATAGTTAATTATTTCAAATGTTTTCCTGCGTCAAAAGGTGCATTTTGTACTTATTTCTGTCAAAATTAATCATATAGAATACTGTACTGGTTATGTTTTGTGATATCCATGGAAATTTTTATCTTCAACTGATTCCTTTTTTTTGCAATTGGGAAAACTTTAGCCTGTGATTTGTATAGATTAGTTATCGGCCAATCCCGATAATATAATCGCAAAGATGTGAATATTAGCCTTTTCCTAGGGGAATCACCCATCTCACACTTAGTTCTTAGATGATAGACTGTCGAGTGCTGGTACTAATCGCTAATATGTGTATATTATATATTAGCCTCGTTAATCAATGGTTAGAACCTTTTCCTAGGGGAATCACATATGTCCATTGAAAATTTATCTTACACTTATCTCTCAGACCAGGGGTCGCCAACTTGCGGGCCGTGCTAAAGCCGTCTATACGCGCATACGTAACGCAGCGGTGGAATTATAACGAATTGTACGTACGATCTGTTTTTATTCGTAGTTGTTCGCGGGCCATAAAATAATGACGGGCGGGTCGGATTTGGCCCGCGGGCTGCAGTTTGCCGACCCCTGCTCTACAGTATAGCGCTCGCTTAGATGTCGAGTGCTGATAAGTTAAATCGCTGACTCATGCTCGTTATTTTTGATAATTCTAATAAAAACAATGACGTTGCACATTTGAGAATCTTAATTCTGCTGGTGTTGTCCAGAGATCTGAGAAAGGCCGCCGGGAGCCGATGTCAGCTACGCGGCAGGAAGGAATTTTGTCCTTTCTATGATCTGTCTAAAGGTAGGAAGTGTATTTTGTGAGCCTCCCCATCCGAAATCATTTATGCCAGGAAGAATGTATCGTCTGCGGTCTCCTGCTCTCGAATACTTTGTTTTGGTGATGCATTTATTCAACAGTTCTACGAAACAACGTATTTGTAAGTTTGGGCAACAACAGTCACAGGCGCTCGTAAATTAACGAGGGCGTCTGCGAGGTTGGGCTACCGAGAGCGCAGTTCGTAATACCAAATTTCGAGTTAAAAGAGCTCTTGCGTCAATAGTGAGCTCGTTAACGTTTGAGATGAGTGTTCATAATGCCGCCCCTGTTTCGGTGAGTTTCTTAACGAAGCGATTGGCCTAAATGCAGCGCGTCTCATATAATCACATGTGGAGATTGGCGCAGCAGGTAATGATTTCAGGCTGTACCCAAGCTGACGACAACTAATTATTGAAATAACTTGGCCTAATCACTGCCTTCTAAAATAAAAACAAAATTCAATCGTAGAAAAATGCCTCTTGTGCCCCCTACTGGTTGCGTGCCTGACAGTACGTAAGCAGAACGGTTGTAGTTAGGCAATCTTACGCGACCCGAAGTGGTAAAGAAAATAATCCGCTAGATGGCAGAAGAGATCCAAAAATTGCATCCCACGTTTTGGCGTATCGAAAGGTGGAAATAACAGCATTGGGCGATGAATAACTTACGAAATACTCGCTGGAAGCACTAAAAACCATCTAGTCACCATAAATGTTATAATTATACCAGGAACTAAAAAGTAGGTATTGCAACGCTTACAGTCACTTACCTGTTATATATTAGTAGTTTTTGCATGGGGCCATGACATATGGCCACCACAATAATAATATTGAGGTCATCCTCAGTGGTATAATTGCAAAAAAGCCATTGTAGTATGCTTGCATTGCATTTTATATGGAGAGGGTCCGAGTATAGAGACTCTTCGGAGTCCGAAGAGTCCGAAAAGTCTCAATAGTCCACCCAAGATATGATAAGATTGACAATTCTTGGTGTGTGTGTTGTTCGGGATGGGAATTCCAATTGTTTAATTGGAATTTATGGCGTTTTCAACTATTAAGGTCATATACGCCAGGTCGATGGTGAGGGTATACGTGTCAATACTTTCGGCTTATTGCCCGGATCACTATTACAACCACGGCTCTCCGCACTTTCCAGATAACGACTGCCAAGCAGAGTCGGAAAGGATACTAATTTTAAAGTCTTCGATTTGGCTCGGTCGGGAATCGAACCCGCAACCTTCAGATCAGATGGCGAACAATCTAAACCAGGATCAACCAGACAAAAGCGCTCGTAAATTAATGAGGGCGTCTGCGAGGTTCGTCTTCTGAAAGCGTAGCACGTAATTCCAAATTTCGAGTTAAAGAGCTCGTTAACGTTTGCGATGAGTCTTCATATAATGCCGCCCCTGTTTCGGCGAGTTTCTTAACGAAGCGATTTGCCTAAATGCAGCGCGTGTCATATAATCACATGTGGAGATTGGCGCAGCAGGTAATGGTTTCAGGCTGTACCCTAGCTGACGACAACTAATTATTGAAATAACTGCCTAATCACTGCCTACTAAAATAAAAACAAAATTCAATCGTAGAAAAATGCCTCTTGTGCCCCCTACTGGTTGCGTGCCTGACAGTACGTAAGCAGAACGTTTAGTCAGGCAACTCTTACGCGACCAAAGTGGTAAAGAAAATAATCGCTAGATGGCAGAAGAGATCCAAAAATTGCATCCCACGTTTCTTATCGAAAGGTGGAAATAACAGCATTGGGCGATGAATACCTTACGAAATACTCGCTGGAAGCACTAAAAACCATCTAGTCACCATAAATGTTATAATTATACCAGGAACTAAAAAGTAGGTATTGCAACGCTAACAGTCACTTACCTGTTATATATTAGCAGTTTTTGCATGGGGCCATGGCATATGGCCACCACAATAATAATATTGAGGTCATCCTCAGTGGTATGATTGTAAAAAAGCCATTGTAGTATGCTTGCATTGCATTTTATATGGAGAGGGTCCGACTATAGAGACTATTCGGAGTCCGAAGAGTCCGAAAAGTCTCAATAGTCCACCCAAGATATGATAAGATTGACAATTCGTGGTGTGTGTGTTGTTCAGGATGGGAATTCCATTTGTTTAATTGGAATTTATGGCGTTTTCAACTATTAAGGTCATATACGCCAGGTCGATGGTCACGGTATACGTGTCAATACTTCCAGCTTATTGCCCGGATCACTATTACAACCACGGCTCTCCGCACTTCCCAGATACCGACTGCCAAGCAGAGTCGGAAAGGATACTAATTTTAAAGTCTTCGATTTGGCTCGGTCGGGAATCGAACCCGCAACCTTCCGATCAGATGGCGAACAATCTAAACCAGGATCAACCAGACGCAGGCGCTCGTAAATTAATGAGGGCGTCTGCGAGGTTCGTCTTCTGAAAGCGTAGTTCGTAATTCCAAATTTCGAGTTAAAGAGCTCGTTAACGTTTGCGATGAGTCTTCATATAATGCCGCCCCTGTTTCGGCGAGTTTCTTAACGAAGCGATTTGCCTAAATGCAGCGCGTCTCATATAATCACATGTGAAGATTGGCGCAGCAGGTAATGGTTTCAGGCTGTACCCTAGCTGACGACAACTAATTATTGAAATAACTTGGCCTAATCACTGCCTGCCTTCATCTAATACAAAGCTACAGCGGTTGCAGGTAAAGAAACTCAACTACGCGCGCCAAACAGGTGACGGTCTACGCGTTTCTGACTTCCCTTCTCTTAACCTCAACCATCCAATCGAGCGGTAAATTGCTCCACAGATATTCTACTTTATTTACACCGAAAATCAAGGCAACAGGCCATTCCTATCCGTAGATATTCGGCATTTTCCAACCAACCTCCTATCTTCCCAAAGAAATTTTCGCCAATGTTTTACCTGCAACATTATGACTTCACGCATCATAGTTGACGCGTCGCTGGATTGGCTTACTGCTCCATTCTCAAGGGGAGATGTGGAGATTTTCTACGCCTATGACGAGGGTAAGTCGACTCGTTCCATCTATCGCCTGCCATGGCCGTGGCCCAACCCCCAAAAGGCATTAACATTGAAACTTTAAGCACGCGTAGCGCGAAAAATGTTTACGGTTTATCCCTCAGACGGAAAAAAAATAACAGAGACGTCATGTGATTTACGAATTCGGGGGGACACGGGCATGCGGACCTGATATTTCAAAACCGAACCTGAATTTTATTTGAGAACGCGAACACAAAACTACAAAATGATTAGGCTCCAGACAAATATTGATCATGACGTATAAATGACCACAACCGAACATTGCAACGTTCGATTTGACTCATTATTTTGTATGTAACCATGATACTTACCAGTAATTTACAAAATGCTGCACGTCCAAACTCGATATTAAATGATAATGGATTTTCAGGGCCGATATATGAGTCGCCCTCTCTACTTGGCTCATGTCCGATACCGTCGACCCCAAGTACAGATACCGACTGCCAAGTATGGAAGGACGGACACCAATTTTAAAGTCTTCGATTTGGCTTCGTCGGGATTCGAACCCGCAACCTCCCGATCAGAAGACGGGATCAACCAGACGCAGGCGCTCGTACATTAATGAGGGCGTCTGCGAGGTTCGAAATTCGAATTCGAAATCATCGAACGATACGATATTGGATCCTTTTTGCCTACGGGCTATTCGATGCGAGAAAAAACAAAATGCAATCGTAGAAAAATGCCTCTTATGCCCCATACTGGTTGCGCGCCTGACAGTACGTAAGCAGAACGTTGTAGTCAGGCTATCTCACGCGACCAGAAGTGGTGAAGAAAGTATTCCGCTAGATGGCAGAAGAGATCCAAAAGGTGCATCTCAGATTTCGGCGTATCGAAAGGTGGAATTAACAGCATTGGGCGATGAATACCTTACGAAATACACGCTGGAAGCAGAAAAAACCATCTAGTCACCATAAATGTTATAATTATACCAGGAAGTAAAAAGTAGGTATTACAACGCTCACAAATATCAAAGTCACTTTCATTCGAGAAGATAAAATACGTAATTTTTGCATGGGGCCATGGCACATGGCCCCCACAATAACAATAAGTGGTATGATTGTAATAAAGCCATTGTAGTATGCTTACATTGCATTTTGTATTGAGAGGGTCCGGCTAAGATAGGATACGATTGACAATTCTTGATGTGTGTGTTGTTCGGGATGAGAATTCCAATTGTTTAATTGGAATTTATGGCGTTTTCAACTATTAAGGTCATATACGCCAGGTCGATGGTGACGGTATACGTGTCAATACTTCCGGCTTATTGCCCGGATCACTATTACAATCACGGTTCTCCGAAACCGAAACCGACTGCCAGGCAGGGACGGAACGGACACAAATTATAAAGTTTTCGATTTGGCTCGGTCGGGAATCGAACACGGAACCTCTCGATCAGAAGGCGGTCAAATCTAAACCAGACGCAGGCGCTCGTAAATTAACGAGGTCGTCTGCGACGTTCGGCTAATTTCGAGTTGAAGAGCTCGTTAACGTTTGCGATGAGTATTCATAATACCACCCCTGTTTCGGCGAGTATCTTAACGGAGTGATTTGCCTAAATGCAGCCAGTAGTCCGAAGCAACATGTATCTTGAAGGTAGGCCTATACAACAACCATCGCGTTTGCCTGTACCCTGGCCTACTTTACTTCCGACCTGATTTATCACGTATCACAGAATTAGTGGGCCGAAGATTCGTTGACGAGAGCGCCATTGCGTCACACTAACGATCGAGACGAACTTGATTTGAATTGAAAATTGGACGACAGAGATTTCTAGCGCTCGTTTTCGTCTCTGCGCTACGTTGTTATTGCATTGTACTGTAAGGTAGTTCGCTAACGGAGTTATTCAGTTGGCCGGTCCAGTGATATTGCTATCGGTCCGAGTGGTTTTAGACTGTCCGCTTTCTGATCGGGAGGTTCCGGGTTCGATTCCCGACCGAGTCAAATCGAAGACTTTAAAATTGGTATTCGTTCCTTCCCTGCCTGGCAGTCGGTATCGGGGAAGTGCGGAGAACCGTGATCCTGGCTATAAGCCGGTGGTATTGACACGATTACTATATTCACGATTACCTGTATTCATGTATCATGTATCACGATTACTATATCCATGTATCTGCTTCAACCTGTCTTGTTCGTGGTGCAAAACGCCGCCCAGTGATAAGCGCCACTATAATCTTCTATATAATAATAATAATAATAATACCCCTCAATTAGTCGTGAGCTTTGTAGAGATTGGTAAAATGCATTTCTAACAACCACCAGCGCGTTTGACTTCGCGACCAGCTGCGGCGAGTATCTTAGCGGAATGATTTGTGTTTTGTGTTAACGCAGCACGCGTCCTCCTATTTGGGAAGAACGGATGCAAGCAAATCAAAATTGTCTCGAATTGAGAAAATAGCCGATCTAAACAGGACAACCTGTTTATCTTACCCTTCTAACAAACAAGGAAGAGTCGAAGGCTAAACATCTAAACGAATGCTAATAGATTTTAAAGAAATTCACAATAGATTCACAAGACAAATGTATTCGTCATTGAAGCGTGGAATCGGGGTTGAAACAGCGGCCGCTTCAGTGTATTGAAAGACGCGAATCAGTAAAAAGCACCTCCCACACGCACAAGGCTTCCGGCCGGTTCAGCATCTCAGCTCTCTCGTCAATAAGGTGTGTGTTGAAATCTATACCCCAATCGACGGAAGGCGGCGTACAGTTCCGTTCGATAAAACCGCGATTCCTCGGTGAAAATATTGTCGCTGCAAAAAAAGACACTCGCTAATATTTGTTAAAAAGACAAGAATTGACGGCGGGGTCAAAAAAGATTTGCAAAAAAACAACGCTAATATATCTCATTTCCAATTTGAAAGTCGCATCTATGTGAGCGATGTCCTGTGATTCTTCTAAGGAATACACCTTAAACATTTCTCGCGCCGCGCGCTTTTTCCTCAATTTTAATGCATTTTGGGCCATCCGTTTACGAACCAAAAATACCGTCAAAGAATGCATAAGCAAAATGCGCGGTATCGTCAATTGTAGTGATTTCGGGAGGGTGGGGCAACACCATTCACACGGTACTGCCTAGGCCTACGTTTCCACACTTACCCAACATAATTGGAACGCAATGGGAGCGAACCAACGATAATCTGACCTTGCGTAGACCTGATTTGGTTTCTCAAAAGAAATAATTTCCGCTCGCGCAAGGCTTTGCCTATTAACCTTAGATGATAGAAACATGGCAAGAAGAAGTGAAAGTGTTGCGTCGGATAGGAAATCCCCTGCAAGAAAGTTTGTTTTGAGTAGCAACCACATCGGTAAAAATATATGACATTGCGATAAAGAGTAGGACCAACACCTCTGGCTCTCCCGCGATAGGAATCCAAAGCATGTTTTGCGAACTGCCACGCAGAGACACGGAGAATAACCACTGCGCACTGCGCTCTAAATATGATGCTGTCTCAAAAAGTAATAGATATATCAAGTCACCACAGATTTAACGTCCAGTCCAGTTGATCGGAATATAATTCACAAAACTTTCGGAGATCCGCTCCTTCATCACGAAGTTAATGTATTTGAATAATATTTTGCCACGCATACACGGGCCAGTGTTGTGTTGGCATTTCCTTAGCCACACACGAGCCATGGGCCATCAAAGGCCATGTGAAAATGCAACCTCGCGCCATATGTTGCCCACCCGTAGAATTCTGATTCAGACAGAGTAGGCTATCATGTCTGCCTCGGATAAGGAAAATGAAATAGGGCGTAATGAAATGAAATAAAATGGTATGCAAATGTACCAAAAAATGCAGAATTTTGGGCACAAGGAAATCTTAGGCATCAAAAGCTTCAATACAGAAATTGCGGGCGTATCTTCAAATGAACAGCATTCTGGGGAACACCGCGAGGACAATACTGACCTGGTACGTTCCCGCATCAAAAGAGAATTGCACGTGATCTGCCTGGTGGGCTTGCTGTCTACGTGTTATTTTCATCCGGCCGCCAGGCGGTTGTGTCCGATACTCGTAGTGGTCTATTGTTAAAAGGCAACACCTTATTGGTAGGAGACTAGTAGTCACATGCGTTACTGTATATTTGGAATAGTGCACCAAACAGTTTATGACGTCATCGGAATAGTCGGTTGTCCGCGCCGCTGGAGCGATGGATGGACTTACCTTCATTATCGTCGACATAGCCGTAGATCATCTCCATATCTCCCCGTGTGAATGGAACAGTAAGCCAGAACGCGAACCTCCAAGAAAGTTAAAAGCGAAGGGATTAAGCTGTACACTATCTCTCAACACAGATTTAACACCTAGCCTTTGTTTATTGAGAATTAGAACATTCACAAGCTTATTCCATCATCACCTGATGAAGAAGCGGAGCTCGGAAAGCTTGTGAATTTCTCAATTCTCAATAGACCAAAGCTGGACGAATCTGTAGTGAATATTCTATACGATATCTATTGATCGTCCGCCATTGGCCCTGACTATATCCGACGTACAGTACGAAGATCAGGCATCATTCACTGTAGCTCTGAGGTTACCTTAACCGCTCATACGGCGCGTGTCAACCACCAATCCATCTTTCCACCAATTGTCTAGATGACATGCGCCGGCGGCGAACAAGACAAAGAATGTCTGACTTCTCAGCTACAAGCCTACGCTTAACAGCAAATAGCGAGGGGCGGGAAGCGGGTGTTTAATTATTATCGGAATCACGGGCAAAGGCCAGATTGCTCGTTGTAGCCTAGCGCACCCTGACGCAGTAGACCGCATACTGAGAACAATCTCTTCCTAAGAGTCCAGTGAAATACGCGGACACACGCAGACTCACAGTTTCTCTTTTGCTGGTGTGGAGCGCTAGGCTCCAATGAGCAATGGGGCCTTGGCCCGTGATTCCGATAATAATTAAACACCCGCTTCTCGCCAATCACTAATTGCCGTTGAGCGTAGGCTTGTAGCTGAGAAGTCAGACATTCTTTGCCTTGTTCGCCGCCGGCGCATGTCATCTAGACAGTCGGTGGAAAAGTGGTTAGGTGGTTGACACGCGCCGTATGAGTGGGTAAGGTACTAACCTTGGAGCTAAAGTGAATGATGCCTATACTTCCTTTTGTACGTCGGATATAGTTGGCGCCAATGGCCTACGATCAATTGATATCGTATAAAATATTCACTACAGATTCGTCTAGCTTTGGTTTATTGAGAATTGAGAAATTCACAAGCTTCCCGAGCTCCGCTTCTTCATCAGGTGATGATGGAATAAGCTTGTGATGTTCTAATTCTCAATAAACAAAGGCTGGATGTTAAATCAGCGGTGAAAGATAGTGTACAGCTTATTCCCTTCGCTTTGAAGCTTCTTGGAGTTTTGCGTTTTGCTTATTTTACTGGCTTACTGTTCCATTCACACGGGGAAATATGGAGACGCTCTCAGGAACAACAACATATCCCTGGATGATCTACGCCTTTGACGACGATGATGAAATTAAGTCCATCAATCGCTCCAGCAGCGCGGACAGCAATTGATGTCATAAACTGTTCGGTGCACTATTCCGAATATAAGCTTACCACTGCTAACGCCATACGAATGAACCGTGTCCATTTCATTAACTTGGCAACTGATTCCTGGTCTCCTACCAATCAAGTGTTGCCTTTAACAATAGACCACTACGAGTATCGGACACAACCGCCTGGCGGCCGGATGAAAATAACACCAAGCCAGCGTGCCAACCAGGCAGAATACGTGCAATTATCATTTGATGCGGGAACGTACCAGGTCAGTATTGTCCTTGCGATATTTCCCAGAATGCTGTTCCTTTGAAGATTCGCCCACAATTTCTGTATTGAAGCGTTTTATGCGTAAGATTTCCTTGTGCCCAAAATTCTGCATTTTTGGTACATTTGCAAACCTTCTTATTTCATTTCATTACGCCCTATTTCATTTTCCTTATCCGAGGCAGTTATGATACTCTGTCTGAATCAGAAATCTACGTGTTGGCAACATATGACGCGAGGTTGCATTTTCACATGGCCTTTGATGGCCCGTGGCTCGTGCGTGGCTAAGGGTATGCAAACACAACACTGGCCCGTGTACGCGTGGCCAAATATTATTCAAATACATTAACTTCATGATGAAGGAGCGGATCTCCGAAAGTTTTGTGAATTATAATCCGATCAACTGGACTGGACGTTATATCTGTGGTGACTTATTATATCTATTACTTTTTGAGACAGCATTATATTTAGAGCGCAGTGCGCATAGTAGTGATACTCCGTGTCTCTGCTGCTTGGCAGTTGCTTTACATTCCTATGGCGGGAGCATTTCTCGGATTTCTTTAGCCAGAGGTGGTGGTCCTACTTGGTGCTGCAACACGCAATGTCATATATTCTTACCGATGTGGTTGCTACTTAAACAAACTCTCTTGCAGGGGGTTTCCTATCCGACGCAACACTTTCACTTCTTCTTGCCATGTTTCTGTCATCTGAGGTTAATTGGTAAAGCCTTGCGCGAGCGGAAATTATTTCTTTTGAGAAACCAAATCGGCTCTACGCAAGGTCAGATGATCGTTGGCTCGCTGCCATTGCGTTCCAATTATGTTGGGTAAGTGTGTAAACGTAAGTGTAGGCAGGACCGTGTGAAGAACGTTGCCCCCCCGCCCCGAAATCTCAACAATTGACGATATCGGGGTTTTGCTATGCATTCTTTGACGGTAGTTTTGGTTCGTAAACGCATAGCCCAAAAGGCATTAAAATTGAGGAAAAAGCGCGCGTAGCGCGAGAAATGAATACGGTGTATTCCTTAGAAGAATCACAGGAATTTTCGGGGAAAGGAGGCGGGCAACACCTTTCAGACGGGACTGAAGCTACCTATAGACTTCGCTCGCATGGGTGCGACTTTTAAATTGGAAATAAGATATTTTAGCGTTTTTTTTTTGTGCAAAAATATTTTAACTCCGCCGGTAATTCTTGATTAACTTCATTTAATCTTTTTTTGCAGCGACAATATTTTCACCGCGGAATCGCGGCTTTACCGGGAGGAACTGTACGCCGCCTTCCGTCGCATGGGGTATGAATTTCAATACATACCTTATTGACGAGAGAGCTGAGATGCTGAACCGGCCGGAAGCCTTGTGCGTGTGGGAGGTGCTTTTTACTGATTCGCGTCTTTCATTACACTGAAGCGGTCGCTGTTTTAACCCCGATTCCACGCTTCAATGACGAATAAATTTGTCTTGTGAATCTATTGTGAATTTCTTTAAAATCTATTAGCATTCGTTTAGATGTTAAGCCTTCGTCTCGTCCTTGTTTGTTAGAAGGGTAAGATAAACAGGTTGTCCTATTTAGATCGGCTTGCATCCGTTCTTCCCAAATAGGAGGACGCGGGCTGCGTTAACACAAGACACAAATCATTCCGCTAAGATACTCGCTGCAGCTGGTCGCGAAGTCAAACGCGCTGGTGGTTGTTAGAAATGCATTTTACCAATCTCTACAAAGCTCACGACTAATTGAGGGGTAATTACCTCTTAAATAACTCCGTTAGCGAGCTACCGTACAGTATAATGCAATAACTAACTGGAACAGCGTAACGCAGCGACAGAAACGAACGCTAGAAACCTCTGCCGTCGAATTTTCAATTTAAATCATGTTCGTCTCGATCGTTAGTGTGACGCAATGGCGCTCTCGACAACGAATATTCGTCCCACTAATTTTGGGATACGTGATAAATCGGGTCGGAAGTAAAGTAGGCCATGGTACAGGCAAACGCGATACATGTTGTTTCGGACTACTGGCTGCATTTAGGCAAATCACTCCGCCAAGAAACTCGCCGAAACAGTGGCGGTGTTATGAACACTCATCTCAAACGTTAACGAGCTCTTTAACTCGAAATTAGCCGAACCTCGTTTATTTACGAGTGCCTGCGTCTGCTTGATCCTGGTTTAGACATTCCGCCTTCTGATCGGGAGGTTGCGGGTTCGATTCCCGACGGAGCCAAATCAAAGACTTTAAAATTTGTATCCGTTCCCTCCATGCTTGGCAGTCGGTATCGGGGAACTGCGGAGAGCCGTGGTTGTAATAGTGATCTGGGCTATAATCCGGAAGTATTGACACGTATACCGTGACCATCGACCTGGCGTATATGACCTTAGTAGTTGAAAACGGGCTATAAAGCTTAAATATTGACACGCGTATACCATAAGAATTTGACTGGCGCATATGACGTCATTAGGGTGAAAACGTTTATTTGCGAGCGCCTGTGGCTGACTGTTGCAAATATGTTGTTTCGGATTACAGATGAATAAATGCATCATCAAATTCAAGGCCGCAGACGAATACCATTACCAGACGAATACGTCATTAGGGTGAAACCGGAATAACGTTAACACCGGCGATCGTCGTCATGACGTAATTAGGGTGAAACCGCAAACCGAACATGTTGCATCATGAAGACAAAGTATTCAAAGGTCAAAGGTCAGGACACACGAAACCTCTTAGCGCCGCTGGAGGCAGCAAATCCCTACTTCCTTTTATTTTTACTTTTTTCTGCCACTTCTTTCTTCATCGGGCTTGACCCCAATGACCTCGTGACAATATTATTATTATTATTATATAAAAGATTACAGTGGCGCTTATCACCGGGCGGCGTTATGCACCGAAAACAAGACAGGCTGGAGCAGATATATTGATATAGTAATCGGGATAAATGAATTTGGTAATGGTGTCAATACCCCCGGCTTATAGCCCGGATCACTATTACAACCACGACTCTCCGCACCTCCTCGAAACCGACTGCCAAGCAGGGAGGGAACGGATACCAATTTTAAAGTCTTCGATTTGACTCGGTCGGGAATCGAACCCGCAACCTCCCGATCAGAAAGCGGACAGTCTAAACCACTCGGTCCGATAGCAATATCACTGGACCGTATCTTTCCGTTTCGTTTCTTATCATGAAGACTGAAGCATTCTCGAAATTCCGCAATTTGCTCTTGTGATAAATAACGGCCTGAAAATAGGTGTGTGACATCATAATCTTAAAATTTCAGAAATTTTATTGCGTCACTAGTAATATTTGCCAAAACCCCTTGAAAATTTCTGGGTCAGGGACGTCCCTGTTCTACACTACTGTATATATAGGACACTACGGTCACGCACGCCTGGTCCGTGTGTCAACATTTCCAGTTTAGCCGAGACTACTATCCGGGACTGACGGTTAAGTAAAGAAGGAGCGGATATAAATTTCAAGACTATGGTGCGATGCGGTCGTTAAACTTGGATCACCACGGATACTGAACGCCAAGCAACTTGACTCACACCAAGCAATTCCCGTCCCGAATGGTTCAGTTGGCCGAGTGGTTTAAGTTCTCCGCTTTCTGATCGTGAGATTGCAGGTTCGATTCCCGACCGAGTCAAATATAAGACTTGAAAATTGGTATCCGTTCCTTCCGTGGTTGGCAGTCCGTTTCGGGGAAATGCGGAGAGCCCTGATTGTAATATTGATCCGGAGAATAAGCCGGAAGTAATGACACGTATACCGTGACCATCAACATGGCGTAAATGACCTTAGTAGGTGAAAACGCCATAAATTCCAAAAACAAATACAACTCCCATCCCGAACAACACACACACCACGAATTGTCAATCTTATAATATCTAGAGTGGACTATTGAGACTCTTCGGACCCTCTCCATATAAAATGAAATGCAAGCATACTACAATGGCTTTATTACAATCAAACCGCTGAGGATGACCTTAATACTGTTAATGTGGGGGCCATATGTGGGCCCCTTGCAAAATATTATCCATATTTGAGCACGAGTAACGTAAGGCGTTACAATAGTACTTTTTAGTTCATGGTATAATTATAGCATTTATGGTGACTAGATTGCTTTTTCTGCTTCCAGCGTGTACTTCGTAAGTTATTCATCGCCCAATGCTGTTATTTCCACTTTTCGATACGCCTGATATGCAATATATAATTCTCTTCTGCCATCTAGCGGAACGATTTCTATGCCACTTCTGGTCGATTACCTACTGCAGTGGTCGGCAACCTTTTCAGTTTCGCGGGCCGCATCCGTCAAATCGATGAGCCCGCGGGCCGCGCATGTCGCCGATTGTTAAAAGTTGACGATAACGGAATCCCCTCAACCGTTCAACGTCGGCTTGGTCGTTATTGGCCCGCCATTTAGTAAACAGTGTTAGCGAATGGTCTGCCGACGATGACTACGCCAATTGTATCTTCGACATGACGTGTAATAATAACTTAAGTTAGAAATATAATCTGTGTCATTTTGCATAGACATTAAGCCCAAATTGGAAAAATCACGGGGGCCACATTACAAGGCTTCATGGGCCGCATGCGGCCCGCGGGCCGCGGGTTGCCTACCCCTGACCTACTGTGTTCTGTATGTAACCATGATACTTACCAGTAACTTTGCAAAATGCTGCACGTCCAAACTCGAGATTAAATGATAATGGATTTTCAGGGCGGATATATATGAGTCGACCTCCCTCCTTGGGTCATGTCCAATAACGTCGACCCCTAGTACAGATACCGACTGCCAAGTATGGAAGGAACGGACACCAATTTTAAAGTCTTCGATTTGGCTTCGTCGGGATTCGAACCCGCAACCTCCCGATCAGAAGACGGGATCAACCAGACGCAGGCGCTCGTAAATTAATGAGGGCGTCTGAGAGGTTCGGCTTCTGAAAACGTAGCACGTAATTCCAAATTTCGAGTTGAAGAGCTCGTTAACGTTTGCGATGAGTGTTCATATTGCTGCCCCTGTTTCGGCGAGTTACAACAACCAGCGCGTTTGTCTGTACCATGGCCTACTGTATTTACTTCCGACCTGATTTATCACAGAATTAGTGGATCGAAGATTCGTTGACGAGAGCGCTATTGCGTCACACTAACGATCGAGACGAACTTGATTTTAATTGAAAATTTGACGTTTCCGTCGCTGCGCTACGCTGTTCAAGTTAGTTCTTGCATTATACTGTAAGGTAGTTCGCTATAACGGAGGTATTCAAGAGGTAATTACCCCTCAATTAGTCGTGTGCTTTGTAGAGGTAGGTAAAATGCATTTCCAGCAACCACCAGCGCGTTTGACATCGCGACCAGCTGCGGCGAGTATCTTAACGGAATGATTTGTGTCTTGTGTTAACGCAGCCCACGTCCTATTTGGGAAGAACGGATGCAAGCAAATCAATATTGTCACGAATTGAGAAAATAGCCAATCTAAATAGGACAACCTGTTTATCTAACCCTTCTAACAAACAAGGAAGAGTCGAAGGCTTAAGTTTCAAACGAATGCTAATAGATTCACAAGACAAATTTATTCTTCAATGAAGCGTGGAATCGGGGTTGAAACAGCGGCCGCTTCAGTGTATTGAAAGACGCGAATCAGTAAAATGCACCTCCCACACGCACAAGGCTTCCGGCCGGTTCAGCATCTCAGCTCTCTCGTCATTAAGGTATGTATGGAGTTCTATACCCCATGCGACAGAAGGCGGCGTTCAGTTCCTCTCGGTACAGACGCGATTCAGCGGTGAAAATATTGTCGCTGCAAAAAAAGATTAAATGAAGAGACACTCGCTAATATTTGCTAAAATTAACGTCGGGGTCAAAATAAATTTGCAAAAAATAAAATGCTAAAATATCTCATTTCCAAATTGAAATTCGCACCCATGTGAGCGAAATCGATAGTTAGCTACTGTGCCGTGTGAAAGGTGTTGCCCCCCCTCCCCCGAATAGTCCTGTGATTCTTCTAAGGGATACACCGTATTTATTTCTTGCGCTACGCGCGATTTTTCATCAATTTTATTGCCTTTTGGGCTAAGCGTTTACGAATCAAAAATACCGTCAAAGAATGCATAAGCAAAATGCCCGTTATCGTCAATTGTTGAGATTTCGGGGGGCGGGGCAACACCATTCACACGGTACTGCCTAGGCCTACGTTTCCACACTTACCCAACATAATTGGAACGCAATGGGAGCGAACCAACTATAATCTGACCTTGCGTTGAGCCGATTTGGTTTCTCAAAAGAAATAATTTCCGCTCGCGCAAGGCTCTCCCTATTAACCTCAGATGACAAAAAAATGGCAAGAAGAAGTAAAATTGTTGCGTCGGATAGGAAATCCCCTGCAAGAAAGTTTGTTTTGAAGTAACAACTACATCGGTAAGAATATATGACATTGCGATAAAGAGTAGGACCACCACCTTTGGCTCTCCCGCGATAGGAATCCAAAGCATGTTTTGCGAACTGCCACGCAGAGACACGGAGTATAACCACTGCGCACTGCGCTCTAAATATAATGCTGTCTCAAAAAGTAATAGATATAATAAGTCACCACAGATTTAACGTCCAGTCCAGTTGATCGGAAATATAATTCACAGAGCTTTCGGAGCTCCGTTCTTTCATCACGAAGTTAATGTATTTGAATAATATTTGGCCACGAGTACAGGGGCCAGTGTTGCGTTTGCATACCCTTAGCCACACACGGGCCACGGGCCACCAACTTCGTGCCACACGGGGTCCATACATAGAATTCTGATTGGGACAGAATATCATGTCTGCCTCGGATAAGGAATATGAAATAGGGCGTAATGAAATGAAATAAAATGGTATGTAAATGTACCAAAAAAGAAGAATTTTGGGTACAAGCAAATCTAGGCATAAAAGGCTTCAATACAGAAAATGCGGCCGAATCTTAAAATGAACAGCAGTCTGGGGAATATCGCGAGGACAATACTGACCTGGTACGTTCCCGCATCAAACGAAAAGTGTACGTACTCTGCCTGGTGGGCACTTTCGCTTGGTGTTATTTTCATCCGGCCGCCAGGCGGTTGTTGCCGATACTCGTAGTGGCCTATTGTTAAAGGCAACACTTCATTGGTAGGAGACCAGAAATCAGTTGCCAAGTTAATGAAATGGACACGGTTCATTCGTATGGCGTTAGCAGTGGTAAGGCTATATTCGGAATAGTGCATGACGTCGCCGCTGGCATTCGGAATAGTGAGAATTCTCAATAAACTAAGGCTGGACGCTAAATCTGTTTTTTACAATATCTATTGATCGTCCGCCATCGGCTCCACTATACCCTACTGTAATATTAGATAGTAAGTCACCACAGATTTAACGTCCAGTCCAGTTTATTTGAATATAATTCAAAGGCTTTCGGAGATCCTTTGTTAGGTTAAGATGGAATCATTATTTTAATTTTTTCGAATTGAATCGAATTTTCTAATCAGCCCCTTTTCATTAACAAAAAAGGAAAAAAATAAATAGGTGAATAGGTAGATAAATAAGTGAAGAGCATAAAGAGGCCAAGCCAGGAGTGTGTGAGATAGAATGAGGTAAAGAACGTCGTAGATCGAAGATTTGACGTCCGCTATTTGGTGGTAGTAATTTGGTAGAAATTTGGGTTCGAATCGAATCACTTGCGATTCGAATCGATTCCTAACATTCGATTCGAGCGTCCCTTCCCTGCCACCGAATAGTTTATGACGTCATCGGAATAGTCGGTTGTCCGCGCTGCTGGAGCGATGGATAGACTTACCTTCATTATCGTCGTCATTGGCGGAGAGCATCTCCATATCTCCCCGTGTGAATGGAACAGAAAGTTAGTAAAAAAGGCAGAACGCAAAACTCCAAGAAACTACAAAGCGAAGGGAATAAGCTGTACACTATCTCTCACCGCAGATTTAACATCCAGCCTTTGTTTATTGAGAATTAGAACATTTGCAAGCTTATTACATCTTCACCTGTTGAAGCAGTGGAGCTCCGAAAGCTTGTGAATTTCTCAATTCTCAATAAACCAAAGCTGGACGAATCTGTAGTGAATATTTTATACGATATCTATTGATCGTAGGCCATTGGCGCCAACTATATCCGACGTACAGTACGAAGCACAGGCATCATTCACTGTAGCTCTAAGGTTACCTTAACCGCTCATACGGCGCGTGTCAAGCCCCTACCCATCTTCCCACCAACTGTCTAGATGACATGCGCCGGCGGCGAACAAGGCAAAGAATGTCTGACTTCTCAGCTACAAGCCTACGCTTAACAGCAAATAGTGAGTGGCGAGAAGCGGGTGTTTAATTATTATCGGAATCACGGACCAAGGCCAGATTGCTCGTTGTAGCCTACCAATCAAGTGTTGCCTTTAACAATAGACCACTACGAGTATCGGACACAACCGCCTGGCGGCCGAATGAAAATAACACGAAGACAACGTGCCCACCAGGCAGATTACGTGCAATTCTCGTTTGATGCGGGAACGTACCAGGTCAGTATTGTCCTTGCGATATTTCCCAGAATGCTGTTCCTTTGAAGATACGCCCGCAATTTCTGTATTGAAGCGTTTTATGCGTAAGATTTCATTGTGCCCAAAATTCTGCATTTTTGGTACATTTGCATACCATTTTATTTCATTTCATTACGACCTATTTCATTTTCCTTATCCGAGGCAGACATGATAGCCTACTCTGTCTTAATCATAATTCTACGTCTGGCCAACATCTGGCGCGAGGTTGCATTTTCACATGGCCTTTGATGGCTCATGGCTCGTGTGTGGCTAAGGGTATGCAAACACAACACTGGTCCGTGTATGCGTGGCCAAATATTATTCAACTACATTATTAATATTATTATATAGAAAAATATAGTGGCGCTTATCACCGGGCGGCGTTTTGCACCACGAACAAGATAGGTTGGGGCAGATACATGGATATAGTAATCGTGATACATGATACATGAATACAGGTAATCGTGAATATAGTAATCGTGTCAATACCACCGGCTTATAGCCAGGATCACTATTATAATCACGGTTCTCCGCACTTCCCCGATACCGACTGCCAGGCAGGGAGGGAACGATAACCAATTTTAAAGTCTTCGATTTGACTCGGTCGGAAATTGAACCGGGAACCTCCCGATCAGAAAGCGGACAGTCTATACCACTCGGCCAACTGAACGGTGCATTCAAATACATTAACTTCATGATGAAGGAGCGGATCTCCGAAAGTTTTGTAAATTATAATCCGATCAACTGGACTGGACGTTAAATCTGTGGTGACTTATTATATGTATTACTTTTTGAGACAGCATTATATTTAGAGCGCAGTGCGCAGTGGTTATACTCCGTGTCTCTGCGTGGCAGTTCGCAAAACATGCTTTGGATTCCTATCGTGGGAGAGCCAGAGGTGGTGGTCCTATACTCTTTATCGCAATGTCATATACTCTTACCGATGTGGTTGCTACTTAAAACAAACTTTCTTGCAGGGGATTTCCTATCCGACGCAACACTTTCACTTCTTCTTGCCATGTTTCTATCATCTGAGGTTAATAGGCAAAGCCTTGCGCGAACGGAAATTATTTCTTTTGAGAAACCAAATCAGCTCTACGCAAGGTCAGATTATAGTTGGTTCGCTACCATTGCGTTCCAATTATGTTGGGTAAGTGTGGAAACGTAGGCCTAGGCAGTACCGTGTGAATGGTGTTGCCACGCCCCCCGAAATCTCAACAATTGACGATAACGGGCATTTTGCTTATGCATTCTTTGACGGTATTTTTGGTTCGTAAACGCATAGCCCAAAAGGCATTAAAATTGATGAAAAAGCGCGCGTAGCGCGAGAAATGAATACGGTGTATTCCTTAGAAGAATCACAGGACTCACGTACTCATGGTACAGGCAAACGCGTTGGTTGTTACTCCGCCAAGAATTATATTATTATTATTATTATATGACACGCGCTGGATTTAGGCAAATTACTTCGTTAAGGCGCATAGTTAAGTTTCTTTGTGGAGCAATTTACCACTCGATTGGATAGTTGCGGTTAAGAAAAGGGAAGTCAGAAGCGCGTAGACCGTCACCTGTTTGGCGCGTAGTTGAGTTTCTTTACCTGCAACCGCTGTAGCTTTGTATTAGGTGAAGGCAGGCAGTGACTGGGCCAAGTTATTTCAATAATTAGTTGTCGTCAGCTAGGGTACAGCCTGAAACCATTACCTGCTGCGCCAATCTTCATATGTGATTATATGACACGCGCTGCATTTAGGCAAATCGCTTCGTTAAGAAACTCGCCGAAACAGGGGCGGCATTATATGAAGACTCATCTCAAACGTTACCGAGCTCTTTAACTCGAAATTTGGAATTACGAACTACGTTTTCAGAAGCCCAACCTCGCAGACGCTCTCATTAATTTACGAGCGGCTGCGTCTGGTTGATCCCGGTTGGCCGATTGGTTTAGATTCTCCGCCTTCTGATCGGGAGGTTGCGGGTTCGATTCCCGACCGAGCCAAATCGAAGACTTTAAAATTGGCATCCGTTCCTTCCGTGCTTGGCAGTCGGTTTCGGGAAAGTGCGGAGAGTCTTGATTGTAATAGCTTTCCGGGACATTCTGATTAGGTCGTCCCTTGCGGACGAACCCTCGCCGCAAACCGCAAACCGCAAACCGCAAACCGAGTGTGATATTTCCGACCTCGTCGTAAGGAGGGAGAGGGATGTGGGATGTGGGATTCGAACAATGTAAAAGGGGCTTTCTACAAGCGATTCCATACGTCGATACTATCCCCACTATAATAGGCCGCAAACCGAGGCCAAGGAACAGCATTTCTCCGATTGAGAACAGGCCACTGTCGGTTGAACAATCACCTTTATCGCATTAAATGCTCCGAAACCCCCCTATGCCCGATGTGTAAATGCGCCGAGACAGTCCCACATTTTCTAATGCAGTGCCGTCGATTCACCCATCTTCGACAAATACTGATTAGAGCGTGCACCGATTCCAACGTTGATTTCTCGCTGTACAACTTACTCACCGTTCCCGAACTAGCCTCTTTTGTTTGCGATTATGTTACAGAATCCGGGACTATAATATAGAATCCCCATTCCTCTGTTTTATCGTCCCAAATCCCAGCTATTATTTTCTCGTACTATTTCTTTTACTATAATACCCATGTATCTGCCCCAGCCTGTCCTGTTCGTGGTGAAAAACGCCGTCCGGTGATAAGCGCCACTGAAAATCTTCCATATAATAATAATATTAGTAATTTCGACAATAAGCCGGAAGTAGTGACACGTATACCGTGACCATCAACATGGCGTAAATGACCTTAATAGTTGAAAACGCCATAAATTCCAAAAGCAAATCGAATTCCCATCCTGAACAACACACACACCACGAATTTTATCATATCTGGGTCGGACTATAGAGACTCTTCGGACACCGAATAGTCTCTAAAGTCGGACCCTCTCCATATAAAATGCAATACAAGCATACTACATGGCATGTGTACAATCAAACCACTGAAGGTGACCATAATATTGTTATTGTGGGGGCCATGTGCCATGGCCCTTGCAAATACTGAGAAGTCGAGATACAGTGACGTCGAGATACAGTGACGTCGAGGTTAGCGTTGCAATACCTAGTTTTGAGTTCCTGGTATAATTATAACATTTATGGTGACTAGGTGGTTTTTAGTGCTTTCAACGTGTATTTCGTAAGGTATTCATCGCCCAGTGCTGTTGTTTCCTCCTTTCGATACGCCGAAATCTGAGATGCACCTTTTGGATTTCTTCTGCCGTCTAGCGGAATACTTTCTTCACCACTTCTGGTCGCGTAAGATAGCCTGACTACGACGTTCTGCTTACGTACTGTCAGGCACGCAACCAGTAGGGGGCACAAGAGGCATTTTTCTACCATTGAATTTTGTTTTTTTCTCGCATTGAATAGCCCGTAGGCAAAAAGGACCCAATATCGTATCATTCGTCGGTGATTTCGAACGTTTGTACTTGGGGTCGGCGGTATCGGACATGAGCCAAGTAGGGAGGGCGACTCATATATCGGCCCTGAAAATCCACTATCATTTAATCTCGAGTTTGGACGTGCAGCATTTTGTAAATTACTGGTAAGTATCATGGTTACACATAAAATAATGAGTCAAATCGAACGTTGCAATGTTCGGTTGTGGTCATTTATACGTCATGATCAATATTTGTCCGGAGCCTAATCATTTTGTAGTTGTGTGTTCGCGTTCTCAACTAAAATTCAGGTTCTGTTTTGAAATATCAGGTCCGCATGCCCGTGTCTCCCCAAATTCGTAAATCACATGACGTCTCTGTTATTTTTTTTCCGTCTGAGGGATAAACCGTAAACATTTTTCGCGCTACGCGTGCTTAAAGTTTCAATGTTAATGCCTTTTGGGGGTTGGGCCACGGCCATGGCAGGCGATAGATGGAACGAGTCGACTTACCCTCGTCATAGGCGTAGAAAATCTCCACATCTCCCCTTGAGAATGGAGCAGTAAGCCAATCCAGCGACGCGTCAACTATGATGCGTGAAGTCATAATGTTGCAGGTAAAACATTGGCGAAAATTTCTTTGGGAAGATAGGAGGTTGGTTGGAAAATGCCGAATATCTACGGATAGGAATGGCCTGTTGCCTTGATTTTCGGTGTAAATAAAGTAGAATATCTGTGGAGCAATTTACCGCTCGATTGGATGGTTGAGGTTAAGAGAAGGGAAGTCAGAAACGCGTAGACCGTCACCTGTTTGGCGCGCGTAGTTGAGTTTCTTTACCTGCAACCGCTGTAGCTTTGTATTAGATGAAGGCAGGCAGTGATTAGGCCAAGTTATTTCAATAATTAGTTGTCGTCAGCTAGGGTACAGCCTGAAACCATTACCTGCTGCGCCAATCTTCACATGTGATTATATGAGACGCGCTGCATTTAGGCAAATCGCTTCGTTAAGAAACTCGCCGAAACAGGGGCAGCATTATGAACACTCATCGCAAACATTAACGAGCTCGTTAACTCGAAATTTGGAATTACGAACTACGCTCTCGGTAGCCCAACCTCGCAGACGCCCTCATTAATTTACGAGCGCCTGCGTCTTGTTGATCCCGGTTTAGACTGTTCGCCATCTGATCGGAAGGTTGCGGGTTCGATTCCCAACCGAGCCAAATCGAAGACTTTAAAATTAGTATCCTTTTCGACTCTGCTTGGCTGTCGGTGTCTGGGAAGTGCGGAGAGCCGTGGTTGTAATAGTGATCCGGGCAATAAGCTGGAAGTATTGACACGTATACCGTGACCATCAACATGGCGTAAATTACCTTAATAGTTGAAAACGCCATAAATTCCAAAAGCAAATCGAATTCCCATCCTGAACAACACACACACCACGAATTTTATCATATCTGGGTCAGACTATAGAGACTCCTCGGACCCCGAATAGTCTCTAAAGTCGGACCCTCTCCATATAAAATGCAATACAAGCATACTACTTGGCATGTGTACAATCAAACCACTGAAGGTGACCATAATATTGTTATTGTGGGGGCCATGTGCCATGGCCCTTGCAAATACTGAAAAGGTGAGATATTGTAACGTCGAGGTTAGCGTTGCAATACCTAGTTTTGAGTTCCTTGTATAATTATAACATTTATGGTGACTAGGGGGTTTTAAGTGCTTTCAGCGTGTATTTCGTAAGGTATTCATCGCCCAATGCTGTTATTTCCACCTTTCGATACGCCGAAATCTGAGATGCACCTTTTGGATCTTTTCTGCCGTCTAGCGGAATACTTTCTCCACCACTTCTGGTCGCGTAAGATAGCCTGACTACGACGTTCTGCTTACGTACTGTCAGGCACGCAACCAGTAGGGGGCACAAGAGGCATTTTTCTACCATTGAATTTTGTTTTTTTCTCGTATTGAATAGCCCGTAGGCAAAAAGGATCCAATATCGTATCTTTCGGTGATTTCGAATGTTTGTACTTGGGGTCGGCGGTATCGGACATGAGCCAAGTAGGGAGGGCGACTCATATATCGGCCCTGAAAATCCACTATCATTTAATCTCGAGTTTGGACGTGCAGCATTTTGTAAATTACTGGGAAGTATCATGGTTACATACAAAATAATGAGTCAAATCGAACGTTGCAATGTTCGGTTGTGGTCATTTATACGTCATGATCAATATTTGTCTGGAGCCTAATCATTTTGTAGTTGTGTGTTGGCGTTCTCAACTAAAATTCAGGTTCTGTTTTGAAATATCAGGTCCGCATGCCCGTGTCCCCCCAAATTCGTAAATCTCTTGACGTCTCTGTTATTCTTTTTCCGTCTGAGGGATAAACCGTAAACATTTTTCGCGCTACGCGTGCTTCAAGTTTCAATGTTAATGCATTTTGGGCCATCCGTTAAATTATCGTCAAAGAATGCAAAAGCAAAATGCCCGATATCGTCAATTGTCCCGATACCTTGTGACGTCACTGGTCACGTGACCAAACTTGTGAGTGAACTCAATATCCCTCTAATCTCAAAAGTTTTCTAAATTTGTCGACTTCGGTTATAATGACCCGAAATTAAATATCACTCAAACACAAGTCTGAAGAAGAATCAAGAATGATCAATTAAATCGTTTTCATCCAAATATTCACGTAAAAAACCTCATTTTTCGTCAAAAAATCACAAAAAATCGAAGAAACCATCGAGATCGAGAGCATTGCAGTGATTGGGTGCGATGTATCACGTGACTAGTGACGTCATATGTGAAAAATGTTTCGGATCAGTTCGATAGGTTGACTGTAAAGGTGTCACTTGACTTTGCCTCACTGGACATGCTTCATCATAGCAACCCATTCTGAAAAGTTGAGAAAAAGGAATTCAGTCTTGTTCACATTAACAGCGTAGGCCTCGTTGAGCGCGCGTAAAGGTTGTTTACACGAAGCGAAGCTAAGC
Source organism: Botrylloides violaceus (assembly GCA_030412335.1). Lineage (NCBI taxonomy): Eukaryota > Metazoa > Chordata > Ascidiacea > Stolidobranchia > Styelidae > Botrylloides > Botrylloides violaceus. The sequence goes on from JASFYC010000013.1 coordinate 153,866, forward strand.
GTAATGTTTACATTGCAGGCGAAGCGAAGCGCCGTCGTGAACGATATGCCGTCTGTGTTCTCGTCCTCCAGGCTACGGTACTTCACACTCTGTAGTACTCACCCGTACCGGTACTGAGGTCATGTACGTCATGTACGTCAGCTTTTTAAGCGTGTCAACATTTCCGGTTTACAGCCCGGGTGACCGTCGCAACTACAACTTTCTGTAGTCCCCCGATTCTGACTTCCAACGAGAGAATGAACGGATACAATTTTAAAGTCTTCGGTTTGACTTTGGTTGGGAATTGAGTATTCAGTATGCGTTTTAACACTTTCGGGTTGCAACAATGTCACTCCGCATCGCCTGCCAAGCAGAGGCAGATATATCCCTTGTTGGTCGACCCTACTAAGGTAATGTAGGCCAGGTCAATGCTTCCGAATTAAAACTCCTCACTCTCCCGTTACTGGCCGGCAAGCAGAGACAGAGACAGATATATTCCTTTACCTTCAAAATCAATCTGGTAATCATTATTTTTATCTCCATCCGCCATCATATCGTTCACCTCCCAGTTCTCGATCTCCTCCCCGGTTCCGATCATCGCCGCCTGAAACACACGTCGATATTTTAGGTGAGTGACGTCACAGAACGTTGTGCGATGACGTCATCGCGCAGTTCCTGCCTTCTGCGATTGATTAACGTCACACCCGAAAATGTATATAATCTTCACTTTATGAAGTTCATAAAGTCTGTGAAATATATTCCAATACACTGGACTGGACGTTAAATCTGTGGTGACTTATTCTATATATTACTATAGTAGGGCAGAGTGGAACTCCGAGAGCTTATGAATTACATTCCAATACACTGGACCATGGCCTACTAAAATTTTAGTAGGCCATGACTGGACTTGACGTTAAATCTTTGGATCGTCCGCCGTCGGCTCCACTATTTTTCGAATCAAAAATTAAAAAAAAAATTACTTGGCTTGCGTTTGATTACCGCCCCCAAACGTTTGTGACGTCAGTAAGTGTTCACGACGTCAAAGGTCATTACCTTGAACTCCCGAACTATCGCCGATGACGTCATAAAAATACTGATTAGGTGACAATGTCGTTACCTTCAACTCGTCCCAATCAATGAAGCCGTTTCCGTCCAAGTCGAAAAGCCTGAAGGCTTCGGATAATTCTTTCTCGTCTCTGACTGGCGCTTTCGCTTCTTCCTCCGCTTGCATTTGCCGATACATCATGAGACAGAACTCATCGAAATCAATGGTACCGCTTCCTGTGGTTAAATTTTGTCTCGGATTAACTTGAGAAATCTCGGATTAACTTGAGTAATCTCGAATCAAATTGAGATGATCATGGATTAACTTGTGAAATCTTAGACTAACTTGAGTAATCTCGGATTAACTTGAGTAATCTCGGATTAAATTTAGTTAATCTCGGATTAAATAGAAATAATCATGGATTAAATTTGATATCTCAGATTTAATCGATGATGATCTTTAAGTTTGAACTCGGATTATCTCAATTTGGAACACCGGAACAATGCTTATAGCCACGCGTGACGTAATCTCACATGCGATCGATTGTGACGTCATGTCTCGTGACGACATGTTCATTTTCCAATATGTGCATCACTAAATTGAGATGGAGCACTCGGTTCAAACGAGCCGAACTATCACAAGACGTTGCATGCATAAAGTGAGAAGGTCAAGAGAAACCAGAAGAGCAGAAACGCATTAGGTCTACCTCGCAAGGCCTAACCGGGCTTTATTGCCAGTGCTTTTGCACCCCCCATTCAGATCCCATGCATTACTATTGCTTATTGAGCTATGACGTCATAGTGTGGCTATATTTGAATCGTGGTGTGCAATGATGCGTGAAATACCGTCAATGTCGACGTCATCAATCATATCGCGAAGATCCTTTTCGCTCGGGCTTTGTCCTAGCATACGCATCACTTTACCAAGCTCCCGGGAACTGATCGAACCGTCCGCGGCGTCCGCCACGAATATATCAAAACATGCTTTGAACTCTGTGGCAAGATTTATAACCGGATATTATTTATTGAAAATCCGCTTCTAAACCGGATCTTTCGCAAAGGACTTTTATATATATTTGCCAGGTTGATGCTCACGGTATACGTGTCAATACCTCCTGTTTATAGCCCAGATCACTATTACAACCACGACTCTCCGCACTTCCCCGAAACTGACTGACAAGCAGGGAAAGAACGGATACCAATTGTTAAGTCTTTGGTTTGACTCGCTCGGGAACCGAACCCGGAACCTCCCGATCAAAAGGCGGACAGTTTAAACCACTTGGCCAACTGAACGGTTCGCAAAGGTCTTGATCTCTCTTGTATTCTCGCGGCCTGTTATCGTCATATTCGCGCCATATTTACGTCACATTTGCGTCATATTTACGTCACATTTTTGCCATATTTTTGTTTAAATATAACCCTTCATTTGTTTAGGTCTTGGCCCTCACACAAAAGGGCCCCAGTCTGACCGAATTTTGGTGGTCAGATGAACCACTGGAATGAATTTACCCCCCTCGATTTTACTGTGTAGTTTACAGTTATCCAAATTCGCAACTGCCACGTCACAATTCAAACATTTCAAACGTCATGCTCGTCGCAATTCGTTGCCATGACAACCCGTCCGACGCGTTACGTCACAACCGGCTGCGTCACAATCATCACACGCTTTAAACGTCATGCTCGTCGCTATTCGTTGCCATGACAACCCGTCCGACGTGTCGCGTCACAAACAGGCTGCGTCACAATAAACACACACTTTAAACGTCATGCTCGTCGTTGCCATGACAAACCGTCCATGTCTATCTCGTCCACCATTTCTTTAACTTCCTGATCGGTTGGATTGTGACCTAACATTCTCATGAGTTTGCCAAGTTCTTTAGCTGTAATAGTCCCATCCTCCGAATCTTCGACGAAGGCGTCGAACGCAAATTTGAATTCTTAGGCGAAAAAGTATGGTAAAGAATATTTCACGATATCTATTGATCGTCTTCAGGTGAAAAGCCAGATTATATATATAGCCGGTGGAACAATGCCGAAGGTGTCAGACTACATATTCCAGTCAGTCAACGCCAAAAAGGTGTCGCAGAGGTTGTTATTTTGAATTTATGCCGATTGTCACCCTACTAAGGTAATGCATACGGTGCAAGTGTCAGTAAGCCTGCTTCCGGTTTATAGCCCAGATCAATATCAAAATCTCGACCATTCAATTCACACTTCCGCGATACTGGCAGTCAAGCGGAGATAAATGGATATCGATTTTAAAGTCCGGTTTGACTCGGCCGGATATTGAACCCGGAACCGGCGGGGAGTCTAAACCACTCACCTGTCTTTTGTTCTTCTGATAAATTTTCAACCTAAGAACAAATGAAAACAAGATAATCTTTTTTATTCGGATTTTATGATTAACCGTCCGCTAGGTGGTGGTAGTGCGCCCTATTCGAAATTTTGGGGTTGGAATTTTTCATTTAATTTGGAATTTATGGCGTTTTTCCAAACTAAGGTCATAGACGCCAGGTCGATGCTCACGGTATACGTGTCAATACATCCAGCTTATAGCCCGGATTACTATTACAATCACGGCTCTCCGCACTCCCCCGATACCGACTGCCAAGCAAAGAAGGAACGGATAGCAATTTTAAAGTCTTTTGGTTTGACTCGGTCGGGAATCGAAACAGAGAACCCCCTCGATCAGAAGATGAACAGTCTACACCACTCGATATGGAATGTAAATAGTCAACTTGATCGATTGTGAATTAATGTTTATAGTAAGGTTTTCCTAGTGGCCGGTTAGCTCAGTTGGTTAGAGCGTCGTGCTAATAACGCGAATGTCGCGGGTTCGATCCCCGTACTGGCCATCTTGAATTTTTGCAGTCTAACGTTTCGTCTATCTCTTGTCTGGCAACCAATTCGGGCCCGGGAATCCCCACACTCTGTCGGGGTTCTCATGGCCGGTTGGCTGATATAGAGCGTCATGCTAATAACGCGAATATCGCGAGTCCGAGGCGCGTACTGTCAAGTTCTCGTTTTTATGGTAGGAGTCGACCGATTATCAAGGTATTTGTATTTCTTCGTTTATTGGTATCGGCCCTTAGTCAAGTAAGGAAGTCAATATTGGATATCGGCCCCAATAATCAGACGATAATCGGTCTAATATCGACTTTGGGCATATTATCGAGGCCAATATTCATGATTTTTGGATTATCGATTTCGGCCAGCAGTGATGTGAAAGGCCCATTATTGTGTTGGCCTTGAAAAACCAATATCGGTCGATCTCTAACTATTACAGAGCCTATAAGCTCTATAGCTAACACAGCTGTAAGTATCGATCGTCTTACCATTTTGTCTTTGCAACTCCCAAACAGTTAATCCTTCAAGTCTTTCGGTAGCAGCTTTCCTTATCGGGAATCAGCGTAAATGGGCCTCCAACTACAAGTACGCGGCACCTCAACAGCTGCAGGCCGCGCTCGATAACAACTTTTCCTCAACGATCACTTAGCAACGTATTGACACCTTGTGTGACGAAACAGAGTAGCTCAAAAATGTCGCCTGTTATGTGTCTTATGAAGTGACAAAGTTGATAATGACTGAAGCACTTACGCAATCCGTGTAGTCTCGATTATTGTGGCACTAATAAAAACCACTGCAAACTGTAGCCTAGCAAGCTATGTATATTTATTCATAAGTCTGTAATAAATATAATAAGTCACCACAGATTAAACGTCCAGTCTAGGTTTATTGGAATATAATACACCAATAAACTGGACTGGACGTTAAATCTGTGGTGACGTGTATTATATTTATTACTATTTATTGAATCGTCCGCCATCGGCTCCACTATTTTTCATAAGTCTAAGGATCAATTCCTTCTCACAAATCGAATCTATTCCAAGTTTTTGTCGCGCGGTTAGAAGTTTTAAACCCGCAATAAAATACCTGGTTTAACGATCTACGCCACCTTTTTGATATCCACCCTCTAAGACGTAGCCATATAGGCCTACCCGTAGACGTAGCCTACTAGGCTTCTGCATTTTGGTAATTTTATACCATTATACTTGATTTCGTTTGGCCCCTAGCAGGATACTTTCCCCTTTTCGTAGGCAGAGGTTATAGCCTACTCTTGTGTCCGTCTGCACGGCAACACCACATTGTAGAATTCCTTGTGGCATGCCGACGGAAGGTGGGAGGGTATACTGTACGGAACATTCCTCGCATGTTGATTCTGTGCATGCCATATTTTAAATGTGTAAAATAGTATTTTCATAAATTCATAAATTCGCCTATGCGACCAATGTGGACTGATGGACGCCGATGTCTACCGGTCCTCGAGATAACCGCTATCTGGCCGATGTAACTGCGCGGCCAACAGTCAGACGGTATTGGCCGTCAGCTGAGTATGGAAGTTTATATGCACGATTTTCCGATTCTGATCGGTATCGATCATCAGTCATAGGACTCAGACGAGGAGACCGAATGTCTTATCGGCTTTGAGAAATCAATATTGGTCGATGTCTGTTGCATTTCGCAATGTAATAAGCTATTATTATTATTATATACAGAAGATTATAGTGGCGCTTATCACCGGGCGGCGTTTTGCACCACGAACAAGACAGGCTGGAGCAGATACATGGATATAGTAATCGTGAAACATGATACATGAATACAGTAATCGTGAATATAGTAATCGTGACAATACTTCCGGCTTGTAGCCCGGATCACTATTACAATCACGGCTCTCCGCACTTCCCCGATACCGACTGCCAAACAGGGAAGGAACGGATACCAATTTTAAAGTCTTCGATTTGACTCGGTCGAGAATCGAAACCAAGACCTACCGATCAGAAAGCGGACAGTCTATACCACTCGGCAAACTGAACGGTGCAATGTAGGCTAGTATGCAGACATATCCTAACCCAATAAAATGGCGACAGGGTAAAGTTTAGCTACTCAACTAGCCAGAAGTCATGACCTGATTAGATTTGATATTGTGGAAAATATGTTAAAACTGCTGCGTGCCAAGCGACATGCACTTGACAGCGATCGTGCCGTCTGTCACCAAAACTTCATAGCAATGTTTACTACATCCGGGAGTTTCCTGATGCCGCTTTCCTATTGGACAACGTATTTCGACCGTGAAGGCACCAGAAATTGATGTATCCGCCATCTCTATTTTACGCGGAAAATTTGAATTTGTGCATTGATTTTGTGTGTGTATTGTTTGAAATTGTAATCTGTATAGAGATAAATATTATTTATTCTGTGAATATTAAAAACATATATGTTTAGATCAAATTTGTCAGATATAAATCGTATTTTTAATACAATATTCACGTAGGTAAAAGTGGCGGATACGAATATTGCGCATGTTCAAAAGGGAAACGCTCTTCCCTTAACTTTGTCTCGATCTTTCAGCATTTGCGACGTTTGGCGGTGATTTAATGTCGGAAATAAAGTTCTAATCGGATATTTGAGTGGTAAAAATTAAGCAAAACTTTGTTTCAAGTTACATAGAAGAAGCTATATTGGAAGAAAATGACTTCTCCACTAGTGAAGTGGAAAAAAGTGACCAATTCAACTGGTCCTGTTCCGAGACCTCGTCATGGCCACAGGGCGGTCGCCATTAAAAATTTGATGGTTGTCTTCGGCGGTGGAAATGAAGGAATCGTCGATGAATTGCATGTTTATAACGCAGGTAAATGCCTTTATGAACTCTGAATTTATACATTTACGGTCAGGATAAAAAAAAACATAAAATAGGCAGGCCTAAACTAAGCCTTAAAGCTGGTAAATGCCTTTTCATACATTTATGGTAAAGATAAAAAATATATCATAAGATATGCCAGCCTAGAAGCTGGTTCTCTTCCCATCCCCCGCTGTCATAAGGCGATAAAAGAATCCTTGGGGTATTTTCTTCCTATCCAGAACCTATAATTATGCTGGACTGCGCAATCGCTCTACTTATACTTCTCTATATAGACTATTGGGATATTCTACAAGGTGCCAACAAAGTCCGAGGATAAATTCCTTCCTCACAAACTAGATTTTATGTCTATTCTAAGTTTTTCGTGCTGTTAGAAGTTTTTGGGCCTCGATTAAAATCCACCTACCTGACCCACGTGCCATTCACTATGTTTATTACCCATTATTCCTCTATTAACCACAGACCTATTATATTTATTACTATTTGGATCGTCCGCCATCGGCTCCACTATTTTTCGTACTATTAACTATGCCACAGGTTTATTGAAGGCTTGATTTATTTCAGTGACCAATCAATGGTTCATCCCAGCAGTGAGAGGTGATACGCCTCCCGGTTGTGCGGCGTACGGTTTTGTTTGTGACGGGACAAGGCTTTTGGTGTTTGGTGGAATGGTCGAATATGGCCGATATTCGAATGATCTCTATGAGCTGCAGGTATATTTATCATTCTATGTTTCATTTTTTCCTTGCGTCAGAGTTGTGAGATATTCTTGACCTTGCTTTCTTGACTAAATATTCTCATTCAAAAAAAAAAAAAAATTTCACAGGCAAGCAGATGGGAATGGAAAAAATTAATACCTGCCCCTCCTCCGAACGGTCCCATCCCAGACCCACGACTTGGACATAGTTTCACGTTGATCGGGGATCTTGTGTATTTGTTCGGTGGCTTGGCAAACGACAGTGACGATCCAAAAACAAATATTCCAAGGTTAGTTCGGATAATTGTGACAGTTCTTAAGTAGGTGTTAGAAAACTGGCTTGCTTATCATGATACCCAGAGTGAGCAGTCCAGTGATTAACCTGTACCTGGCCGTCTAACGAGGAAGCTCCGGATTTTTTTAGCATCTTTCGTATGACTCAAACCCGAGAACTATCGGTCCGTTATGTCCAGGAAGATAGGCCTGTACATGAAATCCCAGCAGAAAACTGCCACCTTCCGACCTGCTATAAAAATCTTGAATCATTTTTCAGATATCTGAACGACTTATTTACTCTTCAATTGTTTCCCGGGTCTGGAGTTGGCGGTTGGCAAGTTCCGATAACGTTTGGACCAGCACCTCCACCGAGAGAATCTCACACTGGGATTTCATGGGTCGATAGCGGAGGACGTGAAAAGCTGATAATATATGGCGGAATGTGTGGATGTCGTCTCGGAGACCTCTGGATTCTTGATATCGGTGAGAATTAGACCGTATAGTCATTGATTTGAAAACTAGACGATCATTCAACCATGACGAGGTCACATCACGGAAGCTCTTGTTCGAAGCCCACTCCTTCACTCCATGGACACCTGGTGAAGGAGTGAGGCTCCGAAAGCTTGTGAATTATATTCCAATAAACCGGAGTGGATGTTAAATCTGTGGTGACTTATTCTATCTATTACCATAGTAGGGCAAATATCCGAAAGCTTGTTAATTTAATTCCAATAAACTGGGGGACGATTCAATTAGTAATAAATATAATAAGTCACCACAGATTTAACGTCCAGTCCAGTTTATTGGAATATAATGCACAAGCTTTCGGAGCTCTGCTCCTTCATCAGGTGAAGATGGAAGTTAAATCTGTGGTGATTTATTACTACCGTATAATTATACTCACGTATAGGTCGCAACTTTTTTCTCATATTTTTCGTCCAAAAACTAGGGTGCGACCTATACGGTGGTCATACCTGAGTGAAAATTTCCACCAAGTCGGAACAAAAGCGAAACTTATCGGCTATTGCGTGCATGCACTCGTGCACGCACATACCAAAACAACCAATAGCACAAGGTCATGCACCAGTAATTTCTGCTCACGTAATCAAACCATGTTGTCTTCTGCACATGCAGCATTACAGTAAATACACTGGCACAGGGTTAGGGGTCTGAATGTACTGGTTATCTGTACAAAAAAGCTAGGGAAAGGGCCTTTTAAGTCCCAAAATTTCCAGTTCGACTTATCTGCGAGTCAACCCCAAATTCAACTTTTTTAACACAAAATTCATGGTGCGACCTATACGGTGGTGCGACCTATAGGCGAGTATATACGGTATTTGCAATTCATGTAATTCTCAGATACTATGAACTGGTCTAACCCGACCATTGGTGGAGCCCCACCATTGCCCAGAAGTCTCCATAGTGCTACCTTGATCAAGGATCGAATGTTTGTCTTCGGAGGATGGGTACCCCTTGTTATTGATGACATTAGAGGTGGAGGTCAGCATGAGAAGGTAAGGAAAATCTGGAACTGGTTTAAACTAGATAAAACCATCCATGACTACCTGGCTCCGGTCGGCAAAGTGAGTGCCCTAACGGCTAGTCTGAATAAATCCGCCAAACGAAAGACGAAGATTGTCATGGTTTTCTCCATCCTTTACCTCTCTCTCTCTCTTTCTCTCTCTCTCTCTTTCTCTCTCTCTCTCACTCTCTCTCTCTCTCTGTCACTTGCGAATCTTTTTTGCCAGAAAGGAAAGCTTTTGCTCTCTGATACAGTTTGCCCCTTAATGCCTCTCTCTCTCTCTCTCACACACTCTCCGGCTTTCAAAACTGTTCATTTTTGTTCTCTCTCTCTCTCTCTCTCTCTCTCTCTATGCAGGAATGGATATGCCCTTTCAATCACTTCTGAATCTTTTTTGCCAGAAAGGAATGCCCTTGCTCTCCTCTCTGATACAGCTTTCATGTCAAAGTTTGGCCTTACCTGCCCCTCTCTCTCTCTCTCTCTCTCACTATCTCCTGCTTTCAAAACAGTTTATTTTTTCTGCTCTCTCTCTCTCTCTCTCATCCAGCCTTCATGATAAAGTTTCATTTTGTTACAGGAGTGGAAATGCACCAACACTCTCACTTCTCTGAACTTGAAAGCAAAAAGCTGGGAAGGTCTCTCTCTTGAGATGTTTGACGAATCATCGCCACGAGCCAGAGCCGGACATTGTGCCGTCAACATCAACTCTCGGCTGTATATTTGGAGCGGACGGGACGGATATAGGAAGGCATGGAATAATCAAGTCTGCTGTAAAGACTTATGGTTCTTAGAGACAGGTGAGGAATTTGATTTATAACGTTTATGGTGGGTGGAATTGTAGATGTTAAAGGAGGCTGCCTGGAGGGCTTGGTAGGTGAGAGACTATTCAATTTATAACGCTTATGGTGGGTGGAATTATGGTTGCACAGCGAGGAACTAAGTGTGAAAAAAAATGGTTGAAAAAATCGGCGTCCTTTCCTAACTCCATTTACTCGATCCCAGAGAAACCAGGAGCGCCATCTAGAGTTCAACTCGTTCGAGCGTCGACGACGACATTAGAAGTATCGTGGGGCGTTGTCCCGATTGCCGAATCATATCTCCTGCAGATACAGAAATATGATGTCGGATCAACCGCTCAGAAAGGTCAACCGAAGAAGCAAGGTATGTGTAGTTAAAGACTCGGAGATCGACCGATTTTGATTTTTTCAAGGTCGAATCGTTATCAACTCTTTCGATAATCGAAAATTCGTGGATACTGGTTTCGATTTTCGTCTTTTTGCCGATGTCGAATATTCACTCAGTTGAATCGGTCGATTTTTGCTTGATTTGAGGGAAATATCCAATATCGACTTCATCAATTAATATCGGCCGGGGCAATGATTTATTATCGTGTAGTCATATAAAGTTCTGTTTACATTGCCAGCTCCTTTTACCAGTGTGAACAGTTTGGTTCAATCCATCGTTCAAGTGGGTCCTTTTTCCGCTATTAATTTTATCATTGCTTTTAGAAACAAAGTCTGCCGTGGCACCTTCACTTGTGAACACGGCTCCTAGGCTTTCCTCATCTGTGGCACCACAGTCCACGGCTTCTCCACTAAGTGGAATTGCAACATTGGCAGCTGCCGCGGCCGCAACACAAAGAATGCCACCTGCCACACAGAATATGCCTACCACAGTTCAACCGTAAGTAATGCTCAGGCCACTTTACTGTACAGACCTGTAACAAAACTTGAGTGTTGAATCAGAACTTAAGTTTAGAGTATCGCCTCCGCAGTAGATCAGTAAATAATGTACATCGCAAGCAACCAACTTTCAGCGAACAGGGTATTGCGGTCACTATAAATGTTAATAACCGTAGGCCTAAACACTACATCCATAATGGTGATCGCCTGGCCGTGACAGTATATTGCAGTCACCGTAAATGTTATAAATGTATGCCTCCGCCCCTAATTAATAAAAAGAAAATTTTGTGTAGATAAAATCTCTTTTCGGCGACGCTCAGTTTCTCATTCTCTCTCTCACACACACACATTCCTTGCTCGGCCTCTGCTCAATGCTCTTCATCTATTCACCTATTTTTTAGTGTATGAAAATGGTTTGATTCGTTGATTCAATTCGAAAAAATTATTCGATTCCACTAATGCCCTTTATTACCTTAAATAAAGGTCAGATCAATGCTTGCAGTTTTACAGTCCAGATCACTACCGTATCACAAATTCAACCCCCCCGATCAGCCTATCCCTACTAATCTTCCCTGCTAATATCTATCCTTACTTCAGGATTCCACCTTCTATGTTAACCAGCATCACTCCAGCTGGTCAGGCGGCCAAACCCCACACTACAACCATAAGAAGCACAATCGTAAGTTAACACATTCCTCTTTTTTATCAAACCGTGGCCTCGTTTTTTGAAGTGTTCATTTAATAGTCATTTCCATCACAGCCCCAGGAAAATTGTTTCACATACTTAAAGGTCATTTTGCTCATAATACTATTATCTCTAATATATTCAAATTTCATCCAAATCTATGAACCCATGGTTACCACCATTGGTTGATGTGACAGAGGATGACTCCTTTGAGACTCCGTAGAGCCCACCTCGGTTTGAGTGGAGAATCACTGAATTCTTAACTGGGAAATCTTTATGCTACCCCCAACTTCTTCAACATCCAGTAAGGGATTAGCACTCCGAATTTTCCATTCAAAATCGGCAACACAAACGAATCCCACCCCACCCCTCACAAACACGAATGATCCCTTTTCAAGTATTCTACATTTTCAGAATACAGCACCGGCCCCAGCTCTGAGCACAAAGCCCCAACTGACATTCGTCCGGACCTCGACCAAACCGACAGCGCAGAGACAAATCATCACAGTCAAGAAAGGCCCGACACAAGTCGCTCCAAAAGTGGGTCAAATCGTAACCACGGTGATAGGGGGAGTGACGAAAACTATCACGCTTGTGAAATCGCCGATGACATCGATACCTAAAGTGAGTGACATCTCTCTCTATCTCTCTCTCATATACATCGTAAAGAAGATTCCCCACAGATTTAACAAATAGCTCAAGACTATTGAGAGTTATATCATTCACTAGCTTTCGGAGGACTGCTCCTTCATCACAAGCATAGTCAGGTAATCATTCAACCAGAGTAAGGCCTCGGTCGGGGTTGCACCAACAGGGTTCTTCATACAGCCTCCCTGAACAACCTTAATTCCACCCCCTGTCCTCAATCCGGCATAGTTGGAAAAACTCTAATCCCCCCCACCATAAACATTATAATTCGAATTCCTGGCGTGTGTAAAAAACCACAGAGTCCTCACATCATAATTTACCACTCCCAGAGAAGAATGACCATTGTCCTAACTGCTACACGCAACCCCCTGCTTTTATTTAAATAAGACACTCAAAGTGAAAAATTATAGTATTTGTGGTGGGTAGGATATTATGTCGTAGTTTCTCATTCCCAATCCTTGTAGCCTTGCCAAAGGAGGCCACATTTAAATAAGACCCTCACCGTGAAAAGTTATAGTATTTGTGGTGATTAGGATATTAGGATATCTTGTAATATCTCATTTCCAATCCGTGACTTTTTCTTAAGAAGGTGACTATTCTTCCGCAGAGCAAACCGCAATCTGGAACCTTCGTCAAGCTTGTTTCAAACACTGGAACTTCTGGAGGAGGCCCTATCTCTATTGTGACGGCACAGGTAACAATTTGTATATCTTGAATTAGTTGACTGAGTGGTTAGATTGTCCTGTGTTCGATTCCCGACCGAGTCAAACCAAAGACTTCAAAATTGGTATCCATTTATTATCTACTAGGCAGTCGGTATCGCGAGAGTGCGGTGAAGATGGTTGTGGTCGTGATAGTAATCCGGGCTTTAAAACCGAAAGTATTGACAAGTGTATCGTAAGCATTGATCTGGTCTATTTGACATTAGTAGGGTGAAATCGCAGTAAATTCCAAAAATACAGCGAATCCACAGATCGACTCCAAATGCATACTAAGCATTGACTTGGCGTGTATGACTTTACTAGGGTTACAATGCCCTAAACTCGATAACAGCTGCTCCTGTATGAACTGGCACCTTCAATTTTCCAGGCTGGCGGACAGTCGAACCCTACCTTCATCAAGACGATCCCGATCAAGAGCACCCAGGGTCAACCAAAGATCGTTGCCATAACGACCAAGGTCTTACCCCCCTCGAACACTAACTCTATCTTAACGACGAATCGCGCCCAACCGGTAAGTTAGACAAATTATGACATCACAATACTCGCAATAGCAGCCGATGACGGCCAATCACTTGAAAATTTCAAGCTTTGAAAGCTTGCGAACGAAGTTGACTGGACGTTAACACCGTGATGACTCTCTCTATGTCTATCGTAATATTATGACGTCATAATTCACGTGCCTATGACATCGTTATTCCATTGTTAGGTTGTCATCAAAAGCTCAACTGTGGGGGGGATGAAGCCGGTTGTGATCGGTTCAGACGGGTTACCGAAAGGAGTGAAGCTGATTCCAACGGGGGGTGGCATGCAGAGAATTGTCGTTGGTTCACAAATCACCAAAACAGAGCAACCGGCAACATCAGGTTGGAGAATTTTTCATTTTGGTGTTTTTGGTTTATTCAGAGCCTCTCTATGGAAATATCTGTCCTACAATTCCGAATATTCGATTCGAGTTCTCCATTCCTAATCATGACTATCGGCCACGATTATTGGATGGTTTTTCTAATTCATGCACTACTACTACCACTGTTGGCCGAGTGGGTTAGACTGTCCGCCTTCTGATCGGGAGGTTCCGGGTTCGATTCCCGACCGAGTCAAATCGAAGACTTTAAAATTGGTATCCGTTCCTTTCCTGGCAGTCGGTATCGGGGAAGTGCAGAGAGCCGTGATTGTAATAGTGACCCGGGCTATAAACCGGAAGTATTGACACGGATACCGTGAGCATCGACCTGGTTTAAATGACCTTAGTAGTTGAAAACGCCATAAAATAAAAAATAAAAAGTTCTACAATTCCGAATATTCGATTCAAGTTCCCCATCGTTGTCCTGGAGCTCAGTAACGAATATTCTATTGCAAAGATGACTGACCCTTACCATGCGCCACAAGACTCCATATTACACCCCAACCAAATTACGAGAGTAGGGTGGATTTCAAACTGTTCGCGATATTTCTATATATTTCCATATTTCTAGTCATGTCAAAGAATATAGTAGTGGAGCCGATTGCGGACAATCAATAGATATCGTAAAAAAGATTCACCACAGATTTAACAATGAATCAATCAATTGTAAAGAAGATCACCACAGATTTAGCGTCCAGCCCTGGTTTAATGAGAATTTCAACATTCACAAGATTTCGGAGCTCTGTTCTTTTAGAAACCAAGGCTGGAAGTTGAAACTGTGCCTCACCAAGCCATCAAATTCTTCTTTGCTTTTCCAGGTACGTCTCCTGCCCCAGCTGTCGTATCTGTGACTCGACCACCTACGCTGTATCTTCAGCCTCAACGAACCAAGGTGGAAGTAAGTATTCTGTGTTCCGTGGTTCGTGTGGTTATCTCTAATGCCTATCTTCCATTAATAGGAGAACAAGCCTGAAGAAAAACCAAGGTACGTTTCTCATTGGTACTAGTGTTTAAAAATTAGCCGAGTGAGGGAGCCGACCTAAAAAAACCTGCCAATGTTCCTGATTTTTCGATTAACATCCATTTGTTAAATAAGGAGGTCAATATTAGGTCATTCCAAGTAAATTCAACCAAAAAAAATATTTTCCACCCACTAGTCTAGGATCTTACCAACACTAAACTAATTTGACAAGAGATTTTCATTCTGGGCAAGACCTATTTTAGTGTTTCGAAAAAGAGGCTGTCGTTGTGAAAAATCATGATTTTGTGGTCGCTCATCCGTAACAAGAAAGCAGGTGAACAGGCCGATTATCGAATCACGATTTACCGATTAATATCCGTTTGTTAAGTCATTACTGGATATCGATCTCAATAATCAGCCGATAGACCAAAAGACAATAATTATAGTCGAGCCTGATTCATGATTTTTCGTCTGCCAGGCGAAAGGGGCGGTTACTGTAATTATCGTATCGGCCGTGAAAAAAATCAATATCGGTCTATCTTCTTATTCAGCATCACAGCTGCTCCCGAATGCAAGACTCCGCCGCACGAAACCACGACCACAAACCAATCAGATTCCGCGACAACCACCGTCGCCGGTAGCAACAAGGAAAACACCAGTACGACTTCGTCGGATCAAGCAACCGTCGTGCCGACCGACGAGACGTGAGTTCTTCACTTGACTGGTTTTTCTTTACCAAATCCATGAGAGAGTTTGAATCACAGTTTCACTCGTCATCTTTTCTCTGTCACTGGGGGGCGCTAGTGGGGTGTAGTTTAAGCCCCAACGCTTTATAAATGAGGAATCGTCACATTTTCTCCGCCACTATGGGGCGCTAGTGAGGTGCAGTTTTAGGCCCAACGCTTAATAAATGAGGAATCGTCACCTTTTCTCTGTCACTAGGGGGTGCTATTGGGGTGTGGTTTTAGGCCCAGAGCTTAATAAAGGACGGAACATAGTCTTTTCTCTGCCACTGGGGGACGATATGTGTTCATCTGACCTTCACGATACTGCATCTCACGTAAAAACAAAGGGCTCTGAACATCATAATGCGATTGGTCAGATGAGCACTTGAGCGACTCCTAGTGGCTGAGAAAATGTGACGATCCCTCATTGGAATCCACAACTTACCCCTAATAGACCGTTACTCCTTTGACCCACGAGGGATGCTCCAGCCGACTCTCTTCTGGATTCTAATTCTCTTTACTAATTTCAGTGCCGCACCTCCAGAGTGTAAAAGTCCACCTCACGAAACCACCACAACCAAACAAACTGAGTCGAGCACAACGGCAACAGCGGGTGGCAGTAGAGACACCAGTACGACTAGCTCGTTACAAGGAACTACAATGTCAACTGGCGCCAGGTATGCAATGAGCTTTTTACGCATTACGCACATCTTAAATCAATTCTTAAACAGAAGAAATTTGATATTGACGATAATCGGCCTTTTTGCAAGATGTCCGAAATATTACATCTCTTATTGTCCTTCTTCTACTGATAAATTCCAAAAGTTGTAAAAAATATCGGAACATTCCAGCTGTTACCTTACGGTGAAAAGTTAGCACCCAGTGTGGCAAGCCAGCCTAAAATATTTGACCTTTGACCTTTCTAATCCAATCCTTTTTCAGCCAAGATAGAGAGAACCCTCCATCACCTCCACACGAGACCACGAGCACCGCTCAAACCGACTCAACCACGACCGTTGCCGCTGGCAATAAAGAAAGCACGGAGACAACAACCACTTCCTCTAATCAAGGCGTTTCTATAGCGACCGTCTCGAAAGTCGACCCACCCAAAAATGATGACTCAGCAGTTCCAGCAACAGTGTCAGACAACATGACTAAGCAAATTCCAGATGTGACAACGGTACTACCGATGGACTTTATGTCATCTGACGGTAAGTTGATTGTGAGTGCACAATCGCTGAGTTGAACTGAGCTAGGTCGATCGTATATGTACGTACTAGGAACACCCCCCCCCCACGTTATCTACTACTTATTTTGTGTTTGTAGACAAACCAAAGACACCTCTGCCTGTCTCTGACGCTCCCACTGCACCAGAACCAATGGACACCTCCGAACCTCCTGCACCGGCAGAGGAGAAACCAGCTACATCCCCACCTGTGACATCACAATCGATACAAAATTCAAAGCCTACTCCCACCGAGCCCATCCCGACAGCCCGATCTCCGACCCCTGTTGGAAACGGGGTCGCTGCAACACCCACTCCGACGATGACTCAGCAGAAAAAAGAAAGTCCGTGGTATGACGTTGCGATTACAAAGAGCACGTCGTTCACCGTTGATCACTATCTCGTACCGGAGCTCTCTGGTGCCCCCAGTGCTGGAAATATCATCCCATTCCCCGATAAGGTAAGTGAACGTTATATTCTCGAATTCACCCAAAAGTAATTTTTGTGAAGTCACAATACGAAAACTTAACAAGATCCACCACTGATCCTGTGTGACATCATAGAGGGACTTTCTGTACGCATATACAGGCGTAATAATGTAAAAATACAAGCAATTGTTTTGAATTATGATGTCACCACTGATCCTGTGTGATGTCATATGCTCATATTTTTTCAGAGCGGAACATTGATGGTTCGTGTTGCATTGGAGTCGGGGAGTGCGTACAAATTCCGGGTTGCCGCCATCAATTCATGCGGGAATGGACAATTTTCTGAAGTATCGGCCTTTAAAACTTGCCTACCAGGTAACAAAAGCCCGTCTGCCCGGCCTTGCCATTAATTTTTGTGATTATGACGCTGTTCATTTTTTGTTCTCTGTTTTTTTTGCCTGCATTTATGCTATTATTTCAGGTTTTCCTGGAGCTCCGTCTGGTATCAAGATCAGTAAATCTGCAGACGGTGCGTCGATTTCATGGGAGGCTCCTTCCAGCATTAACGGGATTATCGTAGAATATTCTGTCTATCTCGCTGTCAAAGGACAACAGAAACAAACAAACATGCAGTTCGTAAGGTAAAGAATCAACTTTGTATTCAAATTTTTTTATACCCTACTAAGGTCATAAATGCTAGGTCAATGCTTAGTACTAATGTCAGCTTGACTCGGATCCCCCTACCGGGGTCATAATTATATGAATGGTCATTGCTTATTGTGCATGTCGATACTTCCGGTTCGTAAGGTAAAGAATCAATTTATTACGTAAATAACCGTTGTATTAAAATTAACGGTGTTTTTACCCTCCTAATGGCGTATATGTTTAGTACAGCTGTCAGCTCGACCGGGGTCATATGTTCCTGGTCATTGCTTAATATGCATGCCGATACTTCCGGTTTATAGCCCGACTCTCCACATTCCTCAGATACTGACTGCCAAACAGTTTTTGCTTCGACTTGGCTGGGAAGCGAAGGTGGATTGTCCCTGCCTGACCTCTTGACTGACTGAGCCAAACCGAACCCAGGACCTCCCGTTTAGAAGGCGGACAGTCAAACCATTTAGTCAATGTACCAGTAAATTTGGAATCGTTGGCCTTCCTGCTCCAGATGTTAATTTTGCATCACAGTTAGTTCCGTTCTGAGCCAAACCGAACCCAGGAATTTGGAATCGTTGGCCTTCCTGCTCCAGAAGCACAACAGTTTGTTCCGTTCTTTTTCAGAGTGTATCTCGGTGAATCACCTCGTTGCGTTGTGTCTCATCAACAGCTCACTAACGCTCACATTGATTGTAGCAGCAAGCCTGCCATCATATTTAGAATCGCCGCAAAAAATCAAAAGGGCTACGGTCCAGCAACGCAAGTTCGTTGGCTTCAAGGTAATGAATATAATCGCAGCGGGGGGTAAGAAGTATTTCTCCCGCCTCTGGGTTTTGTGAGCAAGTCACAGGCAATGAAATCAATGGGCCCCGGGTTTGACTGTTCGTTTGTTGGTTGGTATAGGTGCCTTGATTCGAGTCAAACCAAACCGTTCTCTGTTTAGGCGGTCGGTTGTGGTTTTGATAGTGATCCGGGCCATGAATCAAGAATATCGACAAGCATTGACATGGTGAATAGGTGAAAACGCCATGAATTCAACGCAACAACACCATTGAGACCTGTTTTGTTTAGTGGTGGTTCGGGCTAGCTACAATACCAGGCGATCTTTTTTTTTCCGGCACCAAGATACACACACACACAATGAATTTAGTTGTTTTGTCAATTTTTGAACATCAGTGATCGAATTTTAAATATCACAACGGCACCTTTGCGCTCAATTTTCGGCACAAATCAGTTGGTTATTTAATGAAGCGCAATGCGGAAATATATTGTCGTTTACAGCCTCCTCGATGCTCAGAGCTAAATTTTTTTCAGATGCATCGAAAGTCGACGCATCAAGGCAGGCTTTCAAACGAGCTCCAGTATCCCAAGAGTAAGTAATTGACTTCTTAGGGTAGGGAACTGAACATTGCCTTGATTGGTTCAGATCAGTGGTTCCCAACCTAGTGGTACGCGAAGGTCTTCCAGGTGGTACGCGAGTACATTCTGTTTTTTATTAGACCGAATGGAGTTCTTAGTTTAGGTTGGGTTGATTCTGAGTTTTTGAAGTCGTCGACGTCGTGGTAAGGAACGACTTTTTTCTCTCACCACTGTGACGTCATAGAATGTCTAGGTTGGGGGAAATGATTTGACCGCCTTCAGCGTGCGTAACTTATGCAGGTGGTACGCGAGCTCAGCATAAAACCTCGAAATGGTACGCATGTGAAAAAGGTTGGGAAACACTGATTTAAAGTAAAATTGCTTGCAATAGTTTATTCATAACAATATTAACGTTTAAAAGACTTTTCGTCAGGCTCTCATCAGTAAACACGCCAGAATATATTTTGAATAAAAAATTGTAGCTAGGGGGCAATCTGGTATTATGACATCACACAAACAAAATGACTACAAACTTTATAATTATTATTAGCATTTTGTTTGTGTGACGTCATAATACCCGATCGCCCCTAGCTACAATTTCTCTCTCTCTCTCTCTCCTGTACTCACCTTAGCTGTGATATAATTGGCTCATTCATCCACCCACTCTATGTATGACTTCACAATATCTATGATTCTGTGCTAGTACGATTCATTCCATGTTCCCCTGATGAAGAAGCGGAGCTCCGAAAGCTTGTGAACGTTCTAATTCTCAATAAACTAAGGCTGAACGTTAAATCTGCGATGATCTTCTTTACAATATCTATTGATCGTCCGCCATCTGACTATATATTACAACCACCGTAAATGTGTTTTTCAGAAATTCTGCCAGCAAGAAGCCGAAGACAGATGGTTAGATACAATATTGCAGTAAAATATTTCCCTTCTATATAAGGAAGGTGTACACATATTCATTTATGAAAATAGTCTACGATGTAGACATCATTTTCATTCCTTTGCCGAGTAAGAGATATATTTTTGGTATACGACCGGTTCACGGTAAGGTTAGAGGCTCCCTCAATATGATCGATATACCAGAAAGCTTGTGAACGGACTCGACTGTGACTAAGGTCGTGACTTTGAGTCGAGTCGAGTCTGAATCTTTCGGTATTTATAGATTCGAGACCAAAAAGTTCAATTCAGTTGGAGTCATGAGTCGAGTCCTTCAAATGTGTGAGTCATCTCGAGTCGTCACAACGCACCACGATACCAGTTTGTGACCAAGTCAATGATTTTGAGTCATGAGTCAAGTTGAGTCGCCAAGACCGAGTCGAGTCCTTTTCATAACTTCGTGCTGACTAGAGTGATCCACCAACGTTCGAAATTTTGCCGACAATTGTGCCTGACCAGGCATTCTGTACAGAACTTTTTGTATTTGCCAAATAATATAAGCTGGGGCTTCAGGGTATTGACCTTTAACCCATTGGTGGATTCAATAGATCATGAGGTGACAACTCATCGAAAAATAACGTTGTTGATGTCTGTTGAATATTTTGCGTTGTTTCGTAACAGTGGTCTCGTTTGTTTCGTCATCAATGCTGTTACGCCACAGTTGCCTTATGTGGATATTTTTAAGTAAACGGAAATGGAAATCTAACGGACTTGGTCTTCGTTTATTTCTGGGAGGGAAGAATTGACTACAAGTACCTCGTAGTTCAAGATCGTTCCGATTTGCTTCTGATTGGAAGGTTCCGGGTTTGATTCCCGACCGAGTCAGATGATATCGTCCCCAATCCCGGCTATTACTTACTCGTACTATTTATGTTACTATTATACCCATGTATCTGCCCCAGCTTGTCCTGTTCGTGGTGCAAAACGCTGTCCGGTGATAAGCGCCACTGAAAATCGTTATAATATTTAATAATAACATGTTCTAGACTCCTATTGTTGGTTCTTTGCTCGAGCTTGCCACGACTCAATTTGATCACGAGTAGTATTTGATTGGTTGACAGCCCCGCCCCTCAAACTCACCACGCATTATCAAACTTGTCATTCTCAATGAAATTGTATAGTAGTGTCGAGCAGATGTACGAAACAAGAAGTAGTTTGTAAGGAGGAAAATCAGGTCCGTAAGACGAATAATGAAATAGCGAAGGCGGACGATTACTTACGATAGATATAGAGAGTGTCACCACAGTTTTAACGTCCAGCCAAATTTATAGCGATATGTTAATAGTAGCCGATGGCGAGGACGTTAGTTATTAATTAATTACGTGGTTAAAATCACGTCTTGGAGTGAGTTTTGGAAACCCAACTCTAACAACACGAATTTATGCAGGTGTGACGTCATAATCGAAAGGGAACATGTCATTGTGACATAATAATATCGTTTTCAGGTTGTTCCAGTCCGCACAAGTCAAGATTGGCGGGAACTGACGACGGCGTCGGCAGTGACGTAGTAGGAATTAATCTGTCAATGGGGAAGGTTTGAGTAGACTGCGACGGAGTTGATGTATTTCCAACCATACTAGAACTTCTTAATAACTCCCCCTCTCTCAAAAAATTCAACCAATTAGAATCCGAGTCTTGGCTCGTTGCCATAGGTGACGATAGCCCGCCAAAATTTGAATCAGCAGCCGGTGAATTCATGTTCAAAAGATTGGACAATTGTGGGGCGCTACTACTGTGCGCACTTTGGGGCATTTGAAATCTTGGGTATCCTTGATATAAATTATTTGCCAGAACAGGGTTAATATTCGCAGTGAAATTATCTGTGGGTACAGGGTTCATATTCGCAGTGAAGTTGCTTCCGAGAAAATCAATCGATTGATTCATCATAGTAGGATTTGAATTCTGCATTGTTGTGTAATAATTCGTCGAGTTTGGCTGAATACTTGTATCGTTTATTGAAGCACCGAATGTTTCTTGCGAGTTGGTTGGCATGTTCACTTGTAATGGGTGAGGGAACGATCTCGTTTGAAATGTCTGGTTCGATGTGATTGGTTGAGGATTTGAAAGAGGGACTCTGATTGGTTGACGGGGAATATTGTTTCGACGCATCAGAGCGTTGAATGCGGTCTTGATGATTTGAGATTCACGTTCCCTTGGCGTCAGTAACTGTGGAAAAATATATTTGGGTGAAATCGTTTTTTTACACCGTGTGGTTTTACTGAGTTCATGGGGAACACTGCTTCCGTGAAATCATGTGCTCATGGGGAACACTGTGCTCATGGGTAACACTGTGCTCACGGGGAACACTGTGCTCATGGGGAACACTGTGCTCACGGGGAACACTGTGCTCAAGAAGAACACTGCTGTCGTGACTGAAATCTAAAGCATCGGAAAACAAGTCTTACCTGGCCACTTGGTCCTTGTATGAGAGGCACCTGTCCGCCGTTGGCGTCGTTGTCTTTGGACCGTACAGCAAATATTCTTCCAGATGTTGTTCCGATGTAAAAACTTCGTACGCCATGGATCAGATAGAAAGCTTCTCCCTTTGAGATAAGAGGCTTCGAATGCGGGCCTGGCATTGAGTTCGGAAGTGCCACGTCTAGAAAAGGAGGAGAACCAGTGTTAGAGCCACATGCGGACGATTAATGCAACATACGAATCTAACGTCGCGCCTGATGGAGCTGATGGCGAACGATCAATAGATATTGTAAAGAAGATCACCATTACGCTCCAGCCTTAGTTCATTGAGAATTAGAACATTTACAAGCTTTCGGAGCTCCGTTCCTTCATCAGATGAAGATTTTGTAATTCTCAATAAACTAAGGCTGGACGTTAAATCTGTGGTGATCTTCTTTACGATATCTATTGATCTTCCGCTCGGCTCCAATATATTTTGATATAGTAGCGATCACCCACCACTAATGTTATAATTATAATAATATAAAACTGACAAAATTGTCGACCTTTATAGTTTATTGAAAAACACAACAAACACAAGCTTTCGGAGCTCCGTTCCTTCATCAGATGAAGATTTTGTAATTCTCAATAAACTAAGGCTGGACGTTAAATCTGTGGTGATCTTCTTTACGATATTTGATTTATTGTAAAACACACACAACAAAACAACAAACACAAGCTTTCAGAGAAGAGTAGGTGTTGTTGGGAGTGTTAGATACAGACCTCTGACTGCAATGGTCTTCTGAACATTGATGCCTGACTTCTTCAACACTGCAATGATCTGGCTTTCTGGTCCTGACGTTCCCTGCAAGAGAAATGAAAGTGACAACATCCCAGCGCTTCGTCGAGGCTTGGTTTAAGTGGACCTGTGGGATATCCAGGCCCTCGAATGCCATAGTGGATGTCTGAGACATGGCAAAAATGTCAGATAAATCAGAAGCTTATGATACTTACAGCATATTGATTTCCGTTCTGTATCGGATATGGCGTGGATTGAATCGGCCTCACGTTGGCAACTGGTCGATTTGCCGCAGATGGACTGGAAAAAGACAACAGTAGTCAGTAAGTTTACTTTAGTAGGGTTGATGTGGTTGATAGGTAGGAATGGACAACTCGAATCATTTATTCGGAATCGATTCAAATCGCAAGTGATTCGATCGCAAATTTTGAATCAGGCTTACTACCACCACCTAGCTGACGTCAAATCTATTCGGTAAAACTATTTTCTGCGACGCTCACTTCCTCATTCTCTCACACACACTCCATGCTGCTCTTCACCTATTCGCTATTTTTTTGGTTTATGAAAATGGGCTGATTGGATTCAATTCGAAAAAATTATTCGATTCGTATTCGTAGAAGTTTTTTAACCCGAAATAAAATTAAAACCAGGTTTAACAAGTTACGCCCATCCTAAAACCACTGACTAACCTTCTAATCGGTAATCCAGTGGCACCGTTTTTATCGGGATAACCGGCAGCAGCGTAGAAACTCGCGTACGATTGTCGACTGTAGTTGAAAGAGGATGAAGCGCGTTTTTCAAGTTCGTATCCTTTTTCAGCGATTCGTTTCTCGGCCTTGGTTAAACGGCTTCCTTTGCAATCCATTAATAACGATTCGTGGTGATAAGGCGCCTTCGTCAACCACTCTCTGTGACTCTGAAAGGGAAATGACATTGTTTATCCGTGCCCGCATCTGTTTTTTGCATTAGCACAGACCGAAGGGTCTTAATAGTCGAGCCTCCACACTTTCCTGATGCATTACAAATCTCAATAAGCCGAGATTGAACATTAAAATCTGTGGTGAATCTTCTTTACGATGGCCGACGGGCGTTCAATAGATACCAAAAAGAAGATTCACCACAGATTAAACTACCAGACTTGCTTTATTGTGCGCATCTGTTTTTGCATTAGCAGGTCTAATAGCTGAGGTTCCACACCTTTCCCTAACGAAGGGGTCGGCAAACTTCTTGCACTAATGGGCCAATTATACACATTGTCGCCAACTTGCGGGCCGTAATAAAGCCGTCTATACGCGCATACGTAATATATTTGTTTCGACACGCACGAGAACCGGGATGAATAATAAACAAACTGCGCATGCGAATTGTACGTACGATCTGTTTTTATTCGTAGTTGTTCGAGGGCCATAAAATAATGACGGGCGGGCCGCAGTTTGCCGACAAATCACAAATCTCAATAAACCGATACTGTTGAAGAAGCAGAGCTACGAAAGCTTGCGAATGTTTTAATTCTCAATAAACCAAAGCTGGACCAATCTGTAGTTAATCTTCTTCGAGGTGACCGGATTTAATGTCCAGCCTTGCTTTTTTGAGAATAAAAACATTCACAAGCTTTAGGAATTCCGTTCCTTCATCTGGCGAAGATGGATTTGTTTCAGCGAACCAACCTTTAACGTCTCAGAGAGAGTCCCGTCGTTACAGTTTTTCTCACATTCTTCCATGCTCGGGCTCGGCAACTCCAAGTCGTCATAGATGAGTAACTTTGTTATATCCTGTCTTTCGAGACTTTGGACCGGGTTCAACTCGTCCACAACACGATCTACAAATAGGAGAGATCATTGAAGCGTGACGATTATTTGATAATAGGAGAGAATACCTACCAGCCATTCCTTGCTTTGAAATCTGTCGGTCATAAATCTTTTTCTCCATTGTTTGGTCACAGATCAATCTACATAAAATTGGTTTGACATCACAATGGGCCTACTCAAAGTGGGTCGTCGGCCCACATAGAGTATATATATATGCGAGAAGGCTGGCTCCCGTATTTTAGGAGTGTAGGGAGACGATGGGAAAGCGAAAAATGGTTGGTTTGAGCAGTCTGTCTACCCATTTTGGATGAAATAAGGCCTAAAAATACGCACAGGCTATGTGAAATGGGCACGAGAGTGTTCGAACGAGAATTCTTGCAAGTACAAGTTCTAGTCGAGATTTACCATGAAATGCAGTCCTGCCTGTGACATCACCAATGACATAGCGACATTGGGGAACCAAACTTAATTACGACCAGACTGCATTTTGCTGGAACCCCAAATTTTTCAACCAAAAATATTCTCTATGATCTCTCTCTCTGACATCACAATACAAGGAGCGAAACGGCTTTCAATGTGCAATAAACTGCGATGATGATGTCATTTCCTCTTACCTGTATATAACACATTTCTTGGTCTGTCCGTACCGGTAAACGCGACAAACGGCCTGAGCGTCGTGACATGGGTTCCAGGAAATATCAAACACAACGACTCGGTTCGCTCCGACCAGGTTAATACCGAGACACCCAGCCCTGTAGCAGAAATATAGAGATTACAGTCAGTTCGAATACTAATAATATAACATTAGTGGTGGGAGGAATATTATCTAGAGAGAGAGAGAGAGAGAGAGAGAGAGTCTAGCAACTTAGAATATTAATAATTTAGAATCCGTGATGGGAGGAATATACCTAGAGAGAGGGAGAGAGAGAGAGAGAGAAATGTAGCAGAAATATAGAGATTACAATTCGTCGCGCCACTCCACTTTTACTTCTCCACCACTGAAGCGTCCCCGACCGGCTTCAAACTGCCGCGTCTAGCATGAATGGACCCACTCATGCTTCAAATCGTTCATCAACAGTTGGGGTCTCGCACCCCGTATTTACAGTTTGGGGACATCAACCACATCATCACATTAAGAGTAGATGATAACAGAAGTTACGCTCAACGAGAGATGCTGGACTTCATGCCAAGAGTAAAGAGTGTTTGCTCAGTGTGGACAAGGCTTTAGAAATAGAGATATGGATTTTTCAAGGCCGGAGTGAGAAGTGACTTCTGATACGCCCTCCAACTATGATCAAATTTGACCTCACCCCCCAACACTCCAAACAGCTATGATCAATATTTGACCTCTGACCTTGTGCTTAACAAGGTTCAAAAAAACAACCAAAACCCCCCACACCAAACACAACAAACCAACAAAAAAAAAAACAACCAACCACCCCCAACCAACCTGACCAAATTTGACCTTGTGCTTGAACAAGGCTTTAGAAATAGAGATATGGATTTTTCAAGGCCGGAGTGAGAAGTGACTTCTGATACGCCCTCCGCGAGATGCTACTGTCCTAAACAGCTATGATCAATATTTGACCTCTGACCTTGTAGAGAGCAAGAAGAGATGAATTTTTGTGTTGTTTTTGTCATTAAATTGCTGAATCATTCTTTCACGTTCTGCCGAGCTCGTGTTTCCGTCCAGTCGGAGGTATGACTCGTTACGAACCCATTTCCTGGAAGAAAAATTTAGATGAGTATAGGAGAAATGCACCATGATCGGGGAGGGGGGTTGATTTGGGCCGATATGAATTTTTGATGGAAAAAATGTTTGAGAGGTCTACAATTTTTTGGGGGATCAAAACATTTTGGCGGTTGGTACGAATTTTGCACTTTTTTCGTGTCCCCAAAAATCACACCGAGAGTCGTTGGCTTTTTTTTCTCAGAGGTTTCGTTTCAGTTAAACAAATAGAATAGCTGCCCACCTTCTTTCTTGATTGAAATGCGTGGGGTCTGGAACGTCTAACCCCGAAAGAAATTCTTCTATTATGGTTAACGTCGTGAGAGATTGACTAAATACGAGAATTTTATCGCCTTTCGACATCGAATCTTCAATTATTTTCATTAAAATGATCATTTTGCCAGAAACTTCAAGTTTGTTTGGTGTGTAGTCTTCAAGGATCTCCATTGCCTGAAAAACAATAATTCATATTTTATTGTGAACACACACACAAACACACACACTTCGAAAGAATGACCAATTGGATTGATGCTTATAAACGCTGTGGAGTTGGAACGTAAACAGACACACACTCACACACTACAAACAAAGCACACAGACTTCAACAACCATCTCTCTCTCTCTCTCTCTCTCTCTCTCTCTCTCTCTCTCTCATGACCAATGGAGCATGGTCAGTGACATTACTCTCTCAACTAGCGGTAATGCTCACAGTGAATTCCTAAGAAAAACATGCCTTGAGACGATAAAATGTGACCTGACAGTATCTAAATACACTCCATCTGCTCCAAAAACATGAAATTAATGGTTCTTAATATGAAAAAACATTAGACCGAAATTAGGAAAAATCACCCTATTTGGGTAGCCCCTCAAAAAATTTTGAAGTCTATGCGCTCAGTAATTACGGGCTGAAATTTGGTGCTTTTTCACCCAACGTGACATTTTTAGACTGTTCTCAAAAATCTGATAGAAAAACAATTTTTGAACAATACTAACCCACACACACACACACACACACAATACCTCAAGCACATGACACACACACGTACGCACATGCACGCACACACACACACACACACAATCCGTACCCAATCATAACTCGTTCCTTTCTCTCTTTCTTCAAATGGACTGAATCCGACAGACTGGACCAACTTTCCGTCCGTCCCAGCGACCGCTTGCTGCTTTCCCCTAAAAAACAGATAAATGTCGTCAGTCTCTCGGAGACGACGCCACCAAGCGGTGGCTGCCTGATGTCCAGTACAAAAAAAGAAAAAAAAAAGCCTAATGAAAGAAGAAGACAATGAGTTGGTAGCCAAAAAAGTTGTCAGACACCAGGTGGCGCTATGGATCCAGTTTTGTGAGATATTACGTTTTCAGACACTAGGTGGTGCTATGGATCCATCATATTTGTGATGGATTCCGCTTAGCTGCCCAGAAAGTTGGAGCCATGGATCCCTATTTTGTGAAGCATTGTGTGAGTTTTTCGTCTAACTGGACAATAAGCTGCCAGGCACTAGGTGACGCTGTGGAGCACGATTTTAAATTTCCTTCGATGTGATCCTACTTTGCTTCGCGACGTCTCTTTGCTTTCTTCAGGATTGTTTCGATGACAGTTTCCGGAAGATCTAAATCCATGTCGATCAGTCCGTCGTTATTCTGTTGTTCCTCTATCGTTTTCCTGACCACGGCTCGATAGAGCACGTCGGGGTGATTCCAAATCTGTAGGGGTCAAAGGTTATAATATGATGATGATGATGTCGTTGTGCTGAATTTATGGCAGTTTTAAGAACCAAGACGGACTGCTTCACATGATGTCCATGTGTAAAATGTGGCCATGACTAAAGTTTATGGTGATCGGAATTTAGCCAGATATTGGATAATTGGACCCCCCACATGAGGTGTCAAGTGTAAAATTCCAGCAGGACTCAAGTTCCCGACCGAGTCAAATCGAAGACTTTAAAATTGGCATCCGTTCCGTCCCTACTTGGCAGTCGGTATCGGGGAAGTGCGGAGAGTCGTGATTGTAATAGTGATCCGGGCTATAAGCCGGGGGCATTGACGCGATTACTACATATCAATGGAAGTATTGACACGTATCCACTGGGCATCGACCTGGCGTAAATCACCTTAGTAGTTGAAAACGCCATTAATTCCAAATAAAAAAAGGATATCTCATGAACCATTAGGTGTGAGCATCAAGCCTAACTATTAAAGTTTATGGTGGATAGGATTCATTGAGATCCGAATTGAGCTAGATATGAGGCCTTACGTGTGAGTTTACCTTGCAACAAATCGAAAAGGCTTTTATGGGGTTTAGATTACTGCTCATTCCGCCAGATCGGTTATCTTTCTGTTGTTTTATGAAAGTGTTGTAGAGACGTTTCTGCCACGAAGACATACGGACTTGGAGCACGTATTCTTCTTAGGTGGAGAGAGTTCTTAAAACCAAGTGTGACCTGGAAAATAATTCATGATGTAATTTAGACCACGGAAGGTGGGGGGGTTGTTAGAGATTCTAGATCTTTGAGGGTGAGAGAGGTAGGGAGGGTTCTTGAACTCTATGCGGTGGGAGGGAGATCTTTAAACCAAGTGAAATAATTGCGATATGTGAATTTAGACGAGGTGGGGAGAGATTCTAGAACTCAATTAGGGCGTAGGAGACCAAAAATTCAGCCAGGCCCCGGCCACGGCTAAAAATCCATCATACCTTCTCTGGACAAAGCCCTTTAACAATGAATGGAGTACATGAGACCGAAAACGCATTAGTCGAATATCTTGCTCGTTGCTGTCGGCACATTGACCATTGCAGATCGGTCGTTCGAACATGTTTGAGAATTCTTGCCTCGTTCCGAGAAAACTAGGACGAACGAAGTCAACCATGCACCAATATTCGAGGAGGTTGTTCTGTGGAAGGTAAAGGGTTAAGATATATTCAAACTGGAGAAGGTTAATCTGTGGAAGGTAAAGGGTTAATATATATTCGAACTCGAGGAGGTTGTTCGATGGCGGACGATCAATAGATATTGTAAAGAAGATCACCACAGATTTAGCGTTCAGCCTTAGTTTATTGAGAATAGAACGTTCACAAGCTTTCGGAGCTCTGCTCCTTCATCAGGTGAAGATAGAATGAATCGTAACAGCACAAAATCATGGATATTGTGACGTCATACATAGAGTGGGTGGATGAAGGAGCCAATTATATCACAGCTAAGGTGAGCCCAGGAGAGAGAGAGCGGGAGAGTAGGCAATGCTGTTGGTGAAGGCTTGTGGATAGGAGCCATTGGATATTGAAATTCGGTTGTCTAAATGCATCAGTAGTACAGTGCAGAGGGGTGGCACTTTGACAGCCCACCAGCTCCTCGCCCAGTCTGCATAATTGTATACAGCAGAAGGGTGAATGTATATCATGTGAGTCTCTGTGTAAACACAGTACTGGTAACACAAGTTCAAACTAAGATTAGTTGAAGTAAATTAATCTCGCTTCATCAAGGGATAGTGGCTCATCTCCTCCCTGCCAGTCTGTGTTTTTTTTTTTTGTGTAATAGAAATAATAGCATTGATTTTCTTTCCTCTTCGAATGGTGAATAAATATACAAACACAAACAGCCTATTCCTATATCAACCGTTACAATCACCTGGAGTGGGTATCCAGTAAGAACGATTCTTCGTCGGGTCGCAATTTGCTTCAAGGCCTGCGAAATGCTTGCATGACAATTTTTTATCCGGTGGCCTTCGTCACATACGATCAAATCGGGACCGGGGTCAACGAGATGCTGGTGGATCTCTAAACACAGAGCACATCATCGTAGTTACGTTATTTCGAGAACAACTTTGTAAGGTCATCTGACAGGTAGGGTGGTGCTCATTGTTCAAATCGAGGCACAAATGATTTTATATCAATGGCAATTTTGAATTGGAATCTATACCGCCATCTAGTGTCTGACAACATTTTTCTTGGCAGCTGAATAGACTTAGGATAAGTGATCTCGTTCACATTCGGAAAAGCGAATCTTGTCAAGATGTGCACAAAATAAGAAAAATTTCACTCCGCTAACCTGCGACGAGCTCTGCCGTACGATCCTCTTCTTCCAGATCTATTGTCTCAATGATGCCACCTAGTGGACCATTTTTTCTTTTCTTCTTTCTCCTCCGACCCTTGTGATTTGTCAAGAGACGGAACATTTCGTAGCCCATCAACAAAACACCGCCTTCCTTTTTCCATGTCGCTATAACTTGAGCTCTGAAAGAACAGATTGACATTATAAGCATAGGATTACTCTGTGGCTTCTGTTATGGAGTCATGGATCCGGATCGACCACAGCTAAGCGACTACCGCGAGGACTTCCTCTCTCTTTGTTCTGGTGTCGGCTTGCTTAGGAATAGCGTACCTTGCTGTTTGTAGGCTTAATCAAATGTGTTATTGTGTTTCAACGGAAGAAATTGAGAGCGAGTCCTCGTGGTCGTCGTTCAGTCGGTTCAGTTCAAACCTCAAGTCTATGTACAGATAACGCGTCTGCCTCTCTCTGAGATTGCCAGAGCAGTGAGAGAGAGAGAGAGAGAGAGAGCCTTTTTCAAATATATAAGCCCGTAGAATCATCCAATGCCTCTCTCTGAGATTGTCAGAGCAGAGAGAGAGAGAGCCGTTTTCAAATATATAAGCTTGTAGATTCATCCAATGCCTCTTTCTGAGATTGCCAAAGCAGAGAGAGAGAGACAGACAGAGAGAGAGAGAGAGAAAAGAGACAAGAGAGAGAAAAGAGAAGAACTACGGGGACACCAAATTCGAGTTTAGTCGCTCCCTAACAGGAAAATATTTTCATCGACCGTTAACGAACAAAGGACATCATCATATCCGGGACAGGACTAGATCATTCCCTACTCAACATTTAGCAGTTGGAGGGGGGTACGGTAATAGGACACGGTACCTGGACTCCGGGGTTTTGTAGGCATCCGATAGCAGTCGAACTTTGAAATCTCTCGTGTCCGCAGTCTTTGGACCAAGCAGAGACGTATGTTGCGGGAGCCACATCTCAAACTCCCCGACCCAATTTAAGAGGGTGTTGACCTGTTAAGTAAATAATAATTGAAGAGTTAGTGGAGCAAGTGTTTTCGCTGCCGAGAATCGTTTCGCTCATGCTGCGTACTATTGCGAACAAGCGGTGGCGCTAGCATGAGCAAATGTGACAAGAAATCGGTTCAAATGAAGTTGAGATATGAACTCGCACTCTACTACCAAGTACCAACATTCAACTTCAGAAAAAGTAGGATTTCACCAAAAAATATATATATTACACACCAAAGTATGGGAGAGTATAGTAGAGCCGATGGCGGACGATCAATAGATATGTAAAAAAGATCACCACAGATTTAGCGTCCAGCCTTAGTTTATTGAGAATTAGAGCATTAACAAGCTTTTGGAGCTCCGCTCCTTCATCTGTGGTGATCTTCTTTACAGTAAATAATAATGTAATGCAACGTAACGTAGCGTAATATAGTGGGGTTGATGAAGGACGATCAAATCATTCCATTTTCACCTGATGAAGGAGCGGAGCTCCAAAAGCTAGTGACTGTTTTAATTCTCAAAAAACCAAGGCTGGATTGGATAAACGATATGTTATGTTGGTGGTAGATCATTTTGACTCTTGGCCATGAGTAGCTATCAGGCTGAAAATTGTTTGCATCGCAAGTTATGTTAGTTATGTTGGTGGTAGATCATTTTGACTCTTGGCCATGAGTAGCTATCAGGCTGAAAATTGTTTGCATCGCAGGTGTCCAAGTGTCCATCGAAGGTTCTCCCTCAACACTTTTAACACTTTTCTTTCAGGAAGGTAATGGATAGCATTTTTCTCAAATTTGGTAATGGCGTGAGCAGGACAACAAGCCCAGTCGGTTATTCGTGGCTTGACAACCTTGCAGCAAATTTGCGCACCCATAGAAAAAATACTTACAGGGACAACGCAAAGCGCCGTTTTTGCGCCGGTGTGTCTCAAGAACACATCGACGAACGAAATAACTTGAAGAGTCTTGCCGAGTCCCATCGAGTGCGCCAAAATACAACCAAAACCGTTGCTGTTTTTGAACTGCTCCAGAGACTCCACGATATTGTCGAACATAAACCGAATTCCACCGATCTAGAAAATGACATCATAAAGTAGATGATGATGTCACAAACGTCACAAATCGCCTTATGACGTCACAAATAGACGATGACATCACAACGGGTATGATGACGTCACAACAAATATGTCATGGATATGATGGTGTCGTCACCAAGTTGACTACTTGTCATCTCCGAGTAGATGATGACGTCATAGAGTAGACAATGACATTATGATTATGATGTCACAGTGTGGCACTTCAAAGAGGTATTACCTGATGCGGTTTGACCGCTTTAGCGAGGCGTGGCGATAGATAGATCTCTGGTTCACCCGGTGGCCGGTTTTTATTTACTAAAACACGACCTTCTTCGTCTGCTTGGTTCAGAGTATCATCGACATGCATTCCGCTGAAATTAAACGAAAGCTTTGTTATTTAGATTTCAACCCTACTAAGGTCATGTAGGCGTGGTCAACGTTTACAGTATATTTATGTCAATACTTCTTGGTTTTTCTTTGGGGGGATCGAACCTCCTAACAGCCGATTGGCTATTCTACACATTGAAATCGTTACCTGTTGACGTGAAAACTAATACACAAGTAACTGTTACCGTAGGCTTTTATTAACTGAAAAACGACTGCTAGCAGCAACGCAGTTACAGTACGACTAAATCAAGAATCGAGTCGTTCGTATAAATAGGTGACACCAAATAAGGCAATCAATGAGTACGAATCATTAACTACGAGTTGATTAACAAGATACGTTATACCACGGTGGATAACATTTATCACCACACCTGTTATTAACATCAGGATCGTCCTCGGCAATTTCATTATCGTCCGTCCCAGCAAATATTATATCGTCCGAGCTTTCACTCCCTGAACTGATACAGATCGGATCTTTCGGCTTTGAAATGGTTTGAAGTTTTGCTCGTTCATCGTCACTGCTTTCACTACTGATGCAAATCACGTCTTGTTGCACTGAAAAGATTGGACACCTCGACATGAAAAGATATAGTATTTGTGGTGGTTTGGATGTTACCTCTCAGAGTCTCATTTTGAGGCTGGTGGAGGACACAAGACACTTGAAATACATAATTATAGTGTTTATGGTGGTTTGGCTGTTACTTCTCAGAGTCTCATTTGCAATAAGCAATGCTTTGTCAGTGGAGGCCACAAGACACTTGAAATGTATTATTATAGTATAAATGGTGGTTTGGCTACCAACAAAAATATCTGTCAAACACTAGGTGGTGCTATAATTCTCATTTGAAATTTCGAATCATTTGTGACTCGAGTCAATCAGAAAATTTGAACAAGAGAGACGAGAAATCGCTTACCTTTGGGTCGCTGCGGTTCTTTGAAAGGTGTTACTTTATGTACGAGCGGGGCGGAGACGAGAGCAGAAAATTGCGGAAACGTTGCAGATTTCGTAAACGTTTTCGAAACAGAATCAAACGGTTTCGCCGCCACATCACTAGATGGCAGTAGAGACGTAGACACAAATTCAGTTTTAGTCGGCATTGTTACATTTGATAAAGTTTCATTGGCATTTGTTTGTGATGTCACGGGTGGCAGTGACGTCACAATGGGTTGATGAGAAGAAGTTGATGATTGGTCGGGTATGTTGTCAGCTTGTAAAACATCTTTTGTGACATCACTAAGGATAGGTGTAACAGCGATTGGCGCAACGTCAATGTTTTCGATGAAGTCGAAATCGTACGAGACGGAGGTAAGGTTCTCGTTTTCAAGAAGGTTGAAAGGGATTCCGGCGCTGTTCTCTTGCTTCGATGCGTTGTCTCTCTCCTGTAAACGTTTCTGTCGATCCTCTTCTTCCCGAAGAGCTTTTAAAGTGTCCTCTTGGAGCTCGTTCTCCGTTAAAAGTTTCCTAAAAACCACCATTAATACTAATTAATTCTTCTTGAATAGAACAAATCTAAACCTCACTTAGAGTGCTAAATACTGTTCTATAATTTCTCTAGAAGTGGTCCAAACCTCAGGTGCTGAGGGCAAGGTGGTTAGCCTTTGAATCATGGGACTGTCAAGGACACCTTGAACAAGGAGGGTATAAGGACTATTGGCTTGGGTAACAATTGTCAGGGAGTGGAGGTCACGGCAAGCCACGGGGCCGCTACGCTCTAAATACCACCATGGTTTGAACTATTTATTAACATGTCATACATGACACGAGTACCTAGTTTGTCGCCCATTCATGAATAGGGGCTGATTTGACAATACGATTTGATTTGTATTTTAAAAAAAAATGATTCGATCTGCCTATCCCTAGACATGAGTACACCGATAGTTGGGAACGTCATATAGCCTACGCCAAATCAACAATAAATTATAAATGACGACAGGAGAAGAACGAAGAAGCGATCTCACCGAATCTTTTTCCTTTTATTCGAAGGTTTCTTCGGTCTTTTCCTGTTAGCTTCACCGAGAAATACGTCACTTCCGTTCATTTTTTTCAGGTCTTTTTTCTTGATTGGTGCTTTCTTTTTTCTCTTTTTCTTCGGACTTAGTTTCTTCCTAATTGTTTGATTGACAGGTTTCGATTTTGATGTCGACGGAACCTCTGGTTCGGTGTCGGCTTCGTCACCGTCGTCAACGAACACTAAAAAAAAAAGTATGGGAATCACTGAACTAGCCGATGCCGGTGTGTATGATATGGCTCTTTGCCGTAACACATTAAGAAACGAAAAATAGTGAAGCCGATGGCGGACGATTCAAATAGTGATAAATATAATAAGTCACCACAGATTTAACGTCCAGTCCAGTTTATTGAAATATAATACACCAGCTTTCTGAGCTCTGCCCTACTATAGTAATAGATAGAATAAATCACCACAGATTTAACGTCCAGTCCAGTTTATTGGTATATAATTCACAAACTTTCTGAGCTCTGCCGTACTATAGTAATAGATAGAATAAGTCACCACAGATTTAACGTCCAGTCCAGTTTATTGGTATATAATTCACCCTACTATAGTAATAGATAGAATAAATCACCACAGATTTAACGTCCAGTCCAGTTTATTGGTATATAATGCACTACTACTACACTAATACATTAAGAAATGTTGCTCTCAGGCTATAGTGTGAGGGTGAGGATGTTTTCCACCATACTAAGGTCATTTTACCCCCAGTCTCCCAGGTCAACACTTTACGGTACATATGTCGATGGTCGACATAGCTCCCTCTGCACTCTCTCAGATATTAACTCCCTTAATTCATTCTGAGATCTTAATTAGAGATTAACTTTAACCAGAGAGTCTTAGTTATAGATTGACTTTAACCAGACAATCTTAGTCAGAGATTGACTTTAATCCAGAGACTCTTAGTCAGAGATTGACTTTAATCAGAGATTACATTTAATGGGAGATCTTAATTAGAGATTACCTTTAACCAGAGAATCTTAGTCAGAGATTAACTTTAACCAGAGAATCTTAGTCAGAGATATTAAAAATGATTTAACATAAGTTCGAAGTTGTTACTTACCGAGTGGGGGTGTTGAAAGGTTCCTCTCTTTTTTTATCTCTATATCTCTCTCTTCACCGCTCTCTATTTTTTCTTCTTTATCTTCCACTGACTCGATACTTTGCCTACGATCAGAGATAGCTTCTCTGCAAAAAAAACTTTGAGTGTTACGTCATAGACAACATTATGAACCGGATCTATGACATAACAGTTGTGTAACAAAAGTCATCTTCTGGAGTCACCATGACGGAGCACAAACTGATTCATTGCAAACTTTAGCTCTAAAGCAGTGTTTCTCGACCACTCGTCCGCGAGGCGAGTTGATAAACCGAACGTGAGCTCTACCAACGCCCAACGGGGATCGTTCGCTTCGGCCTTGTGACGTTGCCGTGCGACCAAAGTAACATTTCGTTTATGATTATTTCACTCAGGGTGGTGTGAGGCAAACACCCTAATAGGCAATGTCAAAATGGTGGCATTGATTATATCATTTAAAAGGCTGTGCGCGGAAGCATGATGCAAAATTTGCCATAGCGAAAAGGCTGAGTGAGTTTCGGCCTATTTTACGTCATATACGCCAGTCTAATGCTTACGGTATACGCGTGTCAATATTTTCGCTTTATAGCCCGGATCACTATCACCAACTCTCCGCATTCCCAGATTATAATTGTCAAGCAAACAAGAAACAGATATCAAAGTCTCTAGTCTGAGTCGATTCGCGTACACGCAACCAGTAGTCCGAAACAAGATGTATCTGTAAGCAAGGCCTATACAACAACCAGCGCGTTTGCCAGTACCATGGCCTACTTAACTTCCGACCTGATTTATCACGTATCACAAAATTCGTGGATCGAAGATTCGTTGACGAGAGCGCCATTGCGTCACACTTACGATCGAGACGAACTTGATTTGAATTGAAAATTCGACGGCAGAGGTTTCTAGCGCTCGTTTCCGTCTCTGCGCTACGTTGTTATTGCATTATACTGTAAGGTAGTTCGCTAACGGAGTTATTCAAGAGGTAACTACCACTCAATTAGTCGTGAGTATAGTTAGGATTTGTGCATAGTATGATTTTTCTGCTGCAGGTATCGGCATTCTTGTAGAGACTGTATGTGCATACATTTCATTCCTGACATTATCCACATAGTTATTGTAATTTTTTGCCGCAATCTGCCAACGTTAGAGATGTGAAGGGTAATTTTTCAACCACAGATTACCATCTGCAATGTCGCGAAGCTCATTTTATCAATGTTGATAAACATGAACAAGGTAATCTTATGCGTTTTACTTCAGTTAGTAGGGCATATTGGAGGTAGGGAATAGTTGTTACGCAATACCGCTCTCGCCGGTATGTGGAAACCATATCATATGCATAAAGACGGTTCAGAGAGGACGAGTGTTGCGTGACGTTTAGCGTTTTCGACCCTGCGCACGTACTTTGCCGATGGCCCATTCCATTCGAGGGGCTCTCGTCAATAACGCAAGAACAAAATGGCGGACGGAAGTCAAGTGCTCGAAAATATGCGGGTTGCTTTTGGAGAGGCGCCGTGACCTTTATCCTTTTGGACCTGATGTTATTCTGCCCGCGAGAGCCCAATGGGATAAAACCTCAATTAAAATGGCGGACCAGCGTTACATAACATCTACCACAGTGTAAACACTCACAGTTCACGTTTGCAGGTTGCGGTTCTGTTGTATGTCCCGGGGCAACTACGAAAGATATCGGCTCTTGAACCGAAACATGACGTGTCTTCTGTTTACCGCAATTTTAATATTACATAACTTTCGACAACTCGTGTGATACTGAACGGCGGTCCAAACGAACCACGAGTAGATCTGGGCACTCGAATTTGAATCGAATAACAAGATATTCGGACCGAATCGAATTATTATTTGTTTTCTTATCGAATTTCAACACTACAACAACTTGTATTGCGTAATTTAGGTGATTAAATTCTCAGGGCCACTCCGGTCAGCACGTACAACGTAATAATAAGATTCTATCACGCTAATTACCTCACCACTTAAAAGATTAGTACGGAATCTCGCTCCGAAAATCACATGGTCGCCCTTATCCGACTACGCATTTTAGTTGGGGCCAAGCATTTATCCTCTCCGACACGCTCGTCGCTACAAAAGCTTGTTAGCTGTCAGCTGTTGATTTTGGATTTATTGCGTTTCCACCCTACTAAGATAATGTTCGTCACGTCAATGATTAGTACGTGCGAGATAGTTCTGGTTTATAGCCCGGATTACTATCTCACCGACATGGTGTTCTAAAGAAGATCACCACAGATTAAGTTGATTGAGATTTAGAACATTCACAAGCTTTCGGAGCTCGGCTCCTTCATCAGGTGACGATGGAATGAATCACAACCATAACAACTTCGCCCTCCATAATGAAGACTAAACGGAGTACAAAGTCCCGCAAAAATATTCCGGGGACACACGCGACTCAGTGAAAATACGACGCCTTGGAAAACGTTACACTGCAACATTTACCGCTTCTGTCCACTATGACGTCACACTCGCAAGCTAGACAACGTCGTCTGCTAAACCTTGACTGTAGCGGATAGGCTATTCCTGTATAGTACTCGGCTATTGTATTATGAATCAGCTATGACGTCACACTCGTAAATCCATTAAACGTCGTCTGTCAAATTAAATAGTGGGCGGCATTTCCCTGTCGAGGTCTCGACTCTATCTTGGAACGACCTACATTCAGTGCAAGGCTAATGGTTGGAAGACTAAGACATCATCAATGTACCTTACATAACGCGTTACGTAACGTTGAAATTTTTTTGCATGGTTAATGCTGAGCGAACGCAGAGATTGAATTACGCACGCAATTAGGCCTACTGTCGATTGTAAACTAACGGAATTAGTCACGTCCGTAATGAACGAATGGCGGTCGTTATCGGCGATTAGGGGAAAAGGTCATTACAGAGAGATGAAGTATATTTATTAATCCTTCCCTGCAGATACATCACGCCCGTCATTAATTCGCCGACGTGGATTTGGATTTACGGCGTTGCCTCCTGATTAGGTCATACACGCCAGATCACTGGCTTATACTGTAGTGCTCCATATCGATATCTCCAGAACACAGATTAAGGATTGTACAAGCCCTAGGTTGCCGAAGTTCGTAGTTGTGATACAACTGGAAATATCGGCACGCATACTAAGAATTGAACTGGCGTATAAAATGACCGTATATGAACGTAAGCATGTCGTTGAAAACGCTATAAATCAACAACGACGGCCACGGCGATTAAGAAAAAAAAAAATTCAACCGCCTTCAGATCGGAAGATTCCGGGCTCGGTTCCCGACCGAGTTAACCCAAAGACTTGGTGTCCGTTCCTTCTCTACTTGGCAATCCGTATCAGGGGTGGTGCGGAGGCTTGTGGTTGCGATCCGGACTTTAAACCGGATATATCAATACGCGTACTAAGCATTGACCTGGCGTACAATACCTTAATAGGGTTACATTTATCCGAATCCCTCGCAGCGGCAACAGAAATATTCAACAAATACCTTTCTTCAATACTCGTATCCGAGTCGTCGTTGGACGAACTTCCGCTTTCATCATCATTCTTTGCGTCACTCAATCCATCTTTTTCAGCCATTTGGTCCTCGCTCGCTACGTCATTGGTGACGTCATCGCACTCCATGATCGAGTGCCAGAATAATTTATAAACGTTATTGCATAGTTTAGAAAACTGCTGAAATAAACGACGACGATAACGACTAGCCATTGTGACGTAAATAAATATCCTAAATGTAAGTTGCGCGGCCCGTAATACGGTATTTCAGGCTAGAGAAACCGCCCTCTGTGGGTCTCACGCGCCCTGCACGATCCCGGATTACTGGGGCCGCAGGGGCCTAGATGCGCCGACGTGCGATATTAACATCCGGCGTACGGTAGCGATGTCAGCGTGTAAAATTTTAATTAGTCAATGAAAAGCCTGACGCTCTTGATTCTATCGATAAACTAGTGGGTTGCGGTGAAATAAATATTCATTGGCGTGCCGATAAAATAAATTGCAGGCTGGCGCCCCGCTAACAGGTGCATATTTGGCCTAGTTGGTTGTGGCGAAATAAATATTCATTGGCGTGCCGATAAAATATATTGCAGGCTGGCGCTCCGCTAACAGGTGCATATTTTATGCTTCGCTTATAACCTCGAAACGGAATGCCTTACCCGCAGGTTACTGTTATTAAATTCGGTAGCGCTAGAAATGTGATGCTATGCGCTCTACAGTCTACATGTTGATGACTCAGAAGCACGTGTAAATCGTTAAATTTGTGGCGTAACAATCACATATCTATAGCCCGCGTATTATATTGAAGACTCCACTGAGCAATGTCAGCATGCTAAGGCAAATCGGTCACGTTTTCTAGATCCCACTTATCAACACATTTGCTATGACACGTATAGTTGCGTAACTAGAAATTCCACCCATCTAACACCAATGATACACCGCATGAGAGGTCTATCTCGCTCAAGCTTGTTGCGCGCCTTAGTTTATATAGATCGACTTATACCTTACTAGGCAGGCACGTACGCACACATATGCACCAGTAGTGTGTGTGTATATCATGCGAATCTGTGTAAAGTCAGCAAAAAATCCAATACGGACAAAAATACTAGGAATCGCCCACAAAATCTGACTTGTCGGCGATACTGGATTACCGCGATCGCAAAATCATGAATATCGACCTTCTGACTGATAGTCTGATACTAGATAATTTACCGGGTGACTATTGAGTGGTAC
This sequence comes from Botrylloides violaceus, assembly GCA_030412335.1. Lineage (NCBI taxonomy): Eukaryota > Metazoa > Chordata > Ascidiacea > Stolidobranchia > Styelidae > Botrylloides > Botrylloides violaceus. Next base: position 195,104 of record JASFYC010000013.1, read on the forward strand.
TTTTGGAAGGCGTCTGACGAGCATTTCTCGAATAGTGAAGTATCTGGTAACCGAATAAGCGTAGCATGCAAAATGTATATTGTGGAGTGCCTTGGTGCGATCCGATGTTGCATGTGCAGCAAAAAACAACAAATGTACGGGAAACGAATTACCCGTTGTCATCAAGGTGGCTAACAAAAGAAAGTGGCCAGTACGGGGATCGAACCCGCGACATTCGCGTTATTAGCACGACGCTCTAACCAACTGAGCTAACCGGCCATCGAATACGACAGCCGCTAGTTTCTGTTCGTATCTGAGAGAATACGAATTACGTAAGCCGAGCTCACGCGAGTTTGTCATTTGTAAGTTGACCTGAAACATCTAATGCTCTCAACATCTTCCGTAGCTACACTCGTATCAATTAACTTAAGAACTACCCAGATGGGGGATTAAAAAGACTACATAAGATATGCCTGGCTTGAGCCTTAAACATGGTTCCCGTCCGCGTCCATTATAACGCGACAAAAATCTCATCGGAGCGTATTTATCCAAAACTCGTCCCGACTACGCAGTCGCTCTAGTTAAAATTACGTCCACAGACGGAATAAGTCGATTATGGGGCGATTATCGAGGCCAATATTCATGGTTATTCGATTATCGATATAATCCATCATTCATGTGAAAGGCCGGTCTTAAACACTCCTTACTCGGCCTTTTCTCAATGCTCTTCACCTATTTTTTCACCTGTTCACCTAAATTTTTTGTTCATAAAAGGGGGTTGATTTTTTCCTATTTTTTTTGTTTATGATAAGGGGCTGATTCGATGATTCTATTTGAAAAATTATTCTAAGCTCATTTTAGGCTCTGTCCACTATGGCAGTCAGCTACACACTAGGCCCGCAATCGACCGAATATCAAGAACTAAAATCATACACGTCTATGGCCATTTTTAAAATATGACAACGTCATATAATTATGCGCCAATAAAGTTATGTATTACCTTAATAGTGCAAAACTGGAAAGGCGTTGACATGACGAATCTTGGAAAAAATTATATGATTTGTATTTGGAACTACAAAAGATTCAAATTCACTCTAAGTCGACTAACTTATTGATATGACTTATTGCAACATTTTGCTTGTGTCTTCGACTTGACTAAGTCAAAGTCTGAGTTAAATGAAAACCTCACGACCCTAACCTCGGTTAGTAACTGTACTTCCATTAAAAATTTCAGAAAATCGCTTATATTGCAATAATCGAGGTTTAGAGACAAAGCCAAGTGAAATATGTATGACGATGATACGATCATTCGGTCCTGAAGGAATTGAATGAACTTGAAAATTAAAATGTATTTGTTTAGGCAGCTTTGAATCATCTTGCCGCGACCTATTTTTAGACCCTTCGGACTGGTGGAGAAATTTTCGCATATTATGAGCTCCTGCACGTTACACACTACGAGTCGACGGACTATCGATTGCTTCTAATGTCAACCTTTATTACCTCTTTATTTTGTCATAATGCAGTAACCTTTTGAACTTAATATTTGTTTGTATACCTACCCCAACAAACTGTGTATTAACAACTCATATACTCCTAACTCCAGGGTGGCTCCAACTCGAAGACTGGAAAGTCATATCGGGCCACCCTGTCAATACCGGAAACGACGAATAATATGATTTCATGTTCCTTGTACTTAATACTTTCCTGGTTGACAAAATTAACTTCTCTCTTTCTCTCTCTTTGGGAACCGCTGGTCAAAGGCATAATTTAGCTGCCTTTGAAGTAAGTAATTAGGTCTAATCAATAACTATACTACTCTATAGTTTGAGAATTATTAATTATTCAAAAAGAAACACTGGAAAAATAGGTTTGTCCTAGTCTTGAGCAGCTGTTCAACTGGAAAAATCAATTCTCATTGACTGAACGCTTGTCAATGTTCAAGTTCTCAATAAACTAAGGCTGCTGAATGTTAAATCCATGGGGGATCTTTTTTACGATATCTATTGATCGTATGCCATCGGCTTCACTATATTCTTACTTGAGTCATAGCTTAATTATTCATAAACTAAGGTTGGGCGTTAAATTTGTGGTGAATTGTCTTTACGATATCAAAATTTAAAAGAAATATTTAAAAAACCGACATGAACACCCGCTGGTCATACGTATTATGGCTTATTTCACATCCCTGCCAAGTTTAATAGCCAAACTCCATCAATAAACACGCTAACAGACATATGGACAATTTCATATGGCATATCAGATCAAGAGATATTGTAAAGAAATTTCACCACAGATTTAAAGTACAGGTTTTTTGACAATAAATATATTCACAAGCTTTCGCAACTCCTCACTCATTTCACCTGATGTGCTTGTGAATGTTATAATTCCGCCATTAAATCAAGCTTGTTTTCGACTAGATCTCGGGTGTGCGGCTAAGATTTAAGCTGTGCGTCCTTCTGAGAGTTGCCCAACTTAGCCTGGACTCTGCGTGGTCCGTGCCCGCCGTGCATGCTGGTTCCCTTGGTCCGCCGTTTAGTATATGACTCGTCCTCGCTTCTAGGAACTGCATAGCTGTGAGCTGACTATATCTGAACGTCTACCTACCCCCATCAGCTCTAAAATTCGACTTTTATTTGACTAGCGGTCATTTACCATACCCTTATTCAAAATAACTCTCAGGAAAGTACCAATTTCGTAGTTCCATACCGCCATTCCACTTCCCTAATAAAAAAACAAAGAAGTTTAAGAAGTCTATCACAAAATCATTGAGGCGTATCTATGGCTCATGAACGATGCAAGATGTTACTTATTCTTTCACATCCAAAAAATGTGATAAATCACACTATAAAAATGCGAGGAAGGTACTCTGATAGGAATTTATAGCACGCTGCGTGTTTCCACCACCATCACTGAACAGATACACAGATGAGCCGGAGGCCTATCCGGATTTTCAATTTTTGATCAGACTTTCTTCCGGATTTGCCTATTTTTTGGATTTTATCCGGTTTGCATCCGAACTCTCTATGCGTCCGAACCAATGGGATAGATCGAGAGAGAGAGAGAGAGAACTTTATTTTGTCAACAAGGAAAGTATTGAGTACAAGGAACATGACTGTCACAAGTATTCCCTTGCTGTTAGAGTCATAATGACTTGGAATTCTTTGCCTCATAGTGTTGTTGACTCGAACACTCTCTCGACCTTTAAATTCCGACTATTACATACCGACCTGTCAAATTTTATTAAGGGGGGGTATTAGCGACCGCATTCGGTCCATCCTCTTCTTACTGGCCTTTTTGTTCTTTTCTCTGTCTGTATGCTTAAATGTGCGAGCCGCTCGGCTGGTGAATAAATATACAATACAATGAAATCACGGTATTTGTATCCGGTATTGACAGGGTGGCCCGTTATGACTATCAGCAAGTATTCGAGTCGGAGCCACCCTGGAGTTAAGAGTATCATGAGGTATTTACACAGTTTGGTAGGTATACCGCATACAAAGACCAAGTTCAAAAGGTTACTACATACGACAAAAAGGTTGACATTAGAAGCAAATGAATGAAAGAATAAGAAGTAATTAATAATAATAAATAAACATATTATTTATGAACCAGAAATCATAGAGATTACATAAATAGAGATGAACGAGTTCGTAATTTTTCAAATTTGGCTACATCCTGATCCGTTTGAGTTCACTAATTTTAGAATAGGCATACTATCTGATCGGAAGGTGGCATGCACAGAATCCCAGGATTTTTTGACTGAAGACAGCCCGGACAGCATCAATATGGCAGGAAAGTATAGGCTACTTTGCTAAGGATGTGTGAACGTAGAATATAAATCACATGGTCCGAGCTTATTTCATCCGCCGCACGTCAGGAAATCATGAGATTGAAATCGATAAAATCAATACTTGTTCACAGGCTTTTACAATAACGCCAAATGTTGTTAATCTGGTCGATAGTCCAAGATCTTAGTATCAATACGCCCGAATCATCTGCGTAGCAGCAGTCTAGTTGGTCTGTTAGACGATTTACCCTACACTAAGGTAAATAGAATGTAACGGGGTTCATAGGGTGGAAGCCTAAGCAGTTACAGCAAGTGGTCGACCGATTGTCGCGGCCGATATTTGTATTTTTGCGATTATCGGTATTGGAAGTTATTCAAGCAAGAAAGTCAATATTGGATATCGGCCTCAATAATCAGACGATAATCAGCCTAATATCCATTTTTAGCCGATTATCAAGGCCAGTAATCAGGATTTTTGGATTATCGATATCGGCCATCAGGCATGTGAAAGGGCGATTTTAGTCGGCCTATATCTGGCATATATCTGGCATGTGAAAGGCCTTGAAAAACCAGCATCGGTCCTTTTCTTGTTACAGCCGAGCATCGTAATAACGCTGGGAGCCTGGGATGTCTTAGGCAGGCCACTACTAGGCCTTGTAGCGAACACGTAGCAATCAGTAGCCGTAGCCTACATGCCGGTTTAACGTTGATTTTCTCGTTTGTCAGGTTACGCGGGTTATTGCCTATATAGTCCTACTATTTAGACATTTATGCATATCATTTGATAGCGCAGCCACGAGTCAGTTAGAGCCTTATTAGAGGCTATATAAATATGAAGCAATTTTGCTAGTGGTAAAAGATCGGGTTTGGGAGCGTCTACCTTGCCTTTGTTAGCTTAGGCTACACGGTTTTGAGCCGCGGCCCCGTTAGGACAATATTGATCGGGAAAGGAAAAAAGGTGTCGGCGAAGCTGAACACACTGATCCGAACTCGAAAAATCTTGATGAGAGAGGTACGGTGGGCCTATGTCACAATCACATGACAACGTTTCGCCTTTATCCGATGAAAGTGGAAATCAAAATCGACAGATCTCAGAGTTTCAGGAGTTTTTGTGGCATAATTTGTCAAGTTTTCACACAATTTTGAGCGCTGGACCTCCACCAATCAGAGTGAATATAAATATTGACTTTGCCGCCAATATAGATGAATTTAAAGTTATCATACTCGGCCTCGTCACCTGGCGGATTAAAATGACTACCACGAATGATGACTCTAAGATCATTAGAATTCAATACTCATCCGCTACGTAAATGTGCGCAACCAGGTTCCTACTTCCTTTAGTCTATATACTTGCAAACCGACAGTGAGCTAAATACCATTAAAGCCTCATTGCTCATTCTGTAACCTATTTCACAATGCGTGAGCTGATTAGAGAAGTGAGGAAGGTCGTTCGAAGTCCGTGTGTAATATTTGTTCTGCACATAGCGTGTCGTTAGTCAACAGTTTATTGAGTCTAAATTTAGATTTAAGGTCACGCAATAGGTTTGATACATTTAACAAAAGTATGTCAAGCTAGCAATACGTTGGCCTGACCTAGTATAAAATCAGTAAAGATTTCCCGAAGTCAGAAAAAAGGGGCGTGGCCGTTTCCATAGCGATCGTAGTTCGATTTCGCGCGCGGCAGGAAAAAGCGAATTTTTGTCAGAACGCCGAATTCAAAAATTATTTGGACGCCCTATTTATTGCGAGGATAAGTAATATAGTAGAGCGAATGACAGACGGTTGAAAATTCTTAAAGCTGCATAGTATCGTCACCATAAATTTAGTTTCGGTTTGTTGCTTTGTTTTGAGATTGGGTGTAAGTTTCTCGGGAGCGATTTGGTGATTAGATAATCAGCGCACCAGTGCCAGCAAGTAGGGTGTTGTGTATCGGCCTGCAGGAGAAGAAAAAATTGATTTGGCCCAGGCCTGCAGCCGGAAAGATCAATAGAATGTCGTAATAAAATGTCACCACGGATTTGCTGTCAATTTAAAAGGCTTTGCCATATCGTATCGATTTTTACCAGATGGCCGCAGTGCAGTCAGACAGATTATAATGCCAAATTGCTTTGTAGTGGCTTCCGTATATGCTCTTGATGTTGTTTGATGAATTACGTTTCCTATTACAGGTTTAAAAGAAAAAAGCGTTTTTGTTAATTATAAAGAAAATGGGGCAAGGTGACCACGAAAAATCTGCAAATGGTGACAAAAAACCTGTCCGCGTTTGGGTTGATGGATGTTTTGATATGGTTCATTTTGGACACGCTAATCTTATACGACAGGCAAAACTTCTGGGTGATTATTTAATCGTTGGAGTGCACTCCGACGAAGAAATTGCCAAACACAAAGGACCACCGGTGTATAACCAAGAAGAAAGATATAGATTGATACGTGCTATTAAGTGGGTTGATGAGGTTGTCGAAGACGCTCCGTATTCAACAACTCTCGAGACGTTAGACCGGTATAAATGTGATTTTGTTTGCCACGGTGACGATATTTCCGTAATGGCTAATGGCAAAGATGCGTATCAAGTTGTAAAGGATGCTGATCGTTACCGTGAAGTCAGTCGGACACAAGGGGTCTCTACAACCGATATCGTCGGAAGAATGTTGCTTGTAACAAAAAGTCACCACAAAAGGGCAGGAGAAGATATTCCAGACAAAAAGACGATGACCGATATCCAAAAAGACGCGTCTGGTCACAGTCCATGGACTGGAGTCTCCCGATTTTTAGCAACTAACCATAAAATTGTGCAGTTTTCAGGAGGACGAGTCGCAAAGCCGACTGATCGCGTTGTCTACGTCGCAGGCTCTTTCGATTGCTTTCATATCGGTCATCTTTCATTCCTGGAGAAAGCCTCGAGTTATGGGGATTACATGGTGGTTGGTTTGCACACAGATGCCGAAATAAATCGGTACTGCGGTAGCAATTATCCGATCATGAATCTTCACGAACGAGTTCTTAGCGTACTTGCATGCCGCTACGTTGACGAAGTCGTTATCGGAGCGCCGTACGAAGTCTCAAAAGATCTTCTTTCTCATTTTAAAGTATCTCGCGTAATTCACGGAAACAGTAAAGTCTTCGCTGATGCGAAGGGCAACGATCCGTACGCCGAGCCGAAGAAGCAAGGAATATTTCAATTGATCGAAAACAATTCGACCATGACGACGACACGGATTGTTCAACGCATCATCGAACACAGGAAAGAATATGAAGAGAGAAATAAGGAGAAAGAGAAAAAGGAGCTGGCCGTTTACGAGTCCACACGCAAAAACCAAGGACTTCCAAATGCAGTGTAGGCTAACTACTTTCTTGGGTGACTAAAATGCAGACTAAGCGGACCACGGACCACGTGAAAAATTTTAGAATTACTGATACTTAGTTACTGATATGGTTATTGAAGAATATAATCGAGCGGATGGCAGATGATCAAAAGATATCGTAAAGAAAATTTACCACAGATTTAGGCAACTTTCAGTTTTGGTTTGAATGTTGAATTTTCTCAATAAACCAAGGCTGGACGTTTTAAATCCATGGGGAAACTTCTTTACGATATGACATGGTTATCAAACAGTTAGTAGTGAGATAATTGCGTAATTAATGCGTCATGAGTGCAAGGAGCCCTGGGGTGATGTCCTGTTGAATTTTTTGTGTGTTTTTCGAATCCTTGGCTTCATGATTCCCGGGCTCTGAAGCGTGTTCTAACGAAGTTTTTGTACCGGTATATTGTATTTCGTGATTCTTCCATCTAATACCAATAATTCTTCTGTCTTGTGTCGGTGATTCCGTGTGGTCCTCGGTCTGTTCGGTGCGCTTTTTAGTGCCAACCTACTTTCTTTGTTCTCTAATAGTATTTGTGATCCGTATCATTGCGCTGCGTTTATAGTTTTCACGTTTTGCCAGGATGAGATAGGTGTATTAATTAATTGCTTGTAATAGATATAATAAGTCACCACAGATTTAACGTCCGTTTCATCGACACCTGATGAAAGAGCGGAGCTCCGAAAGCTTGTGAATTATATTCCAATAAACTGGACTGTGTTGACTTATTTATATCTATTAATTACCTGTGTTTTCCTATTACATTCTTTTTACTTTCTAAGTATATCCGATGCGGAGAGTATGAAGGTGATAACGCAGTCGTTTTATATTTTCTGTGAATTCTAATTCTACTCTGCTTGGGAAATAGCCCGTACCCGGTTTAGGCAGAGGCAACATGGAGATTTTAGTCATGCCCAAATATGGCGAGGGGTGGCAAGCACTCAATATCAAGAGAACCTATAAATTTGAAAGCGGCATGAAATTAATTAACAATTCCTGTGCAATCCGTGTGTAACGTTTTATAATTTTGTGAAAATGCATGTGAAGTATATATGATATTTTAGCCTAAAGTAAATCTTCAAGTAAACGTAAATTAATATATTGATAGTAGTCGACGGCAGGCGATAGATATAGAGAGTGTCACCACAGTTTTAACGTCCAGCCAAATATTTTTTGGCATGTGAAAGAACCAGCTCTAAGCTAAACCCTGCTTTCTCTAGGCCTGGGGCTGTACGAAGCGGATGCAACTACTTTTCTGTGATTGATTTTTTTCCATATTGTTATCTGTTAGTGGTATCATAGTTATAGTGACTTGTTTTGTCATAATAAACAATTTATTGATTATCGACGAATGTGATATCTTGGCTGGCCCATTGTTTTAGACTAAGGCTTCCTGTTGCGTAGATAGGCCTACCCTTCACGCTAACAGCAATGGGAAGCCTAAATCCAACATTTATGGTGAATACAATACCGGTACCTTGATCGCCGAAAGCTAGTTGCTGGTACAACACTTGCTGATACTCTGCAGACGAATGGGTTAATTAGCTGACTGGCTGTACATATATTACTAAAATATAGTGGAGCCGATGAATAGGTAACCATAGCTGGATATTAAACCGGTAGTTATTTTCGCGACGATAAATATATTACAAACTACTTAAATATTGTAAAGAAGATCACCACAGATTTAGCGTCCAGCCTTAGTTTATTGAGAATTAAAACATTCACTAGCTTTCGGAGCTCCGCTCCTTTATCAGGAGAAGATGGAATCTGTGGTGATCATCTTTACAATATCTATTGATCGTAGGTGAAGATGGGCGGAGCTCCGAAAGCTAGTGAATGTTTTAATTCTCAATAAACTAAGGCTGGACGCTAAATCCGTGGTGATCTTCTTTACAATATCTATTGATCGTCCGCCATCGGCTCCACTACACTCTTCAAACTACTTAAACTAAGTCTGATCTGTGGAGAGTTGGTTGAGATTAGATTGAAACGGCAGTCAATTTCATTGGGCATCAGTTTATTTATATACATTCAAAGTACAAAAGTCAAAATTGCCCGGTTTTAAAGATAACGTCTGTCCTGAGCTTGGGAATACGTGGGGGTGGCCACAGGACAGGCAGGCAGTTTCGCAGGTATGAACCAACTCCCAACTCAGGAATATGGTGAGGGTTAGTCTACAGAAAGGTTAGCTTACAAACCATTGGCAACTAATGATCAGTTAGAACCATTGTGGCAACCCACACAGAGATCATAGTCAAAGTTGTCCAGCCAGTTTCCTGGAAGTCGAGAATTTTGGGGAAGGGCAGATGGCAGAACAGAGCCCTAGGATGGGATGCCATACTAGATTTGTTGAGCATTAAAAAATACAGCACGGTTACTGTTGTGTTATTTATTTATAGAGGTTTGGCAAAAAGTTCCTCATGTCATCACAGATAACTTTCCTTCAGTGCATTACGAAGAAATAAAAGCAGAATTGGAAATTTGAAACTGTCCCAACCCTCGCATTGTGACTTTGCACCATTCATTTTTTAACAAGTCATACTTTTCAGCATCTTCAGAGGAGCCTTCGGATACAGCAAAAATATAACCATCAGCGTAGTAAGCTTTTAAAACATTGTGTCGTTTTGACATCGGCGTTAACTTAGTCCATTGTGATGATATATTGTCATAAACTTCAACAGATTTTAAATTCGAGCAATTCCGCATACCACCCATCACGTAGATTTGATAACCAACAGCTACCGCTCCGCACCGACATTTCGCTGTCAGCATGGGCGGTAGGGTTACCCAGTGATCTTTAGATGCAGTATATCGCGCGAATGCTTTTGTCTCATGGTGTCTTTCTGTGTACCCTCCGATGCAATACACAAAGTCGTCTAGTGTCAGCAAAGTTGGAGTTGCGACCGGGTTCGGCATATTTCCAACACAAACCCAACTGTTGCTTTCTGGAGTGAATTTTTCCACCACAGACATTGGCTTGAGGCTGTTATCGAAACCACCAATCACAAGTAACGATCCATTCATTGCGATCTGCGATGGATTTCGACCATGATCGAGGACCGTATCGGCCATTTCTTCCCACTTTGAATTCTTGTATTGACAATTCAAACGGTAGACTCCTTTGTTAACACATAATACATAAATGTACGAGTCTAGAACGGTTGCACTGAAATTATTAAGATGTTTAAATTTTTCGTTGTGAAATTTTGAGATGTCACCAGAAACTGGATCATAACATTGTAGAGTATCGGTGTCTTCATTGAATATTATAATCAACTCCGTGCTTCTTTTTTCTAATTTCTTTTTTTTCTTTTTCTTCTTTTTCTCCATTATTAGTTTGTCTTTATCCGCTGACTCAGCAATCGGCTTCGGTGACTTGCGCAAATGATTATTTAATGTTTTATAGAGACTGAAATCATTACTGACAACCGGGTCGTTTTCGAGGACATGATACAAATATTCTGTTGATATCCTCCGCATTTTGATTGCACTCAATAAGTCTCCAATGTCCCTCCTATTCTCATCATTGGCGCCAGCCCAACGTAGACAGACCGACAGTTTTTCCTCTTCTAACAACTCCAATTTGCCATACTTTATGACGTCATAGATGTCTTCTCTTTTTTCTGTTATGAAATCGGGTTGATTTGAAAGAGCGGCAAAATTTTCCGAGTAAAATTCTTTGCATTTTTCTGAAATATCTTTTAATCCATAAATGCTCGCGATGTCTCTTGTTGTGTAAAAATTTTCAGCGCTAAGAGTTTGGTCTAAAATCTCACATATCGCCGTTTTCATATCCTCAAGTTGTAACATTATCACAACATGGAGGAGATATCCGATCTTATCATCTGGGATGTCAAATTTTCCAGAATATATAAAATCGACACAACTTTTAACACAATCTTCATCTACTTCTTTCATCACAATTCTGCCATTACGCGTTTCTTCTGTGTCATGACAAAGCATTGATTTGAAATAATCTGAAGCGGCCGCCAAAATATATTTGTGTGCACGGAACTCTTTGTTGTTGACTTTGATTATGAAGTCATAAAGAGTTGTGTCTGTCTTCATTTTGTGAAGCTTTCGCAGCAAAACAGTCGCATGCTTACCCTCACCAAGACAGACAGTCTGAACCATGTTTACCGCAACTATTTAGAATCGATATGAGCTGTGATATGAAAAAGATAGTCCAGTTGTCACTTGTCAGATCCTCGGATACCAGTTTATTAATATTTTACTAACTGAAAATGTGCCAGTATGCAAACGATGGCGTATTCTTGGAACGCGTTCCGTGCGGAATTATTGGCTAGCTGGTGCGTGAAAATACGAATTTGTGCACTTCTGGTATCGGAGAGTCGACTTCTGGGGCGCAAAATCCGATCTAACAACCCAATTCAGTTTACACAGCAGCCACAGAATCAACATGGTAGCATCGCAAAAGACACGGGGGGAACGTGACGTATATTCGTGAGAGAGATATCGACACCCCTATTCTGAGCTCTAGTAGCGTACATCAATATATATTTCAGCCACAGCGCGAACAGAAAAGTATAAAAAAAGCGGAGGCTCGTGGGATATATTTCAGCCACAGCGCGAACAGAAATAAAGTATAAAAAACCGGAGGCTCGTGGGGATCCACGCTTCCAGCTATGGGTGTGAACCCATGTAGAATCAATCAACCACAACAACTGTAGAAGTGCATTTTGGTTGCTGTCGTATTTAGCTACAGTAATGAATAGTCAAGTACCCTAATCCTACAAGAGCCTATACTGTTGCGGTGTACCGTAGCGAGAAAGTTCCAGCTATCCAACGTGCTGCAAAAGTCTTGTAAAACCACTGAGCCGAATCTTTTCACGTGCTTCCCATCTCTATGGTTGCACTTTCGCATATTGCGCCAAGATTCGTCTTTCCCAGAACCCGCATGAAAAGCTCTATAGAAGCCCCTCGTTCTTTGGATCGATAAATCAATATTGAAGTGCTTACTGTTTGTGTGCGTTGAAGTGTGGGCGAAATACTTATTACTTGTTTGGCAGCGGGTGGTGTGGTGTGCGCCGCGTTTATAGTTACTGCTTGCCAGGATGAGATAGGTGTATTAATTAATTATTGTAATAGATATAATTAAGTCACCACAGATTTAACGACCATTCCATCGACACCTGATGAAAAGAGCCGAGCTCCGAAAGCTTGTTAATTATATTCCAATAAACTGACTTGTTGACTTATTTATATCTATTAATTACCTGTGTTTTTCTATTACATTCTTTTTACTTTCTAAGTATATCCGATGCGGAGAGTATGAAGGTGATAACGCAGTGGTTTTATATTTTCTGTGAATTCTAATTCTACTCTGCTTAGGAAACAGCCCGTACCCGGTTTAGGCAGAGGCAACACGGAGATTTTAGTCATGCCCAAATATGGCGAGGGGTGGCAAGCACTCAATATCAAGAGAACCTATAAATTTGAAAGCGGCATGAAATTAATTAACAATTCCTGTGCAATCCGTGTGTAACGTTTTTTAATTTTGTGAAAATGCATGTGAAGAATATTTATATGATATTTTAGTCTAAAGTAAATCTTCAAGTGAACGTAAATTAATATATTGATAGTAGTCGACGGCAGGCGATAGATATAGAGAGTGTCACCACAGTTTTAACGTCCAGCCAAATATTTTTTGGCATGTGAAAGAACCAGCTCTAAGCTAAACCCTGCTTTCTCTAGGCCTGGGGCTGTACGAAGCGGATGCAACTACTTTTCTGTGATTGATTTTTTTCCATATTGTTATCTGTTAGTGGTATCATAGTTATAGTGACTTGTTTTGTCATAATAAACAATTTATTGATTATCGACGAATGTGATATCTTGGCTGGCCCATTGTTTTAGACTAAGGCTTCCTGTTGCGTAGATAGGCCTACCCTTCACGCTAACAGCAATGGGAAGCCTAAATCCAACATTTATGGTGAATACAATACCGGTACCTTGATCGCCGAAAGCTAGTTGCTGGTACAACACTTGCTGATACTCTGCAGACGAACGGGTTAATTAGCTGACTGGCTGTACATACATTACTAAAATATAGTGGAGCCGATGAATAGGTAACCATAGCTGGATATTAAACCGGTAGTTATTTTCGCGACGATAAATATATTACAAACTACTTCGCCAAAGAAGATCACCACAGATTTAGCTGCCCAGCTCAGTTTATTGGAGAATTAAAACATCTCCCTCCTCCTCCACAAGCTGAGCTCCGTCCTTTATCAGGAGAAGATGGAATCTGTGGTGATCATCTTTACAATATCTATTGATCGCGATAGTAGTCGACGGCAGGCGATAGATATAGAGAGTGTCACCACAGTTTTAACGTCCAGCCAAATATTTTTTGGCATGTGAAAGAACCAGCTCTAAGCTAAACCCTGCTTTCTCTAGGCCTGGGGCTGTACGAAGCGGATGCAACTACTTTTCTGTGTTTGATTTTTTTCCATATTGTTATCTGTTAGTGGTATCATAGTTATAGTGACTTGTTTTGTCATAATAAACAATTTATTGAATATTGACGAATGGGATATCTTGGCTGGCCCATTGTTTTAGACTACGGCTTCCTTGGTTTATTGAGAATTAAAACATTCACTAGCTTTCGGAGCTCCGCTCCTTTATCAGGAGAAGATGGAATCTGTGGTGATCATCTTTACAATATCTATTGATCGTAGGTGAAGATGGGCGGAGCTCCGAAAGCTAGTGAATGTTTTAATTCTCAATAAACTAAGGCTGAACGCTAAATCTGTGGTGATCTTCTTTACAATATCTATTGATCGTCCGCCATCGGCTCCACTACACTCTTCAAACTACTTAAACTAAGTCTGATCTGTGGAGAGTTGGTTGAGATTAGATTGGACATCAGTTTATTTATATACATTCAAAGTACAAAAGTCAAAATTGCCCGGTTTTAAAGATAACGTCTGTCCTGAGCTTGGGAATAGGTGGGGGTGGCCACAGGACAGGCAGGCAGTTTCGCAGGTATGAACCAACTCCCAACTCAGGAATATGGTGAGGGTTAGTCTACAGAAAGGTTAGCTTACAAACCATTGGCAACTAATGATCAGTTAGAACCATTGTGGCAACCCACACAGAGATCATAGTCAAAGTTGTCCAGCCAGTTTCCTGGAAGTCGAGAATTTTGGGGAAGGGCAGATGGCAGAACAGAGCCCTAGGATGGGATGCCATACTAGATTTGTTGAGCATTAAAAAATACAGCACGGTTACTGTTGTGTTATTTATTTATAGAGGTTTGGCAAAAAGTTCCTCATGTCATCACAGATAACTTTCCTTCAGTGCATTACGAAGAAATAAAAGCAGAATTGGAAATTTGAAACTGTCCCAACCCTCGCATTGTGACTTTGCACCATTCATTTTTTAACAAGTCATACTTTTCAGCATCTTCAGAGGAGCCTTCGGATACAGCAAAAATATAACCATCAGCGTAGTAAGCTTTTAAAACATTGTGTCGTTTTGACATCGGCGTTAACTTAGTCCATTGTGATGATATATTGTCATAAACTTCAACAGATTTTAAATTCGAGCAATTCCGCATACCACCCATCACGTAGATTTGATAACCAACAGCTACCGCTCCGCACCGACATTTCGCTGTCAGCATGGGCGGTAGGGTTACCCAGTGATCTTTAGATGCAGTATATCGCGCGAATGCTTTTGTCTCATGGTGTCTTTCTGTGTACCCTCCGATGCAATACACAAAGTCGTCTAGTGTCAGCAAAGTTGGAGTTGCGACCGGGTTCGGCATATTTCCAACACAAACCCAACTGTTGCTTTCTGGAGTGAATTTTTCCACCACAGACATCGGCTTGAGGCTGTTATCGAAACCACCAATCACAAGTAACGATCCATTCATTGCGATCTGCGATGGATTTCGACCATGATCGAGGACCGTATCGGCCATTTCTTCCCACTTTGAATTCTTGTATTGACAATTCAAACGGTAGACTCCTTTGTTAACACATAATACATAAATGTACGAGTCTAGAACGGTTGCACTGAAATTATTAAGATGTTTAAATTTTTCGTTGTGAAATTTTGAGATGTCACCAGAAACTGGATCATAACATTGTAGAGTATCGGTGTCTTCATTGAATATTATAATCAACTCCGTGCTTCTTTTTTCTAATTTCTTTTTTTTCTTTTTCTTCTTTTTCTCCATTATTAGTTTGTCTTTATCCGCTGACTCAGCAATCGGCTTCGGTGACTTGCGCAAATGATTATTTAATGTTTTATAGAGACTGAAATCATTACTGACAACCGGGTCGTTTTCGAGGACATGATACAAATATTCTGTTGATATCCTCCGCAAATTGATTGCACTCAATAAGTCTCCAATGTCCCTCCTATTCTCATCATTGGCGCCAGCCCAACGTAGACAGACCGACAGTTTTTCCTCTTCTAACAACTCCAATTTGCCATACTTTATGACGTCATAGATGTCTTCTCTTTTTTCTGTTATGAAATCGGGTTGATTTGAAAGAGCGGCAAAATTTTCCGAGTAAAATTCTTTGCATTTTTCTGAAATATCTTTTAATCCATAAATGCTTGCGATGTCTCTTGTTGTGTAAAAATTTTCAGCGCTAAGAGTTTGGTCTAAAATCTCACATATCGCCGTTTTCATATCCTCAAGTTGTAACATTATCACAACATGGAGGAGATATCCGATCTTATCATCTGGGATGTCAAATTTTCCAGAATATATAAAATCGACGCAACTTTTAACACAATCTTCATCCACTTCTTTCATCACAATTCTGCCATTACGCGTTTCTTCTGTGTCATGACAAAGCATTGATTTGAAATAATCTGAAGCGGCCGCCAAAATATATTTGTGTGCACGGAACTCTTTGTTGTTGACTTTGATTATGAAGTCATAAAGAGTTGTGTCTGTCTTCATTTTGTGAAGCTTTCGCAGCAAAACAGTCGCATGCTTACTCTCATCAAGACAGATAGTCTGAACCATGTTTACCGCAACTATTTAGAATCGATATGAGCTGTGATATGAAAAAGATAGTCCAGTTGTCACTTGTCAGATCCTCGGATACCGCAGTTTATTAATATTTTATTAACTGAAAATGTGCCAGTATGCAAACGATGGCGTATTTTTGGAACGCGTTCCGTGCGGAATTATTGGCTAGCTGGTGCGGGAAAATAAGAATTTGTGCACTTCTGGTATCGGAAAGTCGACTTCTGGGGCGCAAAATCCGATCTAACAACCCAATTCAGTTTACACAGCAGCCACAGAATCAACATGGTAGCATCGCAAAAGACACGGGAGGAACGTGACGTATTTTCGTGAGAGAGATATCGACACCCCTATTCTGAGCTCTAGTAGCGTACATCAATATATATTTCAGCCACAGCGCGAACAGAAAAGTATAAAAAAAGCGGAGGCTCGTGGGATATATTTCAGCCACAGCGCGAACAGAAATAAAGTATAAAAAACCGGAGGCTCGTGGGGATCCACGCTTCCAGCTACGGGTGTGAACCCATGTAGAATCACTCAACCACAACAACTGGTTGCTGTCGTATTTAGCTACAGTAATGAATAGTCAAGTACCCTAATCCTACAAGAGCATATACTGTTGCGGTGTACCGTAGCGAGAAAGTTCCAGCTATCCAACGTGCTGCAAAAATCTTGTAAAACCACTGAACCGAATCTTTTCACGTGCTTCCCATCTCTATGGTTGCACTTCGCATATTGCTGCAAGATTCGTCTTTCCCAGAACTCCAGATGCTTAGTGCGCCTTTGTTGTATAGTTTCTCCCCTCGTTCTTTGGATCGATAAATCAATATTGAAGTGCTTTACTGTTTGCGTGCAAGGCTTTTAGTGTATGAAATATTTTATTACTTCTGTTTGGCAAAGGTGCGGTGTGTGAATTGCTGTAATACCGGTAGGTCTACCACCTTACCACGGGCGGGATTATCGATACTAAACGGCGGACTTTCCGACCATAAATATTTCAAAGAATTTGCTGATAAGCTTATGGCACGGGCACGGTTTGTAGTAACGAGTAGAGAGTAGTGAGGGAACGAACTAGGCCCTGAATATGTTTTGGCGACTGTCCGACTATTTCTGTAGTCAACGAGTCCACTGTTTAGTGTCGCAATCCCGCCCGGTCTTAAGTCCGCTTGGTCCGCGATTTAGTGGCACTGGCACTTAATGAATTGTGTCTGAATATTTTACGCTATTGCATATGCAGGTACACATTATAGATTTATTTTAACACCGGCTAGCTAGTCAGAAAGAATATGTCGTGCAATCATGTTATCGTTTATGGAGGTTGTGGTTCTTTGGGACGAAAGTGTGTTGAACTCTTAAAGAAGAGTAATATTGTGAGTCTATTTCCATCTTGAATTGCAATTTATTCAAATTTTGTTCTTACGTTATTCGTAGCTCACCTACATAGCAAAGGAAAAGACACTGCATGCATGCATGCACCAGAGTGGACCACATGGATATATACTCAAGTATCACAAGTATCACCTCAAGTATCGTGGATATACTCAAGTATCACAAGTATATCATGGGATACTGGTGAATGGTGATACTTGAGTATATCCGTGATACTTGAGGTGATACTTGAGATACTTGTGATACTTGAGCATATCCATGTGACCACCAGAGTGTCTGTGAGTATATCATGTGAGTCTGTGTAAATGCAGCAAAAATCAAAATATGGACAAAAATAAAACTGTGCTTTCCTATACCGATCCAAAAAAAACCATTTTGAGTTTGGATGGGATGGGACCCCTTAACCCATCGATAAACTCATGCTTAAAAATCCGCGTACACTGAAACCTTCTTTTTGTTGGATATAATTATGAACAATGGTGCGTGACATCATAATGCTGCAGGTAAAACATTGGTGAAAAATGCATTGAGAAGATGGGAGGTTGGTTGGAAAATGCCGAATATCTACGGATAGGAAAGGCCTGTTGTCTTGATATTCAGTGTAGATAAAGTAGAATATCTGTGGAGCAATTTACCACCCAATTGGATGGTTGCCGTTAAAAGAAGGAAAGTCAGTAGCGCGTAGAAGACACAGTTGGAGATTTAAACATACAATAAATTTTACACAAAAACTGTGTACCAATCTCCTTTATACTCATCTCACTAAGCTCTAAAATTCGGTTGTCGTTCAGTGGGTGACGTCGATTGATCTGGCGGCAAATGACGTCGCAGATCAGAACATTCTCATCACAAACTTGACGTCATGGACTGAGCAAGAACAAGAAGTAGTCTCTAAAGTTGAAGGTGCACTCGCTGGAAATAATGTCGATGCAATCCTCTGTGTTGCTGGTGGATGGGCCGGTGGAAACGCAAAATCGAAAAGTAAGAAAATGTTTAGTAGTTTTCATCTCGCAAATAGATAACGTTGTGAAGAAGACTCACCACTCACCGTCTCTACGCAAGATCGTATCGTTGCCACCCTTTCAACTTTCTTCTCTGTTACTGTACTTGCGTTCAAATAAATGCCTGTCTGTCTCACTGTCATAGCAATCAGTCTATAACTGATGGCATTTTATCTGTCTGTCTAGTGAGGAAGCTACGGACACCATTTTAAACATCTTTGGTTTGATTTCATGGGCTAAGGGTTCCGTGGCCGTGGTGAAAATTGCTGATCGTGGCCGAAAACCTTAGCATTACGCCAGCAATCCACTAAAATATATTACTCTTTCAAGATTTGGTGAAAAATGCTGATCTGATGTGGAAACAAAGTGTCTGGACGTCGACGATCGCGGCTCATCTTGCCACAAAATTCATGAACGCCGGTGGCATCTTAACGCTGCCAGGAGCCGCGGCAGGAACCGATGGAACTCCAGGTAAACCTGTCGCAATTCTTAACAGACGTCTTTCTGTCTCTTGTCTTGCGCTATATCATATCAGGCCACCCAGACACTTACTTGTCAAATTAATGTCCCTAACGTATAAGTCCGTGTATTACAAGACTATTTGATACAGTAAGTCACCACAGATTCAACGTCCAGTCCAGTTATTGGAATAAATATATTTCACAAACTTTCGGAGATCCACTCCTAACTATATCTATTACTATTTGGATCGTCCGTCATCGGCTCCGCTTTTTTTTTATCATGAAGATTATTTGAGTAGTCGTAACGGATATGCTCTCTCTCTCTCTCATGTATAAAGCTGTGCGTTGAAAGATTATGGGCATTCCCCTCTCTGTAAGTGTAAGTCTGTACGTGTAAGTCTGTAAGTAAGTGTGTAAGTGTAAGTGTAAGTCTCTGTGTTGCACAAGACGCATCATTGTCATCGTTTTAATTGCAGGAATGATCGGCTACGGAATGGCCAAAGCTGCCGTACACCAACTCTGCAAAAGTGTGGGAGCACCAGCAAGTGGAATGCCGGAAGATTCAACGACTGTCTGTGTCTTGCCGTAAGCAAAGCTAATATCCTTCACCGCTGTGTATCGGTTTACAGGACCATTGCTTATTAAGTGCTCATGGGGAACACTGCTCGTGTGGAGCCACATGCTCATGGGGAACACTGTGCCCACTGGAACACTGCTTGTGTGGAGCCACATGATCATGGTAACACTGCTTGTGTGGAGCCACATGCTCATGGGGAACACTGTGTCCACGGGAACACTGCTTGTGTGGAGCCACATGCTCATGGGGCACTGCTCGTGTGGAGCCCATGCTCATGGGGAACACTGCTCGTGTGGGGCCACATGCTCATGGGGCACTGTGTCCACGGGAACACTGCTGTGGAACATGCTCATGGGACACTGTGTCCACGGGAATACTGCTCATGGAACACTGCTTTTATGGAGCCACATGCTCATGGGGAACACTGCTCGTGTGAAGCCACATGCTCATGGAACACTGCTTGTGTGGAGCCACATGCTCATGGAGAACACTGTGTCCACGAGAACACTGTCCATGGGGAACACTGCTCGTGTGGAGCCACATGCTCATGGGGAACACTGTGTCTACGGGGAGTACTTTGTAGATGGATAATCTCAGGCTAATGGGGAACACTGATTGCAGGGAACCGCGTGATCACAGAGTACCACGTTCTCATGGGCATCGAAGCCATTCCCCCAGCTGCCAGACCACCTACCTCCACTTTGTCGATTGAAGCCTTGTACCCAGCTGCCACGACACCTTAACTGGCTACGTGACTCAGCACAATGCATGTTACACTTGTTTATTTAGAATCACTTTGGATACTCCTATGAATCGAAAAGGAATGCCCGGTGCTGACTTTTCAACGTGGACTTCGCTGGATTTTGTCGCTGAGTGAGTCATTAGAATAATTTGCCATTTTAGTCGAAGTTGAGTCCAACACTTCTCTGGACACACGTACAGAGATAGAATCCCACTCTGACTGACCCCTGACCTCTAGTGTTTGTACCACAGCAAATTCATTACGCTGTGATTCTCTCTCTCTCTCTCTCTCGAAAACTATTCAGTGACTATCCCTGAGAATTTAGGCCAATGAATTGTGATGCATGCAGTTTGACCTCTAGTGTTTGTACCACATCAAATTCATGACACTGAGATTCTCTCTCTCTCTCTCTCTCTCTCTCGAAAACTATTCAGTGACCATCCCTGAGAATTTGCGCCAATGAATGGTGATGCATGCAGTTTGACCTCTAGTGTTTGTACCACATCAAATTCATTACGCTGTGATTCTCTCTCTCTCTCTCTCTCTTAAAAGCTGTGCGCTGTCTGATAGTCAGAATAGCGGCCCGCTAGTGATGAAAAAAACTAACACAGATTGTCATGTCACGCCTGAATGCTTTTCAGACTACTTATAAAATGGGCCAAAGGGAAGGAACGTCCGGCATCGGGAAGTCTCTTAAAGCTGGTAACGGAAGCAGGCATCACTAAAGTGGTCCCTCTGTAACAGTTGAAAAAGTTTTGCTACAACGTTTTGGTGTTTTGAATGGATTTTTATCGTGATATGTTGGCTTGGACCCGTAGACCCAGGGTCACCGAGAGGGGGTGGCAACCGACACAGTCTTCCGCGGACCCAAGAATTTTGGGGTGCACGCAAAAATAGATATCTTCATCGATTTCCATTAGACTGAGTGGTGATCCCAAGCATCGGTTGCATCCGGGTACGCAATATTCGATTTGATCCAAAAAAAATATTTGAATCGGAATCATATTTCAACATTGAAATATGTTCGAAAATGCCCTTTGAACTAGTAATGACCCTGGTCAACTAAGCCTCAATCATTTTATTTTTATCAGGAAAGGTACGTGCCTTGTTTGTTATGCAAATTATTGCCAGGTAGATTAGTCGGGTTTTGTTGCAATAAAGTAATGGTGTACGTGGTTCACATTGTTGACTCTGGCAGGTTGATAGAGACGATGTAGGATGCAGCACTATTACTATTTACTGGTGCCTGGTCTACAGTGAAGTAAGGGGGGCAACCCTAAATGACGGATTAATGGAATAGCAGGACTAACGGAATAAAACTCTACTGAAGTACCCGCAAAGCTGTGATTCATAAAAGACGGACTACTGGAATATCGAAAAATTCCCGTTATCTTTCCGCTATCCGAGGAGTCCGTCTTTTAGGAATTACTGTTGTTGTGGGGAGCACTGCCCACGGGAAACACTGTGCTCACCGGGAACCACGTGCTCACGGGGAACACTGCTCACTTGGAACCACGTGCTCACGGGGAAAACTGTGCTCATGGTGGGCACTGCCCACGTGGAACGACGTGCTCACGGGGAACACTGCCCACTTGCTCATGGGGAACACTGTATCTTTTGGGCCCTGCTCCGGAAGCTTCAGGCAAAGTACGACGGAAACTGTGTGCGAAATTCTGAAATATTTCCATGGAGTTTCCGCCACCTAGTGTTTATTGTTTTGTATATTTTATCACCACTAGTTGTCACTCTTGTTCGACGCACTCTCGATCTTTCTGTTGTTGTTTTGCACCTCGAGCACTTTTTTGCCCTGCGCCCCCAGCCCTGCGTATTGGTCGCGATCTGTCCGTGGAATGGAGTCAGAAGACCATGCTGCTAAGGTTACCCGTGTACCTGAAGTAGGAACTATAACGGTGTCGCAGGATAATTTAGTGACGTTTGTCGCTGAAGATTTTTTAGAAAAAATACGGAAAAGTGGTCAAAATCCTGGACCTGGAGCTGTCGGTAAGTATTAGTGTTAATGTTATATAACCACCACCACCCACGGCTGGGCCCAGATATGGGAAGAGAGTTAGAACAGGATTGGTGTCAGTCGCAAAAAATCCTGGCGTGAGCCGTCCGGTCATTTGTGACAGACATATATTTATTGGTTCAGTCATTTCATGAGAAAATTGTGGCATGTGCCCTGTGGGCTGTGCTGTGGCTGTTCAAAAATTGTTAGTCCATCCCTGTCTGAATTGCATGGTGGGTGAGTGCGCGAGACATTTTCGACTTAATTTTTTGTGCGGGGTTTCCGTACTTCAGGAGTGCTAGGCGACAATGTGAATGGCAAAAATGGATGATTTGAGCATTCCGTCTACCCATTGTGGATCTAATCCTGCGAGTCTGTGCGCATAAATTCTCGTTGACATCTGCCGTGAAATGTAGTCTTGGTGGACACTGTGTGGATGTCAATAGCTCTCACTTGCATCACTTCTTCAGGCCACCAGTCTTCAACATCCGCTTCAAACAGCGTGGCGAAAATTGACGCTGAAATTTTAGACAAATTAGAACAATACACGGAAAAACTTTCGTCAAGTTTTGAGGAAATAATTGAAAAACTCACCAGTAATCTTCATAAGGTTAGTCTTTCCTGTGTTCAATATCCAATCCAATATCGACTTCCTCACGTGACGAACGCCGATACCAAATCGCAAAAATGCAAATTTTGAGTGTGAGAGAGAGAAGTTTATTTTGTCAACCAGGAAAGTATTAAGTACAAGGAACATGAAATCATGATATTCGTCGTTTCCAGTATTGACAGGGTGGCCCGATATGACTTTCAAGTCTTCGAGTTAAAGCCACCCTGCAGTTAGGAGTATACGAGGTTACAGACGAAGATTAAGTTCAAAAGGTTACCGCATATGACAAAACAAAGAGTTCAAAAAGGTTGACATTAGAAGCAATCAATAGTCCGTCGACTCGTAGTGTGTAACGTGCAGGAGCTCATAATATGCGAAAATTTCTCCACCAGTCTGAAGGGTCTAAAAATAGGTCGCGGCAAGATGATTCAAACTTGCCCAAACAAAAACATTTTAATTTTCAAGTTCATTCAATTCTTCTTCTTCGATAGTCGACAGACTCCTAGTGTGAAATGCGCAGGAGCTCCACGCACAAGTTCTCGTCATTACCATCTCCTCTATCTCAAACTATAGGCGTCTGCCATAACGGTGGGTTACTCTCAAACATACAACGATGCAACAGTGAGCATGGGAACAACAGTGGACGAAGCCGTCCAATCTATGTACTCATTAATCGCGCACTCCGAAGAACTAAGCAACTCTATGGAACCGGTCCATAAAGTCCATCAGAAAATGTAAGATCATTTTCTATATAATATGTTATTGTGAAGAAGCCCTAGTTTATTGAGAATTAGAACATTAACAAGCTTTCGGAGCTCAGCTCCTTCTATCGCTGGAGATGGGCAGAATCGAATCAAGGTGGATCTCAAATCAGGAAGTTACTCGATGCGAAATGACAATTCGTAATAATTCCAGTTCTTTGGTGAAACAGTAAACTGCCACCTGCACACATACATACAGACAGACGAAACAGGCTCTTTTATTTGTATAGATAACGCTTTTGAAGCTCGCTCCTTCATCAGGATTTAACAATAAAGCAAGCAAGCAATCTGTTGATTGTCATCCTATATTTTTAGAAAACATGTGAAGGCGATTCTGAGTGGCGTTAAGCTCAAATTCTCTAGAAGTTCCGTCGTGCAATGTGATGTAACACTGTGAACTGAGATTAACAAATTAATCAACGATTCGGGTGACTGTGAGTCCGCTCCCTGGACATTTACTGTCACCCCACCTAGTGGTCGGGCTGCATATATTAGAAACGCCCTCTGCGTTACTGCCGATCTGATAATCGCAAAAATACAAATATCGGCCTCGATAATCGGTCGACCCCTAGTTGCAACTCTCAGAAATATTGAGTCAACCACAGCTCTTGATTGGCACTTGTATTCGCTAGCTGGTAGCAAAGAGCAGAGGAAAGCATAACTGATAGAAAAATTCATAATTCATATAATGTATAATAATTCTCGTTCAATATTTCGGAGTAAAATCATTGTCAATGTTAACACTTTAACTTCACTTCGCCAAGCTTTGTGTCCAAGAAAAATTAATTGCGATCATGAGTAATGAGTCACCACTGATTTAACATCCAGTCCTGTTCGATTGTGTTACTCAGTGTCATATTAATCTTTAATTTAGGCCATGACCCGCTCCCACTCTGACAGGCCGTGGTTATCCATCCGTGACGGGTATATATGACGTCGCACTCGGACAAATATTTTTTTCGTCACGTCAATTGGGAAATCTCCCCTCCCAGCCCGAGGTATATTCTTATTTACACTTCCTCATCAAGGGTATGGGCGCTTCCGTCTTGGACGAGCTGGTTGTAACGTCACGCCTGTGACGTGTTATTTGTTGCATCATATCCAGCAGACAGTATGCCATTAAGTTGAGTCTTCAAGCTTTCATCCGTTCATTGGTCAATTTCCTGCGTTGCTACTAGCAACGGCTGTGACGTCACGCGAATTCTTTTTTGTTTGTGGCTATTTTGAAGAGTCAGATATTGCAGTTAATGGCGGCGTCTCTTTGACGATGTCGTGGTATTTTGGTGGTGGTACTGCGTCGTCTTCCAGTGCCATGTTCACGTACACGCAAGGAACTGGTGCGTTGAATTCTTGACCTATATGAAATGAGTGGGTTAAAGGTCAATTTCAGGTCAAAGGTTGAATTCCGAAGAATATGTGTTAGAAGTTTAATAGATTTATTTCGTTACGTAGCAACTGGCAGTTAAACCGTTCAGTTGACCAAGTGGGTTAGTTCGGAAGGTTCCGGGTTCAATTCCCCACCGAGCCAAACCGAAGACTTTAAAATTGGTATCCGTTCCTCTCTGCTTGGCAGTCAATATCGGGAAAGTGCGGAGAGTCGTGGTTGTGATAGTGATCCGGGCTATAATCCTGAAGTATTGACACGCATACTGTGAGGATTGACCTGGCGTTTATGACCTTAGTAGGGTGAAAATGCCATAACTTCATAGTTACCTTGATTGGTTTGAACAGCGTCGTAACTTGGAGGTTCGTCTGGGTAACTTGGAAGTGGTGGTCCGTTTGTTTGTCCGACTGTACTTGGCTGAGCTGATGCGTTTTCTGTCTGTGTTGTAAGTGTAAGTTGAAGTTTTAGTACGAGTTGGTTCACGTGAGCACAGTGTTCCCCCTGGACACAGTGCTCCCCTTGAACACAGTGTTCCCCGTTAGCACGTAGGCACGTAGTTTCTCACGAGCACAGTGCTCCCCGCGACCACGTGGTTCCCGTGAACACTGTGTTCCTCGCGACCACGAGGTTTTCGTGAGCAGTGTTCCCCGTGAGCACGTGGTTTCCCGCGAGCAGTGTTCACCGTGAATGTGTGCCTTCACGTAGGCTCGTAGTTTCTCACGAGCACAGTGTTCCCCGCGACCACGTGGTTCCCGTGAACACTGTGTTCCTCGCGACCACGAGGTTCCCGTGAGCACAGTGTTCCCCGCGACTACGCGTTTCCCTTGAACTCAGTGTTCCCCATGATCACCGTAATCGTGTTTATCTCAATAACTCACCGAGTTAGCCTGTTCGTTAGCGCGTCTATTCTTCCATTTTCTGAACACAATGAAGCATCGACACAGTAGTATTAGAAGCAACAGTATCCCGCTTAGAATGAACGAAATCGTCAGCGGCGTTGTCGTGAAGTCATCCGGTTCGTCGATTTGCCAACGATGGAATTGACGACTGCGACTCATGTCTATTGTTAAATCACTTCTACGTAACAATTAGATTCTGTAAAGATAGAGAGTGTCACCACAGTTTTAACGTCCATCCAAATTTATAGCAATATATTGATAGTAGCCGATGGCGGGCGATCACTTACCATAGATATAGAGAGTGTCACCACAGTTTTAACGTCCAGACAAATTTATAGCAATATATATATTGATGGTAACCAATGGCGGACGATCACTTACCATAGATATAGAGGGTGTTACCACCGCTGTGGTAAACTTGAATAAAGCTGGTCGTTCAAACTTGCAATCAAGCTATCGTCCTCCGTCCTTCCATTTTCAATTAGTGAAAGCGATTTATTATGTAACAATGATTCGAACGTATAATTCCTCATGATCAATTACGTCATGGAATAACTTACATAACCGAGAAAGTGAGAAAGGTATTTTGTTTCTTGTGCGCCGAGAAATAAATATACCGATAAACTGGACTGGATGTTAAATCTGTGGTGACTTATTATATTTATTACTATTTGAATCGTCCGCCATCGGCTCCACTATTTTTTTTATAACCGAGAAAGTGAGATCAGCTTATGTGTGCGCCGATGAAATTGACAACCAAGGCTCATTTATTTTTTATTTGGAATTTATGGCGTTTTTCACATAAACTAAAGCCATATACAGTACGCCAGGTCGATGCTCACGGTATACGTGTCAATACCCCCGGCTTATAGCCCGGATCACTATTACAATCACAGCTCTACGCGCTTCCTCGATACCGACTGCCAAGCAAGATAGGAACGCATACACGCAGACACACCGAGTACCACCTCCACCTCTTCCTGAGAAAATTACTCCAAAATATGTCCACTGTTCATTCTCTACCTCCTGCTTGTGACATTCGTCTATAAACAGGCAACGCTATTGTCTCTTTCCGGCGTGCGGTGTCTTGTGACCGACACAGCGCGTCATGATTTAACCAATAACTTCCTGCTGCTGCGTCATCACTCGTTGGGAATATTTTGATCACAGTTAAGCTATTATGCATTTGAACAGTCATAGCTATTAATATTAAAGCGTGGGAGATAATTTCTAAAATAAGTGATTAGATTATTTGTAGTACAGAACTTCAAAATTGCTTGCAATAGTTTATTCATATCATTATATTAACGTTTATAAGACTTTTCGTCCGGCTCTCATCAGTATACACGCCATAATATATTTTATTGTAAAGATGATCACCACAGATTTAGCGTCCAGCCTTAGTTTATTGAGAATTAAAACATTCACTAGCTTTCGGAGCTCCGCTCCTTCATCAGGTGAAGATGGAATCTGTGGTGATCTCATTTTGACAATATCTATTGATCGTCCGCCATCGGCTCCACTAACTTTTCAGAATAAATTTTGAAATTTTAAACGTTAATATATTGATATGAATAAACTATTTCAAGCAATTACTGAAATATCATTACAGCCTTGCAGCGCGTAATTTGTGAATTGACTCTGTTTACGGCCTGCTTGCTGATTGGTAGTCACAGTCGACGTATATTTCATGCAAATTCCAACATTCACTGAACGGGCCTTACCTGTATGATTGGTATACTGTAACTTTCACTGACATATTTTCGCGATTTCCCTACGATTCTTAAAATCCTTCAAGATGGACACGCGGCGCGAAATGTCAATGCTACGGCGAACTATAGGCATTCTCTATAGTAACATACCACCCGCCACGGCCATGACCTTACCAGTTTGATAAATTTTAAGTTTTATTGAAGTATTTTCGCGATTTCCCTACGATTCTATAGTTGTGCGCGATCGTTATGTCCACATCGCTTAACCTCGGCGGCAAATGTCAATGCTGCAGCGAACTATTCCGGGTTTTTCACCGAGATTCGTTCTAATAACAGCCGCTACTGCCGTGACCTTACAACCAGTCTGATAACTTTTAAGTTTTATTGAAATATTTTCGCGATTCCGTGACAGCTTTATCATTTCAAGAATTACTTATAGCCTCGAGCAACGACGCAGCTTGTAATCAATCGTTTCAAATTGAAAATTACAGAACGAACAAACATGACGCGAAGTCGTGAGCGTGATATTTTGAATGCAAAACTGAGTTTTCAATAGCTGTAGCCGTTTGGAATTTAGCGCAACAATTTCACTACCAATCTTCCTATGCAGCCGTTGTACCGTATTTCCTTTGTTCCCTTTGCTACATTTACACAGACTCAAACGATATAGGCCTACGCACAACACTATCGGTGCATATACGACATAATACATATCATGCGTGCTGCTGGGACTGTGTCTTCAATAAGTGTAGTCGCTCGGAATTTAGCACAATGATTGCAACTTGTTGCTCGGTGGGATGAGGGCCAACAATCTGTAGAGATTGGACGTTCTTAGATGTTTTTGCTGCATTTGCATAGGCTGACACTCAGCGACACAACAAACTCCGCTGATGTGAATCCAACGCGACTTATTCTATCTATTACTATAGTAGGGTGATGCTTGCGAGTTATATTTCAATAAACTGGACTGGACGTTTAATCTGTGGTGACTTATTCTATCTATTACTATAGTAGGGTAGAGCTCCGAAAGCTTGCGAGTTATATTTCAATAAACTGGACTGGACGTTTAATCTGTGGTGACTTATTCTATCTATTACTATAGTAGGGTAGAGCTCCGAAAGCTTGCGAGTTATATTTCAATAAACTGGACTGGCGTTAAGTAGGGTGGAATTCCGAAATCTTGTTAATTATTTTCTGGCTTAAACTTAGAATCGCATCTATTCTACTTAGTTTACGGAACTATTACTGAAACCGAAACGTTGACACGCACTTCCGATATCCGTCTTGTTTCTTGTAAAGGGTCAAAGGTGAGGTTAAGGTCAAGGGTCATGGCTTAAATTAAAGATTACTATGACACTGAGTGACACAATCGCCGCCGGCTGAGATACCTTATATTTAAAGAATGTTTAAGTCTAAGTCTAAGTCTAAGTTTAAGTATAAGTTTAAGTTTAAGTTTAAACAGTGTTGTCTATAACTGAACGAATATCTCCGCTGTCATCGTAGGCTTGTCTGCATGGCAACATATCCTGCATGAATTTGCATTTCCTCACATATTTCTCGACTAATGTCCTTAGGCAGACGTTCTACTCGTAACATGCTGTAGATGCCTATCGCGGGTAATTTCCTCGCATTTTACCTGACTAACGTCCTTAGGGATTCTGTGTGTGTCTTTGCGACAAAGTGCAACATATTGATTCCTATCTCGAATACTGAATTAATCTTCTTAGACAGAGGTAGTGTTAACACTCTGTACCTCTGTGTGGCGAAACCCTGCTCGCATGCTATGGATTCCTATCGCGGTTAGTTTCCTTGCGTTTTGCTGTACTGATTTTTTTAGGCGGAGGTGGTCCTCTGTTTTTCTGTGCGGCAACACGTTGTAGATTATCCGTTTTCCTCTCATACTCATATGCCCCAATTTCAACTCGCGTCGAGATTTATAAAACCATTTATTCAAGTAATATATTTTCAATGTAGCAAAACGCTGTCACTTAGGGGTTGAGTGTAAAGTTCTGACGTCAGAGCGCAAATCCCTGCAATTGTTGACATTTTGCGATCACGTGACCTAAAACTCTGTCGCTCTCAAACTTCGCGGTTGAGTGACAAAGTTCTGACGTCAGATCGCAAATCCATGCTACTGTCGACGTTTCGCGATCACGTGACACGGAGTTTTCCACTCTCGTTGAAAGCGTTACGCACACCACGTTTTACGCTCAGTGATCTTTGTGCGTTCGCTCCATCATGTCACGATACGATACTTTTGCATCTCGACTTCACTGCTCCTTCGTCACGTTGTTATTGACAACCATTACGATGACGTAATATATGCTTTCCATCACTTCGACGAGTCATTGATGGTTGTTAGAGGCGGTGTTTCTTTGATTATGTCGTAATATTTGGGTGGTGGAGGATCGTCCGCTTCTGCTGATCCATTCAAATACACTCCTGGCACGACGACCTCGTCTGTCGGATCTGAATATTGAAAATAGGAACGCTAAGGTTAGATTTGCGCCTTGATAAAAAAAAAAAAACGCGTTTCTCAACGCCTCGACGTCGCATTGGTGGTTCAGTGGTAGAATTCTCGCCTGCCACGCGGGAGGCCCGGGTTCGATTCCCGGCCAATGCACTTTTACAATTTCGTCAACCGACGAAAAATGTTATTATAGGGTCACCCTGGATAAACGCGTTGGTAGTTCAGTGGTAGAATTATCGCGTGCCGCGCGGGAGGCCCAGGCCAGACTCTCGGACCACCAAGCGCAATTCAATAACAACACAGATCGAAACAAATTCTTTTGTCAGCAAATAAAATTTTCGTCCACAAAATTGGTCGGGACCCGTGGTTTGATTGTCCGCCATCTGGACGTTACGTCACGTTTGTTCGATTCCTGACTGAGTCAAGCCAAAATCTGTTCCTTATTCTCTGTTTGGCGGTCAGTATCGCAGGAGCAGGGTGGGTTGGTGGTAAAGCCGGAAATATCGATCAGACTCGCAGTTAGCGTATACTTGAGCTAAGTCATTGAAAACGCCATAAATTCAAAACAACAAACAGGACTGAAAATAGCCAGTGGCAAGGCTTAGAAAAACTCTGCGGTGGAAAACAGCATTTAAAATTTCACATCTAAAATTTACGGGTGCACATCGTGAAAGGGGTGGCGATCACTTTGACTTACTTTGATTTGAATGCACACTATCGTAACTAGGTGGCGCATCAGAGTAAAAAGTCGGTGCGGTGTTGCTCCGAGTTTGAGTGCTTCCGGCCTGCAAAAATTATACATTATTATAGTTAGTTGGCGACTGTTCAGTTGGCCGAGTGGATTAGACTGTCCGCCTTCTGATCGGGAGGTTGCGGGTTCGATTCCCGACCGAGTCAAATCGAAGACTTTAAAATTGGTATCCGTTCCTTCCTTGCTTGGCAGTCGGTATCGGGGAATTGCGGAGAGTTGTGATTGAAATAGTGATCCAGGCTATAAGCCGGAGGTATTGACACGTATACCGTGAGCATCGACCTGGCGTAAAAGACCTTAGTAGGTGAAAAATGACATAAATTCCAATTAAAAATTAAACAAAGTTTAGTTGCCAGATTTGAATTTTTGATGACGCTGGTGAGGTCAAATATAATCCTTCTACTCTTTACAACGTTGGCACGTGATTGAATTGGAGCCCGGTGGCTATTGGCTACTGGTACATATTAGGGCGTGTAGTGGGCGAGTGTCTACATCTAGTGAAGTCTTATTTATCAGTTTGACTCATTTTTTTGAATAGTCGCCAAGCGCTGTGAAGAGAAATAATAACCGCCGGCGTCGCCGCAGGTTAGGTATCAAAATTTTTCAAGTAGGCTTAATTGTGGTGAATGCGATATACCACATAGGGAAGATCGCTATAGAGAGTGTCACTACAAATTTAAATTCCAACAAAATTCCAAGCTTTTAGAGCTCCGCTCCTTCATCAGGTCAACATGTGTTATACCACATAGGGAATATCGCTATAGAGAGTGTCACCACAAATTTAAATTCCTTAAAAATTCCAAGCATTCAGAGCTCCGCTCCTCAATCAGATCAACATGTGTTATACCACATAGGGAAGATCGCTGTAGAGAGTGTCACCACAAATTTAAATTCCTTAAAAATTTCAAGTTTTTAGAGCTCCACTCCTTCATCAGGTCAACATATGCAACACACCACGTAATAAAGATGGAGAGAGTCTATCAGTCTATCTGTCTATCAGCAGTATTTATATCCACTCATAAAATAGTTTGAGTCACAACCGACCTCGACTCCATTATTTGCGATTGCTGGACGTGTTTTCTGTCTTCTGATCAGTAGACACGCTCGACATATCACAACAAGAAGGAGTAAAACCGCTCCGATTATCATTGAGACTAACACAGGAGCTGACGTCATGTCTGAGAAGTTATCGTCACTGACGGGATCTTCGGTTGGAAGTGGTCTAAGTCCCGTATGCGTCATGGTGGATTACACAAATTTACAGTAGTCTCTGTTAAAAATTGATAGTGATTAGCTCCTAGATAGTATGGGTCTTGCGCCCAGTGTGACATGTGAGTGTGGTGCAGAGATCGACTTGGGATGAACCGAGCGCTTTGACTGCCCGCTTTCTAATCGGGAGCTTCTGGCGTTCCAATCCCGACCAAATCGAACGAGACTTTAAAATTGGTGTTCGTTCCGTCTCTGCTTGGTAATGGAGGATGTAACACAGGAAGATTTCGACGCTTGGCAGTCGGTATCGGGGAAGTGCGGAGAGTGGTGATTGTAATAGTGATCCGGGCTATAAGCCGGAAGTATTGACACGATTACTATATTCATGTATCTGCTGCAGCTTGTCCTGTTCGTGGTGCAAAACGCCGCCCGGTGATAAGCGCCACTGAAAATCTTCTATATAATA
>JASFYC010000016.1:0-84345 GCA_030412335.1 Botrylloides violaceus
GGAGGAATCGAAGAAGCCTCTGTAGGCCATCAGAGTTAAGCGCCACCCCTCTGGAGTCTGTACTATCCACAATGCGTTGGCCTTCTAGCGAGGAATGCAAGCAATAAATACACGTAGGCCTACGATAGCCAACGTAAAGTTTGAATCTGGTTGCTCCTTGATCGACCCCTTCATGATCGAGATACTAATTCTAAATGTTGTTTTTCGCAGTCGTCTTCCCAAATATGCGTAATCTGCACCATATTGAATTTGAATCCTAGTCAATAAACAGCAACCGAGGTTGTTCCGTTGTCGCATTTCAATAATGCATTGTTCTATTGTGTTTTAACAATCGCTCGATTATCAAGAGGAATTCCTCTTACGATTTTGATCGTGCGCAATTGTTCGGTTGTATATAGAAGTGCGCAGAAAATCGGCTATTGCTAAGAAAATATGTTCTCATCAGTAGACTACAGGTACCAAGAATTCTGTTGCATAATGAACAACCATGCTAGAAGCCCATGCAGTTAGGCTACGCCTCTCCGCGCTTCACACTGCTGCCAACTCTTTTTCGGAACTGTTCAGTTGGCCGAGAGGCTTTGACTGCCCCCTTCTGATCGGGAGGCTCAGTAGTCAGATTCCCGAGCGATTCAAACCAAAGATATTAAAATTAGTATCTGTTGCTCTCTGCTTGGCAGCCAGTATTGGGCGAGTGCGAGTATCGTTGTCGTGATGGTGATCCACTACTCTTACTTCTCTAGCGCCAACTTCTGATAATAAAATTTCGTAATCTCGAATGTAGGCATATACAGTATGCAATTATTGCAAGAGATGAGTATGGCTTCTTTGTTTCCGCTAACAGAATCTCCTATCCCTGAGAGGATACTGAGGAATTTAGGGTTCATGAGCAGTAATGACGCCTGAATTTCTCTAATCGTTCTCCTAAGGAGATATTTGACTTGTTGATCTCCAAAAGGTCGTATACATCATCCCCTGTCTGTAACCAAATTCACCTTATTAATTGCTTTTAATGATAGAACAGCTGTGTTGATTGAAAAAATAGATTCTCTCTCTTGCTCTTTCTCTCTTGAACCCGGAATCAGAATCCGGATCTGGCACTTCTCTGATATTCGGTAGAGCTCACAATCAAAACATCGTTATCTCGTGAAGTGTGCTGAAGCGACTGAATCTGAATCTGAAGCCTAGGAAATGGCAGCCAGCATGAGTAATGTTGCTACATTGACGGGGCATACCGATCGCGTATGGAATGTGCATTGGAACCACACGGGTAAAAGCTTGGCTTCTTGTGGTGGCGATAAAGCTGTGAGAATATGGGGCGGCGAAGGAAAAAGCTGGGTTTGTAAGGCCATTCTTGAAGAAGGGCATCGTCGCGCTATTAGGAGGGTCGCATGGTCACCGTGTGGGAATAGGCTAGCCACTGCAAGTTTTGACGCCACAATATGCATCTGGGACAAAAGCTCTGGTGAATTTGAGTGTATTGCGACTCTGGAAGGGCACGAAAATGAAGTAAAAGCAGCTGCGTGGTCTGCGTCAGGGTCGTATCTCGCGACTTGCTCAAGAGACAAATCGGTCTGGGTTTGGGAAACTTATGACGACGACGACTTTGAATGCGCAGGCGTTGTGACGTCACACACGCAAGACGTAAAAGAAGTCAGATGGCATCCGAACGAAGATATTATCGCATCAGCCAGTTATGATGACACTATTAAAATTTTTGAAATGGATGATGGCGAATGGGTTACCGCAGCAACTTTAGAAGGACATAGCTCCACCGTGTGGTCTATCGCATGGGATAAAACTGGCGATAGATTGGTATCTGTATCAGAAGATAAAGTTTTAAAAATATGGAAGCGTTATCGAAAGGGAAACATGCTAGGCATTGACACAGGTTCCTCTAAATATAAATGGAAATGCATTTGTTCGTTATCAGGTTTTCACACACGGACAGTATTTTCTGTGGATTGGTGCCATTTGACTGGACTTATTGCAACCGGAGCCGCTGATGATGCAATTCGAATTTTCAAAGAAAATGAAAAATCTGACCCTGATGAACCGACCTTTGACCTAATATGTCAAATGCAGCAGGCACATTCGCAGGATGTGAACTCCGTTGTTTGGAATCCAACTGTACCCAGACTTTTAGCGTCTGCCAGTGATGATTGCGATATTAAATTATGGAATATTTCAGAGTTATGAATTATTTTTCATGTGATATGCTACTGACTCAACTATGGCCTATAGGAAAAAATTTTGACCAAGAGCTAATTTATGCGTATATATTGACTTGCTGACTTTCCCTATGTGACCCACTGAATTTTATAGCGAGCAAGTCTGCAATCAGGCCAATCACCTGATTTTTTAGGCCCGTGT
Organism: Botrylloides violaceus; assembly: GCA_030412335.1. NCBI lineage: Eukaryota > Metazoa > Chordata > Ascidiacea > Stolidobranchia > Styelidae > Botrylloides > Botrylloides violaceus. The sequence continues at coordinate 2,371 of JASFYC010000016.1, forward strand.
GCCTAGTCATAAATTGCGTTTTCGTAGCAGTCGTGAACAGGGAAGTTAGCTGGAACTGTGAAAAAAGCTGCGTTGCCATTATGTCCATTTTCAGGAATTGTGATTTTGAAGTCGGCTAGCTTTTTGACTCATAATTGTTTTGTGTGTTATAAATTTATTGTGCAATAATCCTCTTTGCGCATCTGACTACAGCATGGCAACTAGGCAAACTGCCACAAAATTAATGGTGTAGTTGCCATGTCGATTGTGACCGCTTGAAGAGAGAGAGAAGTAGATTGACATTGAGAAAGTTCACAAAATATACTGAAAGGTCAAAACAGCGATACGACCATCAGGCCATCGAGTCAGCCGTTTGAGGTGGGAGTCCGGTTGCGACAGTAGGCTATGAGTATACATGAATGTGTAGTAATTGAAGCGATAGGGAGATTAGGCATTTACTTCTGTGAATACTGACATGAATTGATTTCATACAAACCTTGAGAGCACCTGATGGTGGACGACGAAGGAGCGGAACTCTGAAGGCTTGTGAACTAAATCTTTAGTACATTTTCTAGGCCTACAAATCTTGATAGAAGTCGATGGCGGACTATGAATTAGTAGAATTCTACTGCTACTAAGTTTCCAATAAATTTTGTTGGTCTTTAAGACTGTGGTGAAGCTCTGTAACTATGTCTAAATTTCATGCATGTCATGTTTTCTATAGGCCAATAAAATTGTCATACACTGACTGTGTTTGTGGCCTCATTCATTGTCTTTTTCCAAGTTGTAGGCTACTAAACGTAGCTGTTAAGTTGTAAGCCTAGGTCTACGTTACCTTCTCTCAGCATGGAGCCAAGGACAGGGGAAAACGTTGGGCATTCACCTAAAGAAAATATATTCCACGGAGGAGATGTGACGTCAACGATTTCTCAAATGCATAAGCAAGGATACTTGGGTGTTCATCATGAAAAATTGAAAGGGGAGCTGTTTGATTTGCTAGAGAGACAAAATAAGATTTTGAACAACAAGTAAGTTTCTCTTGACAACTTGTGCCAATACCGGACGATCCAAATATAAATTTAGATAGAATAAGTCACAAATGGTATTAATTTACTTAATTTAATCTGTATGTATATATTATATAATATATAATTTCTATCTTCGCCTGATGGAGCAGCGCTCCGTAAGCTTGTGAATTCTTTAATTCGCATTAAACCTAGGCTAGACATTATATCTGTGGTTATCTTCTTTATCTAGTGATCGGCTCCTACTGTATATTATTCTTCAATAATTTTTCTAGAAATTTTATCGAAAAATTGCCGGACAAAGGTGAAAAGGTTCGTAAGTTTGTCGCCGAGCTCAAGGATCGAATATCTAGTTTGGAAAACCAAGAACGAAGGGATGAGGAAGAAAAATCTTCAGAAGATGTCAAGATTGAAACAGATGAGGACGAAAATCCAGCAAAACAGAAGCAAGATAATCAAGTAAGAAATGTACCCCGTAGGCCTCTCCATCAGTCAAAGGGCAAGTGTCTACCTTGTGTATCATACTGTTAAATCCTACCCACAGGAAGAAGACCTCAAAATCATCGAACGTGGTTTTGGGAATCTGTCTGTTCACGAAGGTCCTCATTATCAAGTTGTCGTCAAGGCAGAAAACAGAGAAGCAAAGAAATCAAAGTTTTTGTTAAATAGGTAAGGAATCTTTTTCTGAACGATTATGGCATTGATACAGATGACTACAGTTGAACTTTTGTGTCGAAACTTTTGTAGTTTTCATGAACTCAGGGGGAACACTGCTCACAGAGAACAATATGCTCAGGGGAACTCAGCTGACAGGGAACACTGTGTTCACACGCATCCACGTGCTGTGCTGGAACCCCATGTGTGCAAGGAACCATGTGCTTATGGGGAATACTGTGCTCGCCAGAACACACACTGTGCTCGCCAGAACATACACTGTGCTCATGGGGAACACTGTGGTCGCGGGGAACACCGCTCAAAAAGAACCACTTGTTCATGGAGAACACTGCTCATGGGGAACATTGTGCTCATGGGGAACACTGTGCTCATGGGGAACACTGTGCTCATGGGGGACCACTGCTCGAAACAAACCACGTGTTCATGGGGAACACTGCTCGCGGGAACCACGTGCTCATGGGGAACACTGCACTCACGGGGAACACTGCTCAAAGAGAACCACTTGTTCATGGAGAACACTGCTCATGGGGAGCACTGTTCCAACGTACCACCCTAGGCCTATACATTGCCACTATTGACTGCTGGTCTGTTCTTTTAATGTTGACCTGATTTCCAGTGAAGAATTTATGGTTTTGGTATCGCAATAATTACTCTCAGTGCTAGTACATTGTGCAGTCGTGCTTTATCAATTTCCTTAAATGCCTGCTCACCATAAATATTATTGTTTAACATTTTGTTTTGATACAGAAATGTGCAAAAAGATCCGTTTTCGGCAGGTACGTCATCGAATTTGGAAATATTATTGCATTTCATTAGTCAACAAATCTCTCTCTCTCTCTCTCGTTTTCTTTTTCTCTCTCTTTTTCTGTTAGCAGTAAATACGTGATGGCTATTAAAATTTTAGGTAAGCGAGCAGAAGCGGGAAAAGAGCGCGATTTAACTTCTGCCAGCATCCATGAACCGAGTCACGGACCAGCTCATGTGATATCAGTAAATGAATGTCGTCATCTGTATTCAGACCATCAAGAAAAGATGCAGGTACGGATGTATAGCAAATATTTCTATCACTAAGAGACGTAACAGTGATCGTCAATAAGGCATCGTTAGTCACGCTTGGCTTAAGCCTACTTTGCGCTTAACTGTCGCCTCTTCATTGTTTGCGGTTTTGGGGTTTAGCGAGGGTAGACGACCCCCTTGATTCCTCGCCAGACACACCACTGAGACCTCTCGCAATTTCAGGAGTATCGGGCAGACCAATTATCTGATCGTGTCTTACGACGGTACCGAATGTTCACCCCTGCAGAACACCCAGAAGGTCAAACTACATTGAAAGATGACAAAGTGGAAGAAGTTGCTTTGGAAGAAAATTATCTGGACACCATTGATTAAGATTTAGAACAGCTGCTGTTAACATTAAGGCAGGTAAGGCCTATTTGGTTTAAAGAACGATTATGCTCGTACGATATGCAATATGCCTACACAGTACAGTACCTGAACCGAGGATATGTGTATAAGGCTATATTCAATGAACTGAATTGGACTTGGTGTGGTGGTGACTGTATATTACTATAGTAGGGTTGAACCCCGAAATCTTGTTTGTTACGTTCAAATAAACTGGACGGTACATTAACTATTCGATGACTTATTCAATCTATTACTATAATAGGGTGGAACTGCGAAATCTTGTATGTTATATTCAAATAAACTGGACTGGACGTTAAATCTGCGGTGACTTATTCTATCTATCTACATATAAACCATATGGATGCAAATGCAGCAAAAACAACTCCGCCGTATTCCTACTTCTCTTGCACGGTTCTATTTTCGCGCTGCCAAGTCCAGACTGCTCGTACGATATACATATGTGCCATAGTAGTGTGTATTTGGGTCTGTGTACAGAGTCATACGGTAGCCTACCATGCGAGTGAGTCTGTGTAAATGGCGCAAAAAGGACAAAACAAACAACGCCCTATTCATATTTCTACAGTTCGCAGAGAGATCCGTGGTGGATTGTGTTGCGTTCATAGTTCCACATTCCTTGGCTTTTCTCGCTTGGTTTACGAGCGATCCAGATGATCATGTCGGTGTTGAACGGGAATGGAGTACCAGGATACCATCGCTGGAAGGTCGATTTCTTTCCGTCAGAGAACGTCGTGTCTTTGGTCTGTAATTGGATTTCAACCACGAAGTGGTATGAAAACTGTATATTCGGTGTTCGGTGGGGGTTGATCAGGCTTAGAGGTATATCCGACTGAGTACCTAGCCCATTTATAGAGGGTAAAAGCAGGGCGAAACCCTGGATTCTGCATTGCATTTGCGATAAAGCAGAATCAAATTTGCTTGGTGGTTCTGAGGCTTTGTTCCGTAGGAACAGGGTTTATTTGAGCTTCCCGGCGATCGTCGAGTTCCATTTCCCGGGATTACGTACAATGATTCCCGGCAGTTCCGAAACTAACGTCATCGTACGATGTCTAATCTTGGTTTAACGTAGTTTCAAAAGATCGAATAAGCGTCAACCACTCGACTCCTCTACGAAATCACTGACAAAGATTAACCGCCCATGCTGCGCATTACTGTGATCTGTGGAGCAGCCCCTAGCGTCACTCGATGGGTGTATGGTCCGCGGAATATTTCAACGGCTTCGGGATCCGATTTTCGATCCAAAATCCGGGAAATCCAGCTATCGATTTACCTGTGGGTTGTACTTCATGCCGAGCCAAAGGGTTTGGAAGTTGAGGAATGCCGGTAATCTTGATCTGACCGAGTCTACAATCATGTTGTAGTGGGCTTCGTCGTAGATGTTAGCGAGTTTGCCTAAAACGTCATGCGACGGTTGCCATTATAACTGGCAAAACGTAGTCTAATTGCGTCGCCGCTAGTGGGCGCCAATAAGCTAAGGGTTGGTAGTGTTGTGGCACTGCCCGCGAACCCACATTTGCAGAAACGAAAAGGTCTAATTTCGTAGCCGCTAGTGGGCGTTAACAAGCTGAGGGGTGATATTGTCTGCGAACCCACATTATTCGCAGAAACGAAAGGTCGATCGTTCTAATTGATTGACTGGATATTGCCTACGACGCTATACAGATCCGTAACCGTATTGGTTCGAATGTGCGTGAGAAGGCGTTGTTACAACCTTGTGCGGGATTTGCGCTGAGATGGGAAGCGGGTTTCAAATCAAACGGGGGAGCGGGGCGTTATTATGACTTAACGCGTAATCCTACCGCCGTTATCTTTCCTGCATAACTCCGCCGCATCGGCATAGTTTACTCCTAGTCCGTGATAAATCACCCAGACGCATTTCCCACGATATATCACATGGCATAGTCCTGAAAGATATAAAATTTTTCGTCACCAAGTGGTGTAGTGGTAGGTCGTCGGCCATGAAACCTGTAGGGTGTCGGGTTCGAATCCCGAGACTGCACCATACCAAAGATGTTAAAAATGGTATCCTCGCTAGACTACCAGCACGTTGAGGATAGTGCGGACGAGGGGCGCTTGACTTTGATAGCTTTATTCCGGCTCCTTCGGAATCTACTTGTTCCGCCTGCATATGCAGCAGTGATTATATATCACGTAAGTCTGTGTAATTGTGGCGAATATCAAACATATGGACAAAATATACACTTCGTCCTCTCCTTTATCTTTCCTTCCATTGGCTCTGTCGTGAACGTAGCTTTTCCTCTACAGCGAAAAGTTAGATAATTCTACGAATATTTAACCGTGCGGCTTACCGTCTGGGAATTTGGGTTTATCCGGCTTGGGATCGGCCTCTAAGCTCTCAATCCGCACAACCAAGCTTTCGACTTTCTTCTGCAGTTCTTGTAATGCTGTAGAAATAAAAGTAGAAAATCTGAAATCGCTTCGAGGTACGCTATAAGTTGAGATCGAGATCAAGGCCGATATACGATAATCGGCCTTTCACATGACTGATGGCCGCTATCGATAATCCAGAAATCACGAATATCGGCCTCGATAATCAGCGAAAAGTCGATATTAGGCCGATTATCGTCTGTTGATGCCGATATCCAATATTGACTTTCTTACTTGACTCACTTCCGATTCCGATAATCGGATAATCGGTCGACCCCAAGCTATAATAGGTTAAATGGTAGGTCATCGGACACGATACCATGCAGTGGGTCCCTGGTTTCAATTCAATACCAAGACTGGTTTCATACTGTAATGTCGTCGGCCATGAAACCCAGTAAAAGGGCCTGGGTTCGAATTTCTAACCACATGATAGGCCTACCAGAGATAATAAAAAAGGTTGGCCTAACCGCAGAACCGTCGCTTCCTCGCGAGACGGTCAGCGCATTGAGGAGAGTGCGGAGAAGTGGCGTTTGACTTCGATTGCCTAACGAGACCTCGTTGCCTCATTATTTTCCGGCTTCCGTTTGCACTGTTATGCTGGCCTAATGCCTTAGTGTGGGTCATATGAGTCTGTGTAAATGGAGCAGAAAAACGAAAGGACCAAGATATGTCCATATCCTTAGGAAATCCCATGCTATGATTTAAGCTTTCCACTTACTTTTTTCGATCTCTTTCGTCAAACCCTTTCCATTACAGACCTCACAAATGCCAGTGTCCCCTTTAGGTCCTTGCTTGCCTGGTCTTCCTCTGGCACAAGTGGATGGGTCACACTGTGGAAAAGCGCTTTTTGCTATGACTAAGCCCGCCGAGACCAAGACAAATAATGTAGTATAGTTCTGGACCGCCTTCATTGCAGTTTAATATGCAATACCTGTCAAAACTAGTAATTTCGCATAATACAGTCAGTCATCAAGTCAAATCAAAAACTTAAAAATTGGTATCCGTTCCGACTCTGCTTGGCTGGCACTGTCAGAAACTCGAGAGGTCTCGGGTTTGATTCTCGACCAAGTGAAACCAAGTGCGGAGGGCAGTGGTCGCGGGCTATAAACCAGCAAAATGAACACGAGCACCAAAGTATTGACCTGGCGTATATTACCTTAGTAGGGTGAACTTGTCAGGGCACCGGTCGGAAATATCGAGATTGCTTGAGTAAGATGACGTTTGTAGGGTGAATTCGCCATAACTTGAAAACATCATTAACAGCGAGCGCTTCTGCAAATCGTGGCAACCACGCCTATAGCCTACATGGCCGTGAACTCTCGTAAACCACGGGTGAAACTATATGGTAACTCTCATCCGTCAAGTGCGCCTGTCGAAATCACGTGATATTTGTACGTCAAGGGTGAGGCGAGCATAGTCTTTTTCACCCTTCCATATCGTACCTATCAATTCAAAGGCATTGCGGTCACACCAAACAACTTGTGTAGTTACAATTAATTTTCTCTTGGAAGGGTATTCTACAACAATCACAGAGCTAGCAATTGCCACAACACTGTGAAATATCCTTTACTTCTTTGAGTATCAAAATGGACTTTCTTGATTAGAATTAGATATTCTGTGTATTCCGCGGTCCGTTTGGCGCGCCTGTGACTTTTTCACCTACTGACGTCGCAGACAACGACGTATCTCAGCGCTAGCAATAACTGCAACACCGTACAATCTGTAAACCTTCACATTGAAACTTTCTCGAAGTAGCTACGCTTCACACTAGAGTCCAGAGCATACAATAACAGACGTGTGCGGTAATACTGAGAACATAAATTTCGCCTATGGCAACGAAAAATTTCTAATGCCTATAAAATTGTAATAGAACTGTTGCAAAAACTATTTCAGAATACCAATTATTCTTCGTTAAGTAGAAAAACGTATTTGAACTGAATAATAAAATGTGTAGATTCTATTTTACGAACAGAAAAATCATGGAATCGATAGGGGACGGATAGAAGAATATAATGGAGCCGATTGCGGGCGATCGATAGATTATATAGATATCGTAAAGCAGATCCCCACAAATTTAACATACAGCCTTAGTTTATTGAGAATTCACAAGCTTTCGGAGCTCCGCTGCTACATCTCAATAAACCAAGGTTGGACGTTAATTTTGTGGTAAATCTTCGTAACGATTTTCACATGCAGTAATTTTCCCAATTTAACAAAGTCTGTAGACTTTCATAAATAGTATGTAAACCCATCGATTCACCACAGATTTAACGTCCCTGCCCTGGTTTATTGACAATTATACACGCTTTTGGAGCTCCGCCCCTCCATTGTCTGTAAAGGAGGTGACGGAGATCATCAGATAGTATCGGATCAAAGCTCCGAAAGCTTGTGAATCGAAAGATGGACGTTAAATCTTCGCTGAATCTTTTTGACGATACGAGCATTCTATACGTGTATATTTTCTCTCTTCTCGCAGGAAAAATTTTCACAGGCAGATTTAATACTCTTGCTTGTCTTTGTGACGCAGCATACCATAGATTCCTGTCGTGGGGTAGGCCTTCTTTCCTTACTGGACTAATTTGCTTATGCAGGGGTGGTAGCCTACTCTATGTCTATATAGTATACGTAAGATCTCTAAGATGTCGTACTATCCTGGCTATCTTCCACACGGGTCAATTTCTGCTGGATTTCTAAATTACATGTATTATAAGTCCTTGTATAATGGCATCTGTTCCAAAACTGACGCTTTTTGGGTTGCGTATGACGTCATTTTTCAACGTCATGCTTTCACGCGATGATTCAGCATTTTTGGTTTTTGTACAAAGGTTCGTTAGAGGTTGCTAAAACCTATTAGGCGAAAAAATTCTTTGTTGAACTATTCTTGGTGTCGGTTCTAGTCCATGTCCTTTGTGTCTTCGCCTTGACTTTAACCAACGAAGCTGCGGCTCATTCCACAGATATTGTGCAAGCGACAGGCGATACAGAAATAAACTGAAAGTAAAATAAGAAATGGACTTGAGCGTTTGAGTTAATAATTATGTGGGGCGATTCGAGGCTATACACTATATACTAAATTATATTCCAATAAACTGGAGTGGACGTTAAATCTTTGGCGACTTATTATATCTATTCTATTAATATTTGGATCGTCCGCCATCTTCTCCACGATATTTTCTATAGGCCTACTAAATACTTACTTCCAACTTGACGACATCCCATTTTGTAATCGTTATTTTCCCACATGCACGCCGGCCCGCAGTACATGTACCAGTTCATACCGCTTCGTCTGCCGCTACCAGAAGCCTGCAGCAAAAGACAAGAGTATACAAGCTTGTTGTTGTTTTTGAGTTCTACGTACGGCCTATTGGTCGCCCGTGTGTGGTTAAGCGCATGCAAACGCAACACTGGCCCGTGTACAGGTTGTCATATACGGCCCTATACTCATGCCATGACTGGCCCATGTGAATGCGATACGGGTTGGGGCCAACTGTAGCGAAGGTGTACATGGGCCAGGTATTTCCCTAACAAGGCCATGTGTGGGCCACATAACGCGTGGCGTTCCATGCGCAAGCCTTGGCAACCCCACACGCGGGCCACGTAGGGACGCTCGCATTTTTCTGACTGGGTTGCAACTATAGGCTATGAGGTAATGTAAGTTACGTCAATGCTTGGTGTCGATTTTTTGGTGTGTAGCGCGGATCAGAACCACAAACCCCCGCACTCTCACGTTACTGACGACCAAGTAGAGACCGATCGGATATCACTTTGTAAATCTCTGTTTTGACTCAGTAGGGATGAGTCAAACGTTGAACCTACCGATCCCAAAGTCGCTACTCCAAACCACTCGACCAACTTCTAGGTAGGAAAAGTAAGCTTGCGCACCATCCTTCCTTGTAATCAAATAATCCTACTAATTGGCACACGATGCGCGCGGATGACACCGCGACAAAATTACGCAGTCGCTAAGAAAAGAGGTGACGAGCGCTTTTAGCTATATTGATGATCGTTAGTTGGCGTAAGAGAGTAATCTTACCTCTACGTCATTCTGAGTTTCATCTTTCAAATCGTTGTTAAAGATCGCTAGAACGTAGTCGTCTGGGTAAGGAGCGTCTGGCTTTGTAAGCATCTGTGAGTATCATAAAAATGCGTTTAAGTTAAATATGAGGATACTAATGAATAGGCTTAATAGTAGGACTACGGCCACGAAACCTACGGCCCGGGCTGAAATCTCGAGGCCTCACCATACCGTTGTAGGTACCGCCGATTTCGAGAGATCATGGTTGACTACGCTGAGGGTTAAGTCAATGGAATGTAACATCATAGAGATAATGTTAAAAATAGTTTCCGTAACTTTCTCACTAGACGGCTAGAATATTGAGGATATTGTTGTGAGGGGTGGGCGCTTGACTTCGCCAGTCTCCCTCGATATTTCCAGCCTGCAAACGCACATCATCTCTCTTGTTTTACCTTTTTTCTCTGTTCATCTCTCGTTTAGCCTCTTCTCTCTTTGTGTTGTCCTCTCTCTCTCTCTCTGTCTCTCATATCTGTATACCAGCCTACTCTAGCCGTAGAGAAACATTGTAAGACGTAAGTCTACTCACTAAATGGGTTTCAACGGGGTAGAAAATTTCCATCACTTTCTCTTTCTTAATGCAAGAGAATTCATTCGGACTCCAGTCAACTGAACCGGCAGTTGTGTGACTGTGAAAGAGAACGTTGTAAGGATACGTTTGTCTGTGCGCATCCCCTACCGCCAATCCGGCACACTAATTACTAATACGTGACGACAGTAGGGCTGCGCAAAATCGAATAGTTTAATGAAACACCGGATCGAATCGAATAATTTCAATCGAATCTAATCGAATACCGAATAGACGTGGCTGACCTAGTTATTAACCTAATTCGATAAAATTTCATTGAAAATATATTCATCAACGGTCAGGAACATGCAGAGACGCAACTAGCCAAATGTGAAGTCATGTTTACGACTTCATGACGTGCTGTCAGGGTAATAGCGAAATGCACAAAAGTCAAATTCAAAACTGTGGCACCAGATAAAAGGAGGGCATCAAGCCAAACCTCTCGTGGCTACGTCCACGTTGAAACGCGTTTAGAGCTTTCTCAAGTTGTTGTAGTATTCGAAATTCGAAAAGAGAACGATTTGCTATTCGATTCGGTTCGAATGTCTTGTTATTCGATTCGATTCGAAGTATTCGAATTCGAGTGCCCAGTCCTAGTCGAGAGTTGCATAACAAAACGACTGCAAATCTCCTCGCCATCGTTTAGAATACGTTGAAACGCGTGTAGAGCTAATAGTAGTATTCGAAATTCGAAAATTCGATTCGGTTCGAATCTCTTTTTATGTTAAGGCCTTACCTGCATTTGGTAGTAAACGACGTCAATTGGTCATGCGTGTAGCTCCAGGCTTTATTCCCATATCCTTTGTACAGATCTGGCGAAAACATGTAGCCTCTGGCACATCGAAGCTGGCACTGAGACGAGACGTGTTTGCCGTTGTTACATGTCGCTACGACACCCTCCGGAAAGTCTCCGCAAGTTTTCACCGCAAAAGGATTAAAACCAACTGAAAAAAAATAAAATGGATTACTACGAGATACGAGTAGAAAGGATGATCATTTTTGCTCCAGTTAACTTATCAAATGGATTATTTACTACACTGCTCCATGGGTCAGACTTCGCACAGGCAGGCGTCAAAGGTAAGCCTTGCTACGTGATAATTTTTCTCACGGTCCGTTGATTTACGTGCGCTCGTGTTTCGCTGTAGTACTATATAGCGGAGCCGATGGCGGACGATCTCGTCCCCGAAGTAGCGGAGTCACGAAAGCTTGTGAATCGTATAATTCTCAATAAACGAAGGCTGGACGTTAAGTCCGCGATGAATCGCATTTACGATATCTGTTATCATCCGCCATCGGCTCCACTATCTATTGTATGCCCAATCAGAAATCTGCGTACGGCCCACGTATGCCACGTGGCTGAAATTTCTTTACAATGTTTATATGTTAGTGAAAGCATGGATATTGTTCTTTAGCTGAGCCCAGCAGGCCAATCAAGTGCGAATTATTGTGGTTGTGATAGGGATCCTGGCTATAAGCCGGAAGTATTGACACATATACCGTGAGCATCGACCTGGCCTATATGACCTTAGTAGTTGAAAATGTCATAAATGATGACGGAATACTTTTCAAAAAATTTCCCTCCGTTATTGCCAAACCAATAAATTCCTCTCGTTGAAATTTGAATCGTTGTGCTATGACAACATAATACAAATTCGTTTATGAAACTACAATACTAGTCAGTCGTTTATTATGACTAATCAATGCATACCGACTGCGGTCGGCTGAAAATAGATTTTCTGGTCGAATCTGCTTCGATGGGTTTAGATGCTATACTTATGAAAGTCTACCGACTTTGTTGAAATTGGGAAAATGACAGCATGTGAAAATCGTTCAGAAGATTCACCACAAATTTAGCGATCAACCTTGGTCTATTGAGATGAAGGAGCGGAGCTCCGAAAGCTTGTGAATTCTCAATAAACTGAAGCTGTATGTTAAATTAGTGGTGATCCGCCATCGGCTCCATTATATTCTTGAGTATGTTAAAACTGCTAAAGGAGGGGAGCTCCGAAAGCTTGTGAATGTTATAATTCAACCAAGGCTAGACGTTAAATTTGTGGTGAATCTTCTTTACGATATCTATTGGTCTTCTACCATCGACACCACTATATTCTTGCAAGTTTCACCACATATTCTAGTAGGGGTTGAGCTTCGAAATCTTGTGAATGGAGTTTTACTATAATCGAGGCTGGACGTTAAATTCGTTGTGTATACTTACCACTACATATCTGAAAACTGTATGAAAGTTTGGAATTTTGCCAGCAGTTTCGCAACTAGTGGTTAACCTAAGAGACGGTTTCGGTTACACCATTGCTTACTTTTCGGTAGGAAGGCATCCTGCCTGTCGGCGTGGAAATCTTGATTACGGTTCTCTCTAATGGTTACTGCAATGCGTCGCGGTATCAATCAATCAATCAATTAACTAATCACGTGATTATTTATTATTGATTAATCAATTGTAACGCCTCTAAAGTCAATATGCAATAGGAATCTGCAGCACACTGCGTGTTTCCATGCGGGACACGGGAAATAAAAGTAGGCTACCCGTAGTTGACGGCGAAGGATCAGTATATAGGAAATGTAGAGTGTCACCACCAGCTTACGTTTAGTAGAACCGATGGAGGTCGGTCAGTCAATATAGACCTGCAATGTTTAGTTAAGCAGAGCCAATGGCGGACGATGTATATGAAAATTAGGCCTACATACGATGCAAACCACAAATTTAACTTCCCAGCCGCAACTCAACAACTCGAGCCGTTGGCGAGCGATCAGATAAAACAAAGTAGGCTCTCAATGACACAAAATACTAGACGTCAAGCCTCAATTTAAGTATTATTGCTGATGGGGGATGGTCAGTTTCAGACAAAAGAATAATGTCACTACAAATTTATGTTTTAGCCAAGTTCCTTCAAAAATAAACTCACAAGGTTTCTTTCAAAGCCTGTGCCTTTAACAGGCTCTGAAAGCGTTGTTTATTTGTTGATCGTAATTCGTAACGAGCTCGCCTGCGTAATGTATCAATTGTCTGAGCAAACGGCGAATTTGACACCAAGTTCAACCGCAAGTGTATGTTGTAATGGCAACGCAATAATATTTTTTTGACTATTAATGAATCATCTAGTGAATCATTGATATCGAATCGTGGTTAAACTCTCACGCTATTGACAAAATATTCGCACACTAACAATATTCTTGTTACGAAAAATAGTGCAGCGGATAGCGGACGATCCAAATAGTAATAGACTGGATCGACGTTGGCCCGAGCACCAACGCATGTTGAACTTGAAATTGTGTTCAAACCAAGGTTCACTTAACGATTTCGATGCACTAAACTTCGACGGCCTTTGAACAGCGGTTCAAAGTAGAGTGCTAGACGAAAAAATTGCTTACACGCGAGAGGTTACGTTGTCTACTTGCGTATCCTTATTACCATTTACGGTGAATGCAATATCCCATTTGTTGAAAGTCAGATGCTGTTCATCGATACTCGCTCGCTGACATTGCAGGATCGCGCATTAAGATAACGAAGGCGCATAATTATCTTATGGTTTTGTGCATATCTTGATGAACATAACATGCCCGCTTTCTAACATGCGGTTGAATAGCGTTATCGTTACGAAAATGGAGAAACCCGCGAGACCGAGGACTTGCGGACTAATGATTGCCGACCGTTGGGTTCTGGTTTATAAGAAGTCGATCTACTTACATCCGATCATTGGACCAAACCAAATTGGTTGAGGACAGAAGTGACTTCGGCAAAGAGAACAATATTCTGAAAAAGAATAGACAATAGTTATTTGATGTTTTTGGCGTTTTCAACCCTACTAAGGTAATGTAGCTTACGGTACGCGTGTCATTACTACCGGTTATAGCACAGATCACTATCACAACCACAACTCTCGGTACTGTCCCGATACTGACTGCGAAGCATATATTTAAAACCTTCATTTAGACCCGGTCAGGAATCAAAGCCGAGACCTCTCGATCAGAAGGAGGGCAGTCAACAATTCTGTCAAATAACGGCCTCGATTTTAGAATTATCAACCGGAGCGATGATCAGCTGACGCCAGTGACCAATTGATTGCAGAATCGCTCTTACCTTCAATGTCCTTGCAATCATGTGTGTAGATTGTCCCTATTCCGTCGCAAGATCTCCTGCAAGCATCAGGTACAATGAACCCGTTGACCACACAGCAAAAGAACATGGCGGCGATTACGTGATATTTCATATTTAGGGTTAATTTGTTGTCAAATTTTCACACAAATTTTCTAATTCTGAGAAAAAAAAGACAAATAATGAACAGGGATGCTCTGTGTGTCTGCGCTACAACACGCATCACGCTATAGATTCCTATCATGCGTTTTTCCTCGCATTTTACTTGACTAACTTTCTTCAGCAGAGATGTTGTACTCTGTATGTCTGCGCGGCAACATGCAACACGCTGTATAGAGCAGTCATTAATTATATTCACCAGTAAATTCATATCGTGACTCAGCACGCTATCTATACAACGTTAAACTGTCTGGGGTGCTCGCAAGTTGTGCAATCTCGTGTGTTGGCATGCATTGCCAGTTTGCAACATGTTGGCAGACTAATATCGATCAATTCAGTTTAAGCTCTTCGTACCTGTAACATTTTATTATACCTTTGACCTGCTGGCGTAGGTCTACATGACCTGAGTAGCTAAAAACGCCATAAATTCAAAACAACGACGGCTTCTCTCTCACCTCGGTAAGCCTGCATATCGATGTCCCTTTGTTGCATCGACTCTCGCCATAGATACTTTTATATAGATTTTCCGAAAGTCGGTCTCAACGCTGACCAAAAGTTGGTGGGTAGCGACAGGTAAGGCTACTGGCTATAGAGACGCATTAAATACTTGCAAGCAGGAGTGCTGTGCATTAATTTGGTCTCATTTTGCTCAAGTCCAAAACAACTACTGGCAACAGACAAACGCATTAAATACTTGCAAGCCCGTACAAAATATCACATTAGTGCTGTGCATTAATTAGGTCTATGTTTTGCGTAGGACATTACAATTAACATTTCAAAGTCCATAACACTAGTACGATATAAATTACTTCAAATTGCTGACCTGTTCGTTAGATATTCTTTACTGTATGTATTCTCACGAGCGAGAAGTATAATTTATACCATGCTAGTGCTTTTATATAGTTTTTCCCTGAGCCACAGGTGGTCGCTATAGCCTGGATAACAGTGGTGGGTCACGATAGGTAAAGCAACTGACTTAACGAATCAATTCCAACTGCTGTTGCAAGGCACACGAAACAAGACTGAATGTCAGCGAAGCAGTTTTCTACTATATATATATACATCTTTCAATAAATACGATATTCGAGTAGTATACCCTCTGGGTAAATAGAAACTGGTTGAGTAATAGGCTCAAATCTAATACGTAACTGTAACGAAACTTTTTTTAATTATATCGGAAGATTCGAGAGAATATTAAACTGTACTATTTTAATAAGTACATCGATTGTACTGATGAATGTTCGGACGGTTGGTGTGTTAATATGTGATTAATTTCACGAGTCTCGTGAATAGCGACATGGACTTTCGATAGAGACCGAAAGTGGCAAAATTCCCAATTCTAAGGTGTTACAAGCACTAAGGTATACACTTTGGCACGCGTGGGCATATCTTGATGCAATTTGTCTACCGGAGTAACGTATATATCATTTAGTAAGTCACCACAGATTTAACGTGACTTTAGCAACTCCTAACACCAAGTTCCATATACATTTGCTCGTTTTCTACCTCTTTATCTGAATTTCCATGGTTTACCTTTTCAATATTTATGCCCTATAACGTCACAATGTCATGTGATTCTTTATAATTCAAATCTTAAACTTTGCTCTTCATTCCATCTTCACCTGATGAATAAGCAAAGCTCTGGAAACTGAACATTAAATCTGTGGTGACTTACTAAATCTATTACTATTTAGATCGTCCGCCTTCGGCTCCACTATTTTTCATATATACGCATGAGCTGTCCCGCCTAATCATTATTTTGCGTGCTTCGCACGTTGTGATCCTTGCTATAAACTGGATGTATTGACACGTGAAACGAAAGAAAATTTTTACCGGGTAAGTCGAATTGGTTGTGATAGCGATCCGAGCAATAGACCGGTGGTATTGTAGCGCGGAATCGAATACTCCATGACAAGAAAATTTTATGGCACGAGTCGAACTGCTTTCGGCGATACGTGCTCCCGTGGAAATTTTGTACATGGTGTTCAAGATTATAGATAATATTTGTGGTGAATGTAATATTATTAGTTAGCTATCTCGTGGGCGCAGTTCTCAATAACTACAGTTCAATTTAAATTACCAAAACGCCGCAGAATGCGAGGAAACTGCTCACAATAACGGCACGAATGTTATGATTATAACTACATGGTACAACATAGAAAGTGCACAGAGGACAACCGTTACAGTTGTCCGAGGGCGTTAGACTGTTCGCCTTCTGAGTGGGAGGTTCTGGGTCGGTAGACGCCAGAAATTCAACGTCCCGCCACGTTTTTGTAGGCTACACAAGCTTTCTGAACACTGCTCTTTCATCAGGTGAACATAGTGATGTCTGACTGGCTTTGCAAGCAAAATTTATGGTGACACTACACGCTGTTTCATTCTTCCAGACATGCGATTAAATCAGGTAATAAATACTGGGTAGTCAGCTATTTTTAGATGACAACGTCTGATATATACCTGAAAATGAGCCCAAGTTATTTAATCTTAACCCGAGTCATACCAACCAATAAACCAATTCTATTTTTAACTAACATACTCTGCGTCAAGGCAAACTAAATTATCCATTACAAAACTTTACGAAAATGGCTGTTATTGTAAATATGATTGAGCACAGATTTAACATACAGTCTTGTTTTATTGACAACTATGACATTCACTAGCTTTCGGAGCTCTTCTCCTTCATCACCGCAATCCGCCATCGGCTCAACTACATTTTTCGAAGATGACTGTTGTTGTAAACAGTTAGTAACGACACAAATCGCATTTTATTCTGTGTGAGTGCAGAAAACTCATCGCCGCAACAACGAGGACGCGAACTTGACTGCGGTTTTGCTGAGAGTAGAAAGTCGCCCACTCATGAAATTCGCTCCTATAATTGGCGGAACGCTCAAAATAGTTTCTACGGCATTTCTGCTCAATTTTGGTAACTTATCTAATACTTCTCTGAATCGCAAAGAAGATAACCACTTGGCGTCCAGCCTTTTGAATGTTCTAAGTAGCGGAGCTTCTAAAACTTGTTAAATGTTATGATTCTCAATAAATCAAGGCTGGAAGTTTTATTTGTGGAGAATCTTCTTTACGATATCTTTTTTTTTTCATTTGGAATTTATGGCGTTTTTCAACTACTAAGGTCATTTACGCCAGGTCGACGCTCACGGTATACGTGTCAATGCTTCCGGCTTATAGCCCGGATCAGTATTACAATCACGGCTCTCCGCACTTCCCCGATACCGACTGCCACGGATAACGGATACCAATTTTAAAGTCACCGATTTGACTCGGTCGGGAATCGAACCCGGAACCTCCCGATCAGAAGGCGGACAGTCTAATCCACTCGGCCAACTGAACGGTCAACGATATCTATTGATCATCCGCCATCTCCACTATAATCTTGAGTATGTGAAGAAATTGTTGGTTGTACAGTATTTCAATGCTTTGGAGTTCTATCGTGGGCATTTCCCTGAACTAACTAAGCAGCTCTGTGCACAACCCCGACACTGACTGCGACGCTGGAAAGGCGCGTGGTGCACACTGCCTGGATCCTTAGCAAAAGCAAAACCATACGAGCTACGCATAATGCTCAACTCTTCGCACTACGCAAGCATAGAGGAAACCGGAGTCTTGGTTTTACTCGGTTCAGGAGTAGTACCCGGAACCTCCCGATCAGAAGGCGGACAATTGCATATTAATCAATGGTGGACGATCTTTTCAATATCGACGGTGTCCCAACAGTTTTGCTAGTCAAATTTGCTCGCCAATCCATATATGGTATTGATAAAAAAAAGACCATAGTACTTATTATGATGAAATAATTACGATACCGCAATCATCAACGTTTAGGGATTTTTACAAAGAATCACAAAACCGCGTCACTAATCCGAATTGTTAAGTCACCTGACACTATTATCGACAAATCACACGTCGCTATATTAAAAACAATCATATTCTGGATTTTTCACGCTGACTGAGTTGACAAAGGGATTCAAACCCTCACGAAACTTGTCATTGTCCGCCCACCGATCGCTCATACACAGTCACGATGACGTAATGAGTCATTGTTGCGCAATAGAATGAATTTATCATTATCATCATCATCATCACGAGAACGGTCGGTTGGTCGATGTTGGTTGGTCACACCCACCAGTCCACCTGTCTCAGTCGGCAACTTTATATATACTGCATCTATATACCATCTCTCTCTCTCTCTCTCTCTCTCTCTCTCCCTCTCTCTCTCTCTCTCAGTCCGCTACTTCATGCACCATTGCGCCTTTAATGTAATCACTCTCCTCCACAGAGTGCTAAGCGCTAACGCTCCACATGCTTTATTATTAGCAAGCGGCAGTAAACCTTCACAGGCATAATTTTTTATAGACTGGTAAACCTATGGACCTTGCATGTTAAATATAGCATTTTCGTGGTATAGCGTAGAATATCCACGTTGGTTACTGTTTGATCTATATTGATAGTGCTCGTTGCTAAGTTACATTCTGTTTAAGCTGTACCACAAAGCTTTAGCAAACTACTTTCTAAATAGACTATATTGTATATAATTTAGCAAAAAAAAACCGCCTCAAGGAAACAAGATAGCTATCGCTCTCGTCAATTCGTTCATGGTATGCTCCTTTAATTGGTTGTGACGTAACACAACTGTTTCTCGCGCTCTACTCGTGAATTGACTACAGGAGAATAGTGGCTGCGACGAAATAATCGTAACCGTGTGACGTCATTAGCGTAATTATGTCAGAAATTACCGAAAGAAAGGCGATGACGTAAATGGTATGAGTTCAGTGGCTGAGAAATTCCAGTTAAGGTCACTAACGCAGTTGATAGCGCTGCAGGCATCATTTTTGAACTTCCGACGTCCTCCTGTTGTTTAGAATTTATGGCGTTTTCAACACCCTGCTAAGGTCATCTACCCCAAGTCAATGCTTACGGTATACGCGTCAATACTTTCGGTTTATAGCCCGGATAACGACACTTCGCACTCCTCCGATCCTGACTTCCAACTAGATAGGAAACAGGAACGGATATTAGTCTTTGGTTTGATTTGATCGGGAATCGAACCCGGAACCTCCCGATCAGAAGGCGGACAGTCAAACCACTTCCATCAACTAAACGGTCCGAGGACCTCCTAAATGGATTACGCACTTCGAAAGGCTTTCAATAAAACTTGATTTGCGGGGAAAAAAACTTTTCGAGGATCAAAAGATATGCGTGTCCAAAGGCGACAAGAGACTCCTCGTAGCAGAACCCTTGCGGACTACGTAATCGGTCTAGTTAAAATTACCTCTACAGACAGAAAATATCTGAAGATAAATTCTTTCTCACTCTCGCTTATTCTAAGTTTTTGTGGGGCGGTTAGAAGTTTTTAAACCCGGAATGAAACTCACACCAGGTTTAACGATTTACGCCATCTTTTTGATCCCCACCCTGAGTAGTAAAAATGCCATGAACTTAGCAAACAACAACATTTATTTCAATCTACTCAAATTCACAACTGATCCCGTTTACTTAATCTCCGGAGTTGATGTAGAACCGGATTTCACGCTAGAAGGAAGCAGATGAAATCATTTCGTAAACGGAGCTCCCGTTAAACCTGCGTTGAACACAGCACTGAGCAACTCCGCTGCCCTAGATACGACAGTTGATGTCTGGTTAAAAAATTCAAAATTGTATACGCGTCACAGGTCCAGCTAATCCTAACAACTATAGTCTAATAAAGGAGTCATTTGTATTAATTCCTGCAGTATAATCAATTCAAGATTCAGTAGCGTCTGTTTTATTAGCGTTGCAAAATTGTTCACCAGGGTTGGGCGACAATGTCGGAAATACGGCAGGTCATGTCGGAGATACGGTAGGTATAATGTCGGAAATACGGTAGGTGGGGAAGAGAAAGAGGAAAGTATTAAGTAGGCTTACAAGGTACATGAAATCATATTATTATTTGTATCCGGTATTGACAGGGTGGCCCGATATGAGATTGGGGCATTTAACGCATCGCTGGAACTTGAAACTTTTGGCAAATCTTATCGAAAATAGGCCTTGGGCATATTCAAGAGATGTGTGGTGAAATGTGTGCCTCCGCTAGATGGTGGGCCAATCATGCAACTCCATGTACCGATACACCGTGTCCCGCCGATTACGAAACAGCCAGAAATCATCAAATCGCGACCGTAGGCTATATTGCAAAAAATCGTCCGCTCTGCCTGAATTTCCAATAGGCTATATATAGCGTATATACGTGACATCAACTGTCGGATCTAGGACATCGGACTTGCCCTAAATTCCCTGATAGCATTACCCATTAGTGAGTTATGCCAAATGAGACATAGAATTAAGTAGTTCATATCTCAAACGGAATCGATAATTATTGACCAGCGGTAACAAAATACCCTCCTACTGTTCCGATCATAAAACAAAAGTCCCACTCTACCGACCGCAAGCCGAGGCATGCGGATATAATTCGCTGACGTAATTCTGGGAGACATTGCGCCACTCGAATCGAGAGGTCAGGCATTCCGTACGCTTAAACATGAAATGGCACACGCCGCTGTTGAATGACTTATATAAAAGATTATGTTCCACCGCATGGAAACGAATTCGCAATTATTCGTGACTTGAAAAGACATAAGAAACACTTGCCTCAGGAATTTCAGAATGAACTTGTCGACAAATCCATCTTGAAAGCGACGATGATGAGGGAGAGGATGGACTGAATGGGACGGATGGACTGGATGAAAGGGATGGACTAAATAGGAGTAGGCTTTTATACAGGCCTAATTTTGCGCTTCCATGTTATATATTATGATTTCGTTTTTGCATATAGTTATTAGTTACCGCATTCAATTGTTTTCCATTGTTCTTTTTTACATATGAACTATAGATAGGCTACTGATATGGGGCGTTTGAGTGGGCGAGCGTATGGGCTACAGAGGGCTGACGCCTGACGATTTTATTTCTATGAGAAAAATCAAAGGTTTGAACGTCAGTACAATGCAGTAGATTGCGTAAGCCTATGAAATGCATACAGGCCTAGTGGCCTACCAAACAGGGCCGGCGTTTGGGGTAGGCGGGTGGTGATTTGATGATTTCTGGCTGTTTCGTAATAGGCAGGACACGGTGTATCGGTACATGGAGTTCATTGGCACACCATCTACCGGAGGCACACATCTCTTGAATATGCCCATGTTCACATGGAGGTTTGCAATTTAGCAAAGTTATTCGATTCCATCCAAGGCCTATTTTCTAGCGATGCGTTAAATCTTAGATTAGAAAATACCACAATCTCATATCGGGCTCCCCTGTCAATACCGGATACAAATAATAAGATTCCATGTACCTTGTAGGTCTACTTAATACATTCCTCTTTCTCTTCCCCCCTCCCGCAACCTCAAGCCTACTCCCGCACTTATCACAAACCCTCTACTTTTCCCGGATTTTCGACCTACCGTATTTTCGCGACCCACCGTATCTCCGACATTATACCTACCGTATCTCCGACATTACCTGCCGTCTTTCCGACATTGTCGCCCAACCCCTCTCAAATTGTTTGCAAAATTGATGTGAGAACAGCAGTTCAGGATATCGATACATATTTCGTCTACTGCTTGCTACAGTATAACGCGCTGCATCGGCAAATATTTCATACATTCAACGCCGCGAAGAAAAGCTAATAGTTGTAAGCGATTTTTCGTACTACAAACGTCGATAGCTATGCTCGGTGGAATAACATTTGATCCTGAACTGGTCGCTGTGTTCGAAAAAGCAAAGTTTAATGACCACATTGTATTTGTAAAGGCGGTAATAAAGAATAACGTGGTACATCTCAGTGAAAAGGTTGAAAGAAATCCTTCAGACCATACCTTTGAATGGTATAAAGATACCTTGAAGAATTTGCTGAAAGATAATGAGCCTTGCTTTGTCGTCTGCATGGCACATACAAACAACATATCAAAATACATCAAATACAACGTCTTTATGGTGACGTATCACGTATCTGGAATGTCAGAAATGGAAAAGATGAAATATGTAGTGACCGGCGATACATTGAAAAAGGAGACGTTGAAGGATATTTTGTACAATTCTCTAGGAGAGACTTTCGAAGAGATATTTGCGCCTGTACTTGTTTAGACGCAAGAGATTTAATAAAGTAGGATCATTCTAGTTTAAGTTGATCTGAAATAAAAGAATCCAACAATAATGCCGTGTGATCGTTTTTTATTTACTGAGTTTATAGAAGTCTCGCCCTAGAAAGGAAAGAGCGCTGTTTATTTGTGTTCTTGTTTGATTTTTGCTGCTCACTACTGGTGCATATGTATATCAAGGATTATCAGGTGGCCCCAACAGCATACCTACATGGTTGCTGAAGGAAATTATATATACTATACTCCCCACCTTGACTGAACTATTCAACATGTGCTTAACGCTGGGTATATTCCCTAGTTGTCTTAAAGTGGCATGTGTTGTGCCTATCAAATATCAAATATGATGTTTTTTCAAAATTCCAGTTTGGCTTTAGGCAAAGACACACGACACAACATGCTGTAATCGACAACATTAACAAAATCTATTCCAACATATCAAAAAAACAAATAACATTGTGCATTTATGTTGACTTTAAGAAGGCATTTGACACAGTTGATAGAAATATACTAACGACCAAACTTGCACACTATGGCATACGAGGAAACATGCTAAATCTCCTAAAAACATATCTTGAGAACCGTACCCAGTTTGTCAACCACCAAAATTTTAACACCTCCCTAGCAGACATTCACTTTGGAGTCCCACAAGGATCTGTACTTGGTCCTCTTCTCTTTTTGATATATATCAATGATATAGAAAATGCCTCAGAATTCCACTGTGATCTCTTTGCAGATGACACTGCCCTTATACTCTCTGGTGATAACCTGAAACAATTAGAACAAAAATGTAATAGGGAATTAGCTAAGATCCATCAGTGGACCATTTCCAATAAACTAACAATACATCCAGCTAAAACCCATGCCCTCATCTTCAATGGTCGTGATCAGCTAACAGAACCCATAAGCATCAAACTGGACGGTCAACCTATCAAGATAGTAAATTCTGTGCAATATCTAGGGGTCAAAATTGACAGTACATTGAGTTGGGATTTTCATATTAACTCATTAGCTACCAAATTATCAAAATCTATAAGGGTTCTTCACAAATCTCGACACATCCTCCCCACATCAACATTACTTTCTATTTATCACACACTCATCCACTGTCACCTAACATATTGCATCACTACATGGGGTACTGCCTACAAATCCCACTTAACTCGACTCCAAACAATACAAAACAGAGCAATCCGAACTATCTGCAACGCATCTAGACACACCCACTCTGCTCCATTATATAAAAAATTGAAAATCTTGAAACTACAGGAACTTTACAAATATGAACTAGGAAAATTAATGTACTCCTACTACTATCTAGACAATACCCCCTCCATCCTTCAGGATTATCTTACCAAAACAAAAAACAAACACACCCACAATACCAGACGATCCTCCATTGACCTATTTATTCCCCCAATCCATTGCAATACATCCAAAAAATCCATTTATTACCAGGGCCCCTACCTTTGGAATAACATCCCCAACAGTATTAGGCAGTCGAGTTTTCCCTTGTTTAAAAAGAAATTGTTACATCATTATTTATCTTATTATTCTTAGACTGTTTTTCCTTCATGCTTCTTTATTTATACACTTTAGTTCAGTACATTTTACCTTATTTTCGCTTTTTCACTATTAAAATACCTATTATGACAGCTATCCTATCTTGCCGTTCATATATCATTTCAAGTCAATTATTCTTATTCCGTTGCTCTATGGGCTGCAGCTGACTAGATGATCACCCGATCGCTTCGCTGCAGCCCAGTCGTTTTCCTCTCATTTTTTTTACTAATTTATTCATGAATGACTGAATCAATAAATCTGTCTGTCTGTCTGTCTGTCTTGTCCTGCACTATGCGTGCACGATTTAGGTAAAGTCAATGGTAAACAGAACAGTAGATTTTCCCGGGCACATTCTCGTTCGAATCTTTAAAGTCCTACAGTACTTGTTCTATCGTGGGTATTGTTCATATGTGAACGAGAAATAAATCTTGAATCTTCAAAATAAAATCTCTCTCTCTCTCTCGATTGAATATGGCAAGAGCTTTCGCACATCTGATTGCACCATGTGGCGGTGAGATGTGTTGACATCGACCACCCGATTTCGTAGTATTGCCTCATCTTTCATTGAGGGAGCTGCCTGAACATCAGAGCTGAACGTGTCTTCTTTGCTGGGGAGCTGAAATATGTCGAACGGTAAAAAGCTTCCGAATATATTAGTAACAGGTGAGCGAGTTAATGAAAGGTTTGCTTGACTGCATATGCGTATATTTTTAAGTGGAAAAATTTTACACCCGTTTCTCATAGTTGGAATAACATAATCGGGAGTTTGATGTGGAAGGGAATAATACCAACATTTTATTGACTTTAGGAACACCTGGAACGGGCAAGACAACTCTTGCAGAAGAAATTTCCAACACTGCAAATCTAAGATATATCAATGTTGGAATTGTCGCAAAAGAAAATGATTTATTCACTGGTTACGATGAAGAACTAGATAGCAAAATACTCGATGAAGATGGTGTAATAGGTAATACATTTTGTTTGGGTTTAAGATAAGACCACGAAGCAGTGTCTGATGCGGTATGGCGGCCTGACATCGAGTGCGAAAAAGGAGATATGGGTGACGCTGAGCGATGTATCAAGCAATCTGTAGACCGATTGCGATTTTCGATAGGAAATTGCACTCCTAATGCACTCGCGGACTAAAATTGTAAAAAAACTAAAATTGTAGGAGAGCCGCCCGAATGTAATCGGGCTCTATTTGCTCCTGTCGCGCTCTTCGCATTAATTAATTAAATATCTCGCTATAAACCATGCCATAACCTTACCTTTGAAATATAATTATTTTTATGTTATTAGAATGTCTCCCTTGGTTTTACGACATATATAAAACTTGGCTTATTTTCTCTCTCTGTCATTTGTCGTGTGGTCTCTCCCTTACTCATTCAATGGGACTTGGTCCTTCCTAGACTTGTATGTGAAACTGCCATACATAACCAATGACATGATCCTCAATTTTCCAGATGCTTTGGAAGGTGACATGTCAAATGGTGGCAATGTAGTAGATTATCACAGCTCCGAATTTTTTCCTGAACGATGGTTTGATATTGTTTTTGTACTGCGAACTGACAACACTGTACTTTATACAAGACTTGAAAAAAGGTTGTTCTTTAATTTATTTCTTGTAGAATCACTGCACTTGAAACGTTCGCCGTGGCTGGGCAATGTCAGATGATCAATAGATACCGTAAAGAAGATTCACCGCAGATTTTAACACCCAGTCTTGGTTTAGTGAGAATTATAACATTCACAACTTGTCAGAGCTCCGCTCCTTCATCAGGTGAAGACGTATTGATAGTTGGACCGAGAGAGAGAAAAGTAGAATAATAACGCCATTCAAAGAAATTTTGGACCACATAATTATACGAATAAATTTTTAGGCACCCTCTAAATGTCTCTTCAAAATGTTCTTGCGACAAGTCGCTGATGATGTAAAAAAATGTTAAATCTCTGACTGGATTGTCACAGTTATTGTGACATCTATCTGTGATTGTGATGCTAGATAGCAACTGAAGCGACATATCTATATAAAAGAAATGAGTATAAGTTTGGAAACTTACACTAACCTAAAGTCACCCACTTGTCTACTGCAAATTTTAAAAATTAATCCCTCCCAAAACCTGCGTACTGCTGCAAACCGGCTTTGTGGTGTAGTGGTAGGTCGTCGGCCATGAAACCGGTGGGTCGTGTTTGCCTTTAATGCTGCTTGTATGTGGTATCTATTCTAATATTATATTACTGTAGATATTTAAAAAAGTGGAGCCGATGACGGACGATCCAAATAGTAATAGATATAGAACTCTCCATCACAGATTTAGCGTCCAGTTTATTGGAATATAACGTACATAATTTAATCTGTGGTGACTTGCTATACTATACTCAATTACGTGGGGGGGGTAAGGAAGAAAAAAAAAATTATTAAGATCGTCTGGTCGTATTGTTGTCACTCTAATAATAGAATTTAGCAGCACTTGTGTGTTGGCTGTTGTGTTGTGATATCACAATTAACACATGTTTCTGCTTTCAGAGGTTATAATCCAAAGAAGATACAAAATAATGTACAATGTGAAATTTTTCAAACGATTCTTGACGAGTCGAGGTCTGCTTATAAAGATGAAATCGTTCATGAACTTCTCAGCAACACCCCCGAAGATATGCAGGTAAAGAATTGTTCATAGCTTGCATTCCATTGCCAGAGCGATATAATCGGTCGACCCCTACCCCAAGACCTCTTTCAGCTAAAATGAGTCGCTAATGATGTAAAACAACACGTTTTCTGAAAAGGGCGCTGCTGTATTTGTGGCCTCCTCTGTGATTGTGATGCTAGATAGCAACTGAAGCGCTCGAGATCGACCTCCTGCTGTATTGCTTGATGGTCCGCAAGCTCTTGTCCTTAACGAACGTTTTTGAACCTCTCTACTTCTTTTACTGCTGATTTCAGCTATGTATGACGAATATTCTTTTCTATGCCGTCGCCTAAAGTGCTTCTTGAATTTTTTTCAGAATAACCTTGATCAGATCATGAGCTGGCTGCAGCAGTGGGCTGCAAATACGTGACATTTTGGATTCAAAACTGCACTGTTTCATTTGGTGATTAGGGATGGTCTTCAAAATTGTGCTGCTTTTGAATCGAGTTTCCAACTACTTTACTCTTTGACTGTACTATTTTATTTGACAATATTTTACTTTAGATTATATTGATATGAATTCTGTGTGATTGGGATGGGGAACACAGAGTCCAGGCAGCAATAGGCCACGTCTGGCTTTGCGGTGTGATAGGCAAGTCGTCGACCACAAAGCCGGTAGGTCTTGGGTTCAAATGCCGGATTTGTTGAAAATGGTATCCGGATAGACGGCGAGCGCATTGCCGCGACTCTCTTTTGGTTTGTAGAGATTACGGGGAACGTCCCTCCATTTCCAGGGAGTAATGCACTCGTTAGTGATGAGTTACGGAAAATCTACTTCAGCTATGGCAAGTCATCTTGGCTCAACGACGAAAAATTACGGTGCCGACTCATTACAGTGACTGTGGCACTTATTCCATGTTAGCGCTCGAAGTCCTGCAGCGCGTGGCACGATAACCCGTGGGTTAGTAATCTAAAATGCGGCCATAGGGATGAATAATGTTGCCGAGAATCTCTATGGTTTAGCGTACTGGGATCAAAACAACAACCAGTTTTTCGCGTCACGTCAGTCAGACGATCTGAAAAATTGATTTTGTAACACTTTAGCCTTCATAAAGCCTGAATTTTTATGTTGCCTGTCATGATCCCTATCAATTAACAGATTATACTTAAGACTTAGGCAACTGATAAGATCTCCATTGACTCTTAACTGTGATGTGGGGGAAGCTGCATTCGTGTTAGGGGCAAGGTGAATAAATGTCACCAGTGTGTAGTAGGCATATCTTGTAGATTGTAGGGTAAAGCCAGTCCAAAGAAGCAACAGCAAAGTGTGCGATAAACACTTGTTACCTGTAGTCGGAGCCAAGGATGGATTGTTGAGTGGCTTTTGCGCCTCCTATTGTCCAAACCGGCACCAATTAGGGCTATCCTTGGGGCAGGAATTAGGTATGGGGTGGGCGCGCTAAGTTCGTATCATTCAAGGACTTCGGTGACCAAAAAAGAAACAAGCAAGGTCATCCGTTCCTGTCAATTCGCTAATTTTTCTTCCTGTATGTCGCAAGCGCACCCGGCATATTTAGAAGTCGTTTCGCGCTTCGAACATTCAGCTTTCAGTTTGGTGACGTTGCCTGTGCTTTCGTGCGCCAAATGGCCAAATACCGATGACATAGTGAGTAGTTTGAGCAGTATTATGCCTAGATTTGATATAGATTCAGATAAAAAAGATGAGCTAGAACATGCGGTCTCAGTCAAAAGTTTTGAGAACTGCTCAAAGAGAAGAAAACACAGAAATTCTTACGATATAGCCTGCAAGAAATTGAACGACGACGAAAAATCATATTCATCCGATGAAGGAGATTGTAAGACGCTGAAAGGAAACAAAAAGCAAACTGATCAAGGCCCTAAGATGAAAACACTAGACGAGCTCTTCGCAAATATGAGGAAGCCAGCAGCTTTGACAGCAAAATCCAAAGTAGAATCAACTGTAAAATCCACCGAAACGATTGTAGTTGATCTAACTTCTCCGGATCCCCCCAAAAAGGCTTTGAAAACGTCATTAAACTTTCAGAAGGCAGAGTCAACTCAAAATGGGTTGGGTTCAAATCCAAAACCGTCCAAACAGAAGCCGAAAACTAGAAGAAGCACAAAACAAAAATTAGAATCGAAAGAGGACTCTTCCGGTTTCAGTGAAGTATCTTCTGATTGTGTGGAAGTTTGTAGGAAAGACCTCTCAGAAATTGCCGGCCATTCAAATCAAGATGACCAATTTATCATGGAAACCACCGACGATGCGTGCTTGAATCAAGAAAAGCCTAAAAACGGAATGAAAAATTGCGCGACATCCACGAAAGCTTCAAATACAAAAAGCAACAACTCCCGATCTAATGCTAACTCATCAAATGCGGCTAAGATGAAAACTGCTGTGTCATCGAATCAAAGAAAACAAACCACGAAGGAAAATTCCGGCGAAAAGAAATTGCATCCGCTGATATTACATCAACAAAACGCGGCTAAGAAAAAGGAAATTCATGTAAATTTAGTGAAGATAAAAAATTCAAATGGAAAAGTCCTGCTAAAGTCATCACATTCAACTAAAAAAACTTTAAATAAAGCAGAAAGCAACAAGAAAAGAGCTGAAATAGATGAAGATGATTGTAAGATCGTCGAAGAAAAGTCGACCAAGTCACAAAAAAATAAACGCAGACGCAGCTCTGAGGGTGTAATTTGTATCGGAAAGATCGAAGGTCCGTCAAAAGTTGTTAAAAAAGATGTTAAAATTCCACCTAAAACCTCAAAAATGTTAGAATTTCCAGAAAAACAAAATGAAAATTCTGGATCAGCTGAAACGATTTTATGGACTGAAAAATATCAACCTCAAAATTCAAAGGAAGTTATCAGCAACGAAGTCGGTGTCGAGAGGTTAACGGTTTGGCTAAAAGAATGGAAATTACGATGGGAGAAAGAAAAGGAAGAAGCCATGAATGAAAATTGCGACGAAAACGACGACAGCGACAGCGATTTTGAACTCGATAATGATGACAAAGCACAATTAAAAAAAGAAGAACGAGAGACTTTCTCTAAAGTTGCAGTATTAATCGGACCGTGCGGTTGCGGAAAAACCGCGACAGTTTACGCGTGTGCTAATGAGTTTAAGTTTAAGGTTTTGGAGATGAGTGCATCAACAACCAGAAGCAGTAAGCAATTACTCTCACAACTTCACGAGGCTACTTTGTCGCATCAAGTTTCAAAATCGCACGCTTTTAACTTTTTTAAAATCAGTGAATCGACCAAGAAAAAACTCGATGGCGACTCGTTAATTTTGCTTAAAGATGCCGACATCATTCTTGAAGAGGATAAACATTTTTGGTCTGCAGTTGACACTCTAGTTACCGACACAAAACGTCCTATTATATTGACCACTTCTGACAGTACAATCTTGACTAATCTGGAAAGGAGATTTGAAAAAATATACTTTCATTATCCATCTAGTAAGAAGCAGTTTAAACTGGTTGAAAATATTGCAAAAAAAGAACATTTTGATGTCACTAAAGACTTCAATTATGACTTCAAAATGGCTAATGAATTACTGCATTATGATGTCAGAAGAATGATACATAGTATACATTTTTGGGGAGGTGGGAATGATTTCACCCCCAACAAAATTCAATCAAAAGGCAATAAAGGACGGAAAAAAGGTCACCGTGGTAACAAAACTGCCCCCGCGGAACTGGAATCAAAAGTTTGCGATGTGTTTGCAAAATTTGCAGGCCTGTCTGATTCACTATCGAAGTTACCTTCCACCACTAACTCGTCAGATTCGTTTGTGTCATCTATTTGTTCGGTCCTACTGAATCAGTCTTTAACCGACAGTGGTGACGATCAATTGAATGCTGCTGAGGCTGTAATGTCACAGATGACAAGTTCCAATCTTCCTCCACTGTTAAGAATCAATTGGTGGCGTTTTATGTTATGTTATGGCAATGCTGATGCAATTTCAGTTGGAAAATTGCCGTTGGAAATTCATACCCCGACAATTGTGGTCGATACGGAGAGGAATTTTTTATATGATTATTCATCAGATGAATGCAAGATCTTATGTGATCAGGTGAAGATTTATCCATCCTTTCTTGATATCCTAGTCATTGGGTCTCTATCTAACTGTCAGATTTATCCGAGGGTGGGAAATATTAGGGATCAGACGGAGCGTATATAAGATCCTTATTTGAGATGCATACCTCTTCTAAGCCAGCGCCCCCATCTCCACACTTACCTAATATTGCTGACGTTTCGCCGGGAAGCTGTGGATACCAATTTTAATGTGTTTGGTTTTATGCCTGATTTAACCTAGCCTGTCAGGTAGCTCTTGCCCACCAATTTTAATGTCTTGGTGTGACGCGACCAGGAATTTGAACTCAGGCTGCAAGATGTAGTGGCTATCCATTGACCACTGCACCATTGATTCAAATACTAGCAGTTTCTCTGGAATTGGATGTCTCGTATTGTTCACGATTCGAAGACTGGAAAGTTATATCCGGCCGGAAATGATTATCATGATTTCATGTTCCTTGTACTTAATACTTTCCTGGTTGACAAAATAAAGTTCTCTCTCTCTCTCTCTCTAGAACTTGGTGTGGTATCCTTAAATATATAACCAATTTGTAGATATTAATTAATTAATTAATTACCGGTACACTTTTAAATCTTTCAGGATGTTGATCACGAGCTCATAAAAGATGATGACTCTCACGAGTCTCATGAACGACCAACCAATGAGAAGACTTCTGCAAAAGTCCACGATACTAATACAACCTCATCCACATTGACGATCCTCAGCCAAACTGCTGATGTAATGTGTATTATCGACCAGATTCACAACAGCTCATGCAAGATTTCAAAACAAGATGACATCACGTCAATTGACACTACAAAATGTAAAATATCGCACGGACTGATGGACAAATTTTCAACTGAGAAGGAACGAATGTACCAGTCGATGGACGTAACTCACGATATCTTATCTTCATTAGAAGTTCGTTCTATCATGTCGGCAAACCAACGACTCTCAAAGTTGAATTCACACTCGACCTCAAATCCTGATGTACTCTCTTTGCATTTTCCTCACGAGTGCCAGATTTTGAAAAGTAACCAATATATTCGTCGTTCTCTACAGTCACAATTTGCTGGAGGCTCATTTGTGACCTCAGAAAGCTTCACAACAGATTTTATGCCTTCAATTCGATCTATTGTTCGCTGCGAACAACGCAGAAAAGAAGCCAAAAATAGTCGAAGATTTATGCATTATTTTGACACAATTCGAGTTTTTCCGAGACATTCGGAGATGACGAGACTTTTGAATGACTTCAAACTCATAGAGGTAGAGTCACAATGAACGAGAAATAGATCTTCTTCTTTCGTTTGGATTTTTTCTTCAGACTAGACGTCAGAGCAACCACTGTTTTGTGGCCTCATCTTGACTCTTGCAACTCATTGTCCCGTGACTGGTATTTTTACCGACTTATTCCTATTATACGTGTATTTTGTTTACATCTGACCTATTTATATTGTTCAAAAAGAACTAATGTTCAGATGATGAATGAGCGCAGCTTTGAAAGCTTGTGAATGTTCTAATTCTCAATAAACCAAGGCTGAATGTTAAATCTATGGTGAATGCTCACGATATCTATTGATCGTTCGTCGTCAGCTCCATTATATTCTTACTTAATTAGCAAGAGCAGAGTTCCGAAAGCTTGTGAATGTTCTAATTCTCAATAAACTAAGGCTGGACGCTAAATCTTTGGTGATATTTTTTACAATACTTCAGTAGGGTAATGCTTGATTAGCAAAAGCATAGTTCTGAAAGTTTGTGAATGTTAAAATTCTCACTAAACCAACACCGGACATGAAATCTGAGGTGAATCTTCTTCATATCGGTTCGCCATCGGCTCCGCTTTATTCTTCTCTCCTGTATTATGTGAAAATTGTTCTATCTACTTGTCATGGTTGACTGATTTGTTTAGAGATTAACAAAATAAGAGCATCATCATAGAAACTAGTTTTGCAATGACCACGTCTGGGGAGGAAGATTGGGTTGGATTTAGCAGCGGAGATGAATTCCCGACTCCAGTAAGTAGACCGTTATCATGTTCTTGTACTTAAGTCTTGAAAATGGCACGTGTGGCAAAGTACACAATGTGTCTATACTTAGCTACCCGTCAAAAAGGATCAAAGGCAATTTACGAAAGATTTTGCAAAATATTATACGGTGATGCCTGGTGGAGCCGATGACGAGCGAACAATAGATATTGTAAAGAGGATTTACCCCGGATTTAAAGTCGTGCGTTGATTTATTGTACCAATTCGCTGCCAGAATGAATGAAATGGCTCGGACAATTGTGTGACCATCTGAGCCATGACCAAGTAACGTTTTTCACCAGAAAACGAGCGTCCAGTCTGCGGTGATTGACATCGGATCTACAGACAATGGATCGATGACGTCAAGTTTTGAAGACGTATCGGCAGAAGTTACTCAACGTTATCTTGACAACGGAGCCCAGGAAGCTGACCCAGGACTAATGACTGGACTTGGAAGTGGAATTGGCAAGGTTGTCGCAGACCAAGTAAGCCATGTCTTGACTTATGGAATATTTTGGCTGCCTAGTAGATTACTGTGCTAGGCTAGTTATGCAAAACTGGCATGGGGGTTTAGGCCAGATTCTGAAAGCTGAAATCCCCTGTGTTCGTTTACCTAAAGGCCTGTAATATTTCACTAATGAACTTGTCTGACAGTTACCGACTTTTCGGCATTTCCTTAACGGGACTGCGTGAATCACATGTAGCACTTCGTGGAGTAAAACATTCTCAAGAGGGTTTTATCAGCTATTGTCTGTCAGCCACCAACTATCGGCATAAATCCTTTGAGGCAAAAACCAACTAGAAAGGGGCTTGACAACATAACAATATTAGCAGGTAGTGTCAGACTCTCGTCAGACCGGTCAATGACCTGCTGTAATAGAAGCGGCTCCCAAGATATCAACCCCTTGTTTTTTTAGTTTCTTCAATCTGGACGTCAGCAAGCTCGGAAAATGTTTGATTTGTACGGAAATATTGATATTCTTCGACCGTATTTCGATGTCGAACCAAAAGTTCTTCTTAATCGCCTTGTTACATCATTCATCCCTCTCAGATCTCTTTCAAGTCCACAGGTGAGTCAGGGACTCAAACTCACAGCGTGCCGAATAAGAGGCCGGCACTCCAGCTATTGGGGTTGGACAAGTGTGTCCTGGTTCATGAGCCATATCTGGTTCTATGCTGGCACTCGAGCCCAA
This sequence comes from Botrylloides violaceus, assembly GCA_030412335.1. Taxonomy (NCBI): domain Eukaryota; kingdom Metazoa; phylum Chordata; class Ascidiacea; order Stolidobranchia; family Styelidae; genus Botrylloides; species Botrylloides violaceus. The sequence goes on from JASFYC010000016.1 coordinate 36,423, forward strand.
TTTTGGTGGGAGGCAAGCTCTGATTACCCCACGTCATTGACAAAAACACCAGATCATGGGATATGGACAGACAGATATTCATTATTCCATCTTCACCTGATGAATGGGCAAAGCTCCGAAATCTTGTGAATGTTATTATTCCCAATAAACCAAGACTAGACGTTAAATCTGTGGTGAATCTACTTTACCATTCAATGAAAGAGCTGATCATACAATGCGAATTCTTGTTTAGAAAATACCAAGTGAACTGTACGGACCTCTGATGACGGTATTTACCCTTGTCGCCATACTGTTGATGACAATGAAAGCGTCAGGAACTGTTTTGGTAAGAAATTTGTTGCCTGATTAGTGCAGGTTCGGTCACCATCGAGCTTCCACTGACCTCTGACCTCTACATCGACTGCTTTGTTGAGAGGATGTTTTTGAATTGTAGGCTTCGTTTGTATCCCAACAGACAAGGAGATGCTGATACAAGCTGTATGCCTGTATGGGTCTTCTTCTAAGCCACACACTAACCGCCATATTGCTATTCCTGGTGCTTAGCAATATTAGCTGCCTGTCTGTCTGTTGACCATTAATAACGATCTTTTTCCAGCAACAAGGAACCTTAATTGGTACTGCGTTTGGAATTTGCTTTGGATACTGGTTTGGAGTATCTGGATTGATGTATTTCTTTGCTTATCTCTGCAATACGTACGTCAGCGTTGTCCAGTGCTTATCATTATTAGTAAGTTGTTTCCTTGTTACCAAAGAGCATAGGTATACGTGCTAAGCCTTCGAATTCTTCTTTCGCTTGGTCTTCTTCTTTTCTTCGGACTAGACCTTGACGTCATTGCAGCCACTTCTGTGCTCCAGGTTCTTCTGACCAGTCAATCCATTCGGTGGCTTACACATTGCATATGAATGGATGACATGGTCTGCGGTTTGCTCCTCTGCACCAAACTCAGAGGACCTTCGAATTGATTCCTCATATTTGATTGGTTGTATGTAATGCGACATCCGAGGGTTCTCAACCTTTACGCTACGGCGGACTACGTGGATCGGTGCCGAGGCACGTCATTCCTGAAAAATGCTGCCAGCCATTTTGGATTATAGCCTATCACCTATGTATACGACATAAGCAATGCTGTTTCCATGACACGTTACGCAAAAGCAAACTGAAACATTTGCATGTTCTGGAAATGGATAACTTTAATGAGAAATTTACTGTTGCCTATTCGCCAAAATGTTACAAACGCATTTCAAAGATCGGTAAAATATCTTCACGGACTGCCGATTGAGAACCTAATCTATCTAATCGTGTCGCCTGGTTTCTGTTGAAGGTTACTACTTGAATAATTGTGTTCATTGGTGTTTTTCAGGGATATGGAATGGTTAGCCATTGCATAATTCTATTGCTCGGTCACATCACTCATTACACCCACACAGTCTTTTATATTCTTTGGTTTATTATCGCTGGAGCTGCAGCTATCAGAATGGTACGTATGCACTAAGGGGGGCGATAAAAAAAAGTGGTAATTTTACAATAAATGTGAAGGGAGAGACTCTTATCCGTGTCAACAACTGACAATTTCGCCCGTGAATGCCAATGTTCAATTCTACGGGTTGGGATTAAATAGGTGGCGTAATTCGTTAAACCCTGGTTTGGTTTTTGCGCCGGGTGCAGTCATGTAACCGTGCATCAATGGTATATCCGGTTTGTCGAAATGAATTTGTCCTCGCACTTGTTTCGTCTATAAAGGTAGTTTTAACTAGAGCGATATAGTAGTCGTCACGAGTTTTGACTAGGACAGGTACGCTCTGATGAGTCTTTTGTCTATTTATAATGAGGTTAAGGCTTAAACCAAGTATATCTTTTGATACTTTTTCTATCCTCACCTGAGCTTTAATCAAGGATATGGAATGGAAGTGGTCATTTTTCCATCAAAACAGAAATTTCACCGCTTCCACTCGCAGCAAGGCATAAGTTTTCGAATTGAAACTAAAACGGATTTTGAACTTTATGCTCAGGCTTAAGCTGACCTTGCCTGAAGAATTTTCATTTTAAATTAGCCTATGTTGCTTTAGATCACAGTAATGTTGTCACGAACGGTTGGTCACTCGCAACGAGTGCTTCTTTGTGTGACGGTATCTGCACTCCACATGCTTTTTCTTCTATATCTCCACTTTGCGTATCACACTGTCTTGGAAAGTAAGTTGCCTATGTTGTGTTATTGTCAGTAACCGATGGTGGACGATCAATTACAATAGATATTTTAAAGATGATCACCACAGATATAAAGTCCAGCCTTGGTTTATTGAGAATTATCACCCTACTCAAGTAAGAATATAGTGAAGCCGATGGCGGACGATCAATAGATATCGTAAAGAAGATTCACTGCAGAATTAAGCTCTGAAGCCCTGAGAATTATAATATCTACAAGTTTTAGGGGCCACACTCACACGAACCTCATACACATGAAGGAGCAGAGATCTGAAAGCTTGTGAATTTTCTAATTCTCAGTCTAAGGCTGGACGTTAAATCTGTGGTGATCTTCTTTACAATCTCTCTGTCTATATATATATATATATATATTGTATATTGACCCACACCCTAGTCACCCTACTCATGTATCCATAATCAGATATTCCCATTCAGGTAAGCCTATGTGTGTAGAGCTGGGTAGTACAACCACGCTGATGTAAAGCTAAGCGCCTGTGCCAACCAAGATAAACCCACCAAGCTGTACTGTATATTGATCCATCGGCTCCGCTATATTCTTTGCTATGTAGAGAGTGTCACCATGGTTTGAATGTCCAGTCCAGACACTGATTTGGATTTGGACAAGCCTTCAGCTGCAACAAGTGCCTCACAGGGCAGGCACTCCCCATTCCTGACCCTCAAAGTTCCTGTGTCACGTTGTTGTGAAATTGAGAGCATCCAATGACAGACGATCAATTACAACAAACACAACATTTGATTGGATCAGCCTTCAAATATGCATAGGTGCACTACTCCTCGCCCCAAACTTCCTGTGTCAAGTGATAGAAAGCTAATGATTTAGAGTTCTTGAGTGTCACCATCGATCTAGGCAATACCAGGTATTTCATATTTGTGCTGCATGAGGTACGGTATCACATGTGACGTCATTCTGCCAAAATCAAAAGCCCATTGCGGGAGCACTGTTGAGTAGTATATGGTAGCCATGGCAACCATCTAAACTTTAAAACACCTATTCGAAGTAGCACAATCTATGAACTACCGATCTAATTTATCTCACTTCCATTCAGTTATCTTGGACACCATTGAAAGCGACCCTTTGAAGGTAGGAAGCGACAGGGTGAAGCGGGAGATCATTTCCACCTCTGAAGCCGCTTGAAATATTGAAATTATTTATGTAATTAAGAGAATAGAATATATTGAAAAGATTACGACAATGTTGGTATCTGTTTGGAAGTGCACACTGGGTTATTTTCCCCATTTTTTCTGCATTTATAATAGACACACTACTGCTGAGAGAATGTTGGTCGTGACTTTTGAATAGAGATCGACCGATATATATTGTTATTTTTTCAAGGCCGATAATCTGCCTTTCGCTTGACTGATGGCCAATATTGATAGGTCAAAAAATCATTATTATCGGCTGATTGAGGCCGGTATTGAATTTCGACTTCCTACTCGCCGATACAGATAATTGCAAAAATACAAATATTCGCCTGGGCGATGATCGGTCGACCCCTGCTTCCGAGGAACTGCTTGCGACTAGCGACTCGCCTGTTCTTCATCTCAATCCATCTACCTGAAAAGTACAAATCTGGGGCCGTACTAAACGGCGGAATACCGACTACTCACAATTATACTACTATAAGGTTAAAGCACGGTTAGTAGTGAGATATATATAGTGATTTTAACGCGGATGAAGAGAACGAAGCCCTGACCAAATTTAGGCGACTTTCCGAAAATAATTTTGTAGCCCGCTGGTGTGGCGGTTAACGGTTCAGTTGCAACGCTGCAATCAAGCGGTTTATATCAATCACTGATTACAAGCGGCTGCAGTAGGCTATAAATGGGCTGGGTCCCTTTTTAGCGAGTCGAGAGTTTCGCTGAGCGCCGCGACGTGTGGTCGATCGCACCGCTCCTAGTTAGTTGTGGTAGGGTAGGCCTGGTTTTATCTGCTTTTGCCGTCTACGTATCGGATGCCGATTAAGCTACTGCTACTAGAATATAAGAGGAATTGATATATCGTCTATTACTGCGGACCTTAGGGAACGCACAGGAGTCGTGTGCGATAAACGCTATCTCATCTATACGCGACTCGGTGTTGCAGAGCCCGTTCGGCCCACGCTCCGCCGTTTAGTAGCATCCAAATGCGATTAAATAGTGAACTGGTAAACCCGCTGCATCACGCCCTTGAATAGGGTATAGTGTTCCATATCTCTATTCAAAGGCATTTGTTTCTTGTCGACGCAGAACAAAGCGCCACTTATTGTATCGGCAGATCAGCTCTTGTTAATATTATCTCTAGCGCAAATGAAATTGGTCATAATACAGTACGTCATTGACAAATCATAACAAACGTAAGGTGACGAGACTGGTTGGTAGACTAGCGATAAAACCTAGCACGTTTATCATGATGTTCGTAAGCAAGGATGGCATACGGTTGTTTAAGGAATGCGGGCATGCAGTACCGGTAGTCTAATACATAGTACAGGCGCGTGCCGTTTCGTTCGTTTGAATGCGATGTGATAATGATCATCGTGAAAGAACCACGCTTGATTAGGAAGGCAGGGGACGAGGTTGTGAGCAGAAACAGAAGTAGTGTTGTCAGCTTTTGACTTGTCAATCAACATGCCCGTGTCATAGCGACGACAAAGGCTATCGTCCGTTGCTAAGCAATTTCCGTTTGGCGGCAAACTGTCCGATCCTATCAACGAGTGGTGGAGACAGGATGTGATTCAGTAAAGAAATGCAAGACTCAGTTATTCTTTTCCAACTCGGAGTGTGAACCTCCGTCACGGTTCAAACCAGTGCCATGTACTTTCAGTTAAGTTTTAGGTAGGCTATCCTCCACTTGCGTACGCTCGTCTCATAGGCTTCACGTATTTCTAGAAGAGATGAGCCTCCGAGTGGTTCAAATCCCGTTGGCCAATGCTCATATCCTTAAGTCTTCAACGACGGGGAAAGTTTGTTACCGCATGTGTTTTCCAGAAATCTTGCTTAAGACGTAGTCCCAACTTACATAATTATTGGAAAGTTTCAAGCCTTCGATGAACTGCGGCAAGGTCAGGAAGCGACCGGATTTCGTGAAAGTTGATGTTAACTCCGTAATCATCGATGCGTATCGCAAATGCATTATTACGTCGCCGGCGGTTGCTAAGGAAAATATATACTGAAACTTGCTGTGCCGAAGTTGCGCTTTGGCGAAGCTCAAACTTTCCAAACAGCTTTGCCTGCACTGTGCATATACAGCAAGAAGACTGCGTTAAATGGATGTATGTGACAAGGTTACGTGGCTTCGCACCGCTGAGGTCTGTTTTATACACAACCAATATGATGTACTCTGATACAGTTAAAATAAAAGTATCAACAATCATACCGGAAGAGGTAGATGTTCTTAACTGGAACGCTTCGATCGGAAGGACCTTCTTCGATCGAGGATTTTTGTGGACTTTATTTGTTTTACCAAACTTCGAAATGAGGGGATCTGCTCTACGTGTTCATGCGCAATACGTAAACAGAGAGGGGCATACTTACACAGCGTCACCACTTTATATCTACACGTAGGCATCTTGGCTCTGTCGTCTTTCATAATTTATCCAACAGGCTACTCTCGGCACTGTGTGACCATAGCTAAATCACATACCAAAATGAAGGGGCTCCACTTCGCCTTCTGTAACCGCAGTTGTATGGTCGTTTATCCTGGCTAGCACTGAACACTGTGATAGTTTTTGGTTTACAGTACCGGTATTATTTCGAAATTATTTATGAGAGTTAGTGGATTCTTGCGCCAAATTTGAATACAACCGACATATCAATTTATTATTGCAAAGACATATAACAGATTTCGTTTGATATAGGGCAGTGATCGGCAACCGCAAGTCCGCCAAGCCTCCGATACCGCTCCGCGGGCTTCTCCGGTTTCTCTATAGCTGTTGAACCCCATGTTAGAAAGCAGGCGTGTTTATGCTCATAAAGATGCCTTCGTTATATTAATGTGCGTTCCTACAATGTCATTGGTAGGAATAATGATACAAGTTGCCTACATTATGAGGTCTGCGCGAACGCCCGTGTAGATAAAATTCAAGATCGGTCCGCGGAACGCTTTGAAGAATGCAATCGGTCCGAGTGGCAGAGAAAGCTGCCGAGACCTGGTAGGCTTCAGGCTCTCGCTGGAATTGGGGCGGGGGAAAATAAGCCGGGGAAAAAGTGGCTATATATACTGTATATTATATGCCTAATAGCCTATAGGGCTAATGTGCCGGCACACTGTATATCCATAGGTAGGCTATATAGCCTAGTAAGGCTGAGAAAGATGGGCAGTGGACACAGTCCAACGGCCTAAGAGGAATTTCAATAATAGCTCTCCTATCGACCTTTTGCGTAATGCGCTGCGCTACTCGGTGGCTCCTATGTAGGCTTCTCATAGTTCAGCCAAGGCTAAGCGGTGCGAATACACGGTTCTAATTTCAGGTAAATACAGGACATAGTCTACTTCACAATCTATCGTAATCTATCTGTATTAGGAAAGCAAACAAGGACAGATTTGAGTAGCGTAGAAACTTGTATGTTGGAATGTATGCTATTATTATAATAATTTACTATGTAATCTAAAAACATATGGCTATCAATAAGGCTTGTCAGGAGTCTACTGAAGCCATCTACATACAGCCAGATAGGGATATAGCCTGCAGATATAGAGCTTGTGGAGTCAAGCGTATATATAACGTTGTTGTTTGACTTTTCAACTACCCAGTTCATGAAAGTCAGGTCAATGCTTATAGGCCTACCCCGCGTGTCAGTACTTCCGGTTCATAGCCGGGATCACTATTTCAACCAGACTCTCTCGATACCGACTGCCAGGTAAACGAGTAACGGATAGGCCTACCAATTATAAAGGTTTGACTCAGTCGGGAATCGATATATAGGCTACCAGCAGAACATCCCGATCAGAACGCTGACAGTCAGTAGGCTATGGCTGACTGGCGGCTATTTCACCATTTATTTCCACAAACAGGCAACTCGTACAGAGTAAGTTATTAATCAAGCGGCGCGCGCGAGCCTACCATCGGTAACTTCGCAAGATTAAATTTCCTTTTCGTGTAATAATTATATCGACGCCTTGGTGCCAGTACTCACTACAGTTGATTCGATAGAGCGAGGGTACCATTCATTCGTCTCAGTATAGAAGGCAATAGACACAGTAACGCAGTGACTTGATGTGTGTTCAAGAGCCCTTCAGATGTAGCGTTGTATCTGTAAGAATCAAGCAGTGACTATAGCTATTGAGATTATGGGTAGGGTAGGGTCAGGTATAAGGCGTCGCGTGTGGTAAAACGCATTTTTGAAGAGAAAGTATAAACGTACGTTTTATCACAGAATCGCAGAATGCTGACTCTGTAGCTCTTTTTCTTCAAAGAAAGTATCGGCTCCTTTGAATATTCGACTGGGCGGCTTTCAATTTGCTTTACGGAGTAGGAAGCTATGGCACCTTTCCCTGGGGTCATTATACCCCTCATTCCTACCCTAATAACTGTAGCTCGTAAAGATAAGCTTTTACGAACACATTCATCTTGTACGCATTGCAACTTATTCTCGATGCCATTCATCACTCAGCAGAAATAGGCAGATTAAATGGGAAATAAGAGAAATCATCGTTGTTTGTTGTGTACAAACACCAGCCTTGGCCTTCTTTTGCAATCCAAGCCCGCGCAAACGCCCAGCTTGCTTAACGGTAGGACTTTTGGTATCTGGCTCTATAGTCTTGGCCGCAGCAAGGCGATTTCTCAGCTTGTTTTTAAGAAATGCTGTTGCTGTTTGTCAAGTCAACATTCCTTACTTTCGTGGGAATATTTTCTTAAACAAGTCACTTGTGAAGTTATTTCATTCGTAATTGATAACATATGTTACATGTATACAAACAAGGTGTAGGCCATCCGTCGATGGTTGGCAATCAGATATACATAAAAGTAGAATATGTCACGACTAATTATAGCCGACGTTCAGTCTCAGTTTGAAGACGATGGTGGGCGATCCGGGATAAATAAATTGTCTCTACGTCCAGCTTCATCAGTTGTAAGCATCAGAGCTGTCGGTGGATTATAGATAAAATGTCGTTATACGTCCAGCCTCAGTTTGAAGTCGATAACGGACAATCAGGTACAGCTAAATGCATAGTATCCCTACAAATTTAACGTCCAGCTTCAGTATTAGAGCCGACAGTGGATATCAGATATAGATCGTCACCACAGATTCAGCGTCCAGTCCAGTCTATTGGAATATAATTCTTAAGGTTTGGGATTTACGCGCCTTCAGCGGGTGTGTTTAAGTTGAGGAGTGAAGCTCCAAAAACTTTTTTTTGAGATTAATTCCAATAAACTAGACTGGAATTTAAATCTTCGGTGACCTACCAGGATCGTCCGCCATTGACTTCACTAGTGCATGTTGAGATCCGAAAGCTTTTGAATTAAATTCCAATTAACTTGATTGAACGTTAAATCTGTAGTGACTTCAAGTTTTATCTGGCTCCAATAATAATTATCGACTTCAGGCTGGACGTTAAATCTTCTTTACAATATCTATTGATCGCCGCCATCGGCTCCACTACGACTTTAGAGTGTAATATGTCGAGTAATGGCTGTAAACCAGAGAAAGCATAAGCTTTTAAAGCGCGTTAGGCTTTGATCAAACGAACGGATTCTTCAAAGGCGATCGCTTTAGTTTTAAGGATTACCATAATTGCCTAACAGATGCGAGCGGTAGCCGCTGAGATTACGCCGTACAACTGACGGATTAGACGTACTGTATACTTGAAGGTAACTTTGAGAAATTGTTGCTGGCCTGATTTTATAGTGTTTTCAACCCTACTAACGTCATATATATACGCCGAGTTAATGCTTAGTACGCGTTACAATACTTCTGATTATCTTTGATTTGAGTCGGTCGAGAACAGAATAGATATAAAAGTTTGATCAATAAATTGATTATTTGTCGCAGAACCTTCCATTGCCCTTCCTTCCAACGGATTATAGCCGTTAATGGAGAATTACATTGATCACGCGCGTATTATAAGCCAGCTATTCACTGTAGTTTAGAAAGTCGAGTTGCGGCAGAAAGTATACTGGTATACAGCTTATCGCCACAACCAATATTTTTACTCAAACCCACGTCGACTTGGATCGGGCCATTTGAATGTATATACGCCTGTTACCATTTACGGTGACTACGATATACTAACCGATTGACCTCATTAAGCTTGTATTTAAAAAAAAACAGGACTATTCACTAGGCCTAGTTTTGATGCGAAAGTTGTTGTTGTTGTTGTTGTGAATTTATGGTGTTTTCAACGCTGCTAATGACGTGTAGGCCTACGTCATGTAAATGCTTATACGGTACACGTGTCAATACTTCCGGTTTATCGCCCGGATCACAGCCGTACTCCTTCGATACCGACTGCCAAGCAGCCAGAGAGGGAACAAATACCAATTTAAAAGTCTTTGGTTTGATTCGGTCGGGAATCGAACCCGATACTTCCCGATTAGAAGGCGGGACAGTCTGACCACTCGCCAACTGAGCGGTTTTGATGTGAATTCATTCTAAAAACGACTCTCGCCACAGTAAACACGTTTTGTTGTTGAACATTGTTTGAGAAGCTGAGAAAAAGTTGTAAAACACTTTCGTTAAATCGAATAAACTTGTTTCCGATGCGTTGAATATTTAAGAGATGACGTTAAAGTCGTCCGTACTTACGTTCATTAGGCTTTACCTAAGCCACTCGGGGCTCTAATACTTCATTTTGTTTGGCGGAGGTGATGCTCTGTGTGTCTGTGTGGCAACAAGCGAAAGGCTATAGGCTACTTTCCTTGTTTATTGACTGGACTTGACAGCAATTATCTTCTGCATATTGAAGAGTTAGTGGAGCCGATGGCGGACGATCAATAGATGAAGGAGCGGAGCTCCGAAAGCTAGTGAACGTTTTAATTCTCAATAAACTAAGGCTGGACGCTAAATCTGTGGTGATCTTCTTCTTATGCATGAGATAAATCTAATCATCTCCAGTGTCCATAAATCCGAAGGCATGCAAGAGCTGCGGCTCATTGTAATCGATATATAGCTCTCTGGTTGACGAATATTTTGCATTATAAAGCTTTATTTCACAAGAAAATGAGTAATGCAGTGATTATTTAAAATCCAGTACGCGCACGTCATGAGTATAATAATTATAGGCTTATCATATTCAAATCGATAAAACATACAGAGTCATTTTCGATTTTTGTGTCAAGTTTACGACACGCACACAAAATTAATGTGCCTCAATCGACCAAAATTAACTCTCAGGGGAAGTTTTGGAGAGTATAGATATAACGGATACTGCAGGCATATCGTAGGATAAAAATATATGATGGTTAATTACTATAGGCAACACTTTGTCTTCTCTGATGTAAGGTAGTTATGGAAAAGTTTGTGTATGTGGGAAGAGGAAGAGGAAGCGGATTTTTGCAGCGGAGATTCTGTTTGTTCTTATATACTCCCGAGGAGGCGTGGGTTCCCATCCAGAAAAATGCGAGCGTCCCTACGTGGCCCGTGTGTTGGTTGCCAAGGCTTGTGCATAGAACGCCCCGCGTTACGAGACCCACACATGGCCTTGTTAGGGAAGTGCCTGCCCCACGTATATCTTTGCTACAGAGGATCCATGCGGTATCGCACTCATCCGGGCCTGTTATTGCTTGAGCATGGCCGTAAATGGCCCGAACACGGTCACGTGTACACGGGCCAGTGTTGCGTTTGCATGCCCTTGAAGACACGGGTCACAAAAGGTCATGAGAAATTGCCATACCCTACCTTCCTTATAACTTGACTTTACTACAAATGCGTGTTCTATTGTACAGTACAAGCAAGCACAGCTCGCCAAGGAATCCCACGAGAATTCCTCAGCCGTCGTCGACTAGTTCATACATAGCAGACTTGAGTTTTTTCTCCAAACTTCTAGCAAACAAGATTAATTTTTCTTGTCAATTACTGCACGTTCACGTCACGTTCACGTAAAGGGGTGGAAGTTCTCCCGCAATTGGCTTTTAACAGCAACCTTGTATGACAAAATCAGATTAACGTCCGCAGTCGTGCATCATTTTGCATCGGCTACATGGCTACTGCTGTTCACATCTGATCAACCACAGCGGGGAACGTTGTTTTGAAGATTGGTGATTTCGTGAGAACATGTTGCTCGGGTAGCGAAAAACCAGGTCAGGTCACAGTATATGATATATTGATAATGTTGTTGTTTAAGAATTTAGGATTTATGGCGCTTTCAACCCCACTAAGGTCATGTACTCCTAGGTCAATGCTTAATATTTCTCGTTTATATAACCTGGATCACTATCACGACCACAATCCGCCGCACTACAGTACGTGCCCCGATACCGACTACCGCAGAGACTAGTAGTAGAGTAGAAACTGTTTCTAATTTTAACGTCTTTGGTTAGTACACTGATCATTGCAGAAATACGGTGTACAGCAGTACAGGTCTACCCAGAATCATCCTATAATATTATATTTCACCAGAATTTTGCCATTATACTATAACTATAGTGTTAAAATGTCAACATCGACACAACTCAAGTCAAGTTTAGCCTTTGCTAATTGGACTGCACCTACAACTATTCCTTCAAATACTTCTACGCCGAACAAAGCTGCTGGAGATGACTGGGAAGAAGCGCCTTTGGCGGAGTTCAGAATGATAATACTTCCATGTATCTATGCAGTGGTCACGATCGTTGGACTGATCGGAAACGGGATCGTCGTTTATATTATGCAAGTCAAGGTAATATACTATTTAAGGTTTGTTTTTAAATAATTTATTAATTGATAATTTTATAATAACCAGCTTTCTTAAATATCAATTTCAAACTAAGTCGAGAAAGCTGAAGTAGTGGTCGAGTCTTTGTCACCCGTAATCACTGAACGCAATCTGTACTGTTACGCTCAAAGCAACATTGGCTCGTCAAAGTTGTGGTGTTTGTTTCAGTTGTTGTTTGGAATTATAGCGTTTACGGTGACTGCGATATGTAAACTGCTTGACCTGGATTAGTTGATTAGTTTTGATCCGAGAGCTGTTGTTGTTTTAAAGTTATGACGGTTTCGACTACTAAGGTCATGTAGGTCATGCCAGGTCAATGCTTATTAGGGATGTCGATTTTTTCCGGTTTATAGCCGTATCCGCATCCCCCGCACTCCCCGATACTGACTGCCAATCAGAGAGCGAGCGGATATTAGTTATGAAGTCTTTGGTTTGACTCGGTCGGGAATCTAACCAGAAACCTCGACGTCTCACGGCGGCGGCGAAATATTACAATATTACATGAATTCCATGACGTCACAGGACACGTGAGCCATATATTCCCGTGCAAACTTAGTTTTAAATATTTGCAGGTCAGAAATAAAACGATTACTGACGTATATGTCTTGAATCTCGGAATCGCCGACTTCATTTTCGTCAGCATGCTGCCACTTTGGACGGTTGAGTTGGCAGTTGACGGGTAAGGATTCGATTACTTGAGATGACTAGGATCATTTAAATGCGTAGAATGTGCTTTCCGGGTTATGAGATAATACATGAAAGAAATGCGCAGATGGAGCGACTGGATGGGCTGTAATTCCCCCGTATCCAAGTCCCGACCTGACGTGTAGGTGTTATCGTATAAATTTACACCGATTTTCTGTACGGTATTTCTCCATTTCTTTTAGGTGGCCATTCGGTGGTGCGATGTGCAAGATTGCAAGTGGATGTACCTATTTTGATATGTACGCGAGTGTGTTCTTTATGACTGCCATGTCCGTCGACAGATTCTTGGCGGTCGTTTTATACCAAACTGTTCGCAGGTAGTTTTCATTGAATTGCTGTTGTCGTTTTATAGCGTATTCAACCACTGAGATCACTACGCTCCCGCTGAAATAGTGTGCTCACGGGGAACACTGTGCTCCCGTGAAACATTGTGCTCACGGGTAACACTGTGCTCACGTTAAACACTATGCTCACGGAGGAACCACGTGCTTACGCGAGATCACGTCCTTACGGGAAATCACGTGCTCACGGGGCACACCTCACGGGAAACCACGTGGCTGCGTGAAATCACGTGCTCACGGGGAACACTGTGCTCATGGTGAACCTCGTGCTCACAGGGAACACTTTGCTGACAGGGAAAAACATTGTGTGAGGCTGACACCAACATCCAGATAATATTATAGGACGACAATGTCATCTTTTAATGTCGGCAACCTCTTCCGGCAGGTCTTGAATTCTATCCACAGGCGGTCGCACATACCACATATGTACTTGCGTATCAATGTTACCATTTATGGTGACTGCAATATGCCATCCGTCAAAAGTCAGATTCTGTTCATCGTTACTCGCTCGCTGACATTGTAGGATCGCACGTTAATATAACGAAGGCGTCTATCTTCTGGTTATATGCGATGAACATAAACACGCCTGCTTTCTAACGTGGGATTTAACAGCCTTAACATAGCAAAAATTTAGAAGCCCGCGCACCGGTAACAGAGACTTCGCGGACTGACGGGTTGCCGACCACTGGTTTAGGACATCATAAGAGTGTTTTGAGCAGAAGCCCCGTTAAGAAGTACAGTATAGAGCCTTGCGCGGCTTGATTTGTTCAATGCTACCTCTGCTTACGTCTCTCTAATCTCAATTTCTAGGACCAAGTTATGTGCGCGAGCGATCGTCATTGCTATCTGGATATTTTCTTCAGCTCTTGGAGTACTTCCGATGTATTTCAGAGGAATTGTTGATCGAGGTATTTGTTTCCGTGTTTTCTATGTTACGCCCGACTGATCGCCGAACGAATCTTCTCAGATGAAATGAAAGAGTGTCTCCTTCTTTCTCTCTTTATCTTTTTCTGTCTCTCTTTCTCACTCAGTCTACTACTTATGCAGTGTCTTGTCTCATCTGTTTTATTTCAGAGCATGACCTACCAAAATGTGGATGGACGTTCAACAACACAATAGCCTCCGACAACTCTTGGTTTATGGTGTATACCATGACAAGGTAACCGATTCATTGAGGTTGTGTTGTTGTTTTGAATTTATAATTCTTTCAGCTGATTAGGTCTGTATACCTTTACATTACAGCGGGTAGGCAAATTCATGCGTAAGTTCTCGCGGGCCGGTGGCAGATTTAAGCCAGTCATCATGTTCCTATACTTTCGCCGTTCTTCGCATGATTGCCTCCGCGGGGGCAAGTGATTGTATGGCCTTACCGCCATCGTTGTCTTCCTTCAATAATGTAAAATTTATCTATCTATCGGTTGGGAACACTTCAGGGGTGGGGAAGTGGAGGTGGAGTGGAATCCTGATGCTCTTTCTTCTTCTTAGATCAGTGATCGGCTTCCTTATCCCTCTCATAATTATCCTCGTTTGCTATTCGGCGATTATCGTATTCTTGAAAACGAGAGGAACGACTGGCAAATTAACAGAAAAACGCCAGGTAAGGAGCTTTAATATTGTGTTAAATATCGGCCTAGTAAATGTGAAGGGGAGGTAGGGCTATTGAATTCCGATTCCTGAGCAATTAGGATTTTAAAATAGGTCTCTGTTACCCGTCCCTGTCATAGGTTCGTTGTTCATGAGTTTATGAGAAAAAGCAAGCCAATCAATTGTTAGTGTCGGATCGGATTCTTGGCGTTTCCACCCTACTAACGTATGCTGGGTCAATGAGTTGTTTGCGTACATTGCATAGTACGCGTGTCAATACTTCCGGTTTATATCTCTGACCGCTAACACAAGCACAGGCTTCCGTACTCGATACTGACTGCTAAGTATATACGCCTACTTCCCAATCAGAAATCTGCGTGCGGCCCACGTATGGCACGTGGCTGCGATTTTGCATGGCCACTCGTGGCCCTTGTGTGGTTTAGGGCGTCATAAATTCAAAACAACAACAATCACTATGAGTTCATATTTTCTCAGGATCGCGCAACCAGGATGGTCCTTGTCATTATCGGAGTATTTCTTGTTTGTTGGCTTCCAAACCAAATTTCTAATCTCTTCTACGTCATAGATACGTTACGTAAGTAATCTCTGTGTCGTCACGACGTAGTCATTTTGCATATTTTCCGAGGCAATATCTCCGTAATTATGCGGTTTTGAGGCGAACGATGTATATTGCCAAAATCAGAGGGAAAAGTTCTACAATATGAGCCAAAGTTGTTTTTACCGATATATAGAGATAGGTATCCGTTATTTCTATGCTTCGGAGGAGGGCGGAGAGTTCTTGTTGTGATAGTGATCCGGTCTATAAAACCAGAAATATCGTCACACCCACTAAGCATTGACCTTAGCAGGTTAAAAGCGCCACCACCAGCAACAACACTTGAGACTGCTCTGTGACCTAACTCGGTTTTCGCGCTATCCCAGCCACTTGTTCTAAGCAGTAGAAAACGCCATAAATTCAAAACAACATTCACCGTCACGGTTGATCAGTTTTGCACAACAGTCCATGTAGCCGATGCAAAATAAAGCACAACTGCGGTCGTTAATCTAATTTTGTCATACAAGGCTGCTGTTAAATGCCAATTGCGGGAGAACTTCCGCCACTTCACATAGCCTCAGTATTGACGTGAACGTGCAGTAACTGAACAGAAAATTTAATCTTCTTTGCCAGTATTGATACGTGGACCATAAGCTGGCCACCTGACGTACACGACCTTAGAAGCTGAAAACGCCATAAATTTAAAACAACAACAACAACTGTTTTCTTTTAATATATTTAGGGGAAGTCCCGTCAGCTCCTGCGCATTATTACGTACACATGTTCACCACGACGCTTGCTTGGGCGCACAGTTGCGTCAATCCTATCCTGTACGCATTCATGCGTGAAGATTTGAGAATCAAGGTACTATTCTCTCGTTTTAAATTCTCTCAAAATTTCTTTTCTCTCAGATTTAACGTCCACCCTTAGTTTATTGAGAATTATAACATTCACAAGCTTTCGGAAAGCAAGGTGAAGTATCTGTTGTGACATACGACTTGTGATTTTGTGATAGGTAACTGAAATTTACTACAACCTGAAAAAGCGTTGCCTTTGTAAAAAGTCAAGACGAAGAACTCAAATCAGAGACACCACTGAGGTGAGATAAATGCATTGAAGTACCGGATTCCGGTGTCAAACCCGGATAGCCAGAGGCTAGTAGCCATTCCAGATCCCTATCAGGGACGAATTTTAAATCCACCAAGGTATATTGATTGTCCACCACTCGCCCCACATCTTCGAAACTATTAATAAGAATATAGGCGAGGGGGTCAGCTATCGAGTCACGTGGATCTCCCTCAGTCATTCGTCAGTTAGTAATGACGTCATCTTGCAGATCTTAGTCACCCCGAAAACAAGGAGACAACTTTACTGTAAAGGAGACGAAAACACGCAACTATTGAGGTGAGTGGTTGGTTTCGTTTTGGATTCATGGCGTTTTCGATTACTAAAGTCATGTAAGCTGGTCAGTGCTCATGGAACAAGCTTCAATATTTTCTGTTTATTGCCTGGATCACTATCACAACCGCAGCTCTCGGCGCTTACCCGATACTGCCTGCCAAGCAAAAAGTGAACGGATACCAATTTAAAAATTTTTGGTTCGACTCGGGTCGAGAATCGAACTAGGAACTTCCTAATTAGAAGGCGAACGGTTCACCCTGACTTAGGACCGGCGCAGACTCTCGACTGGCTCTCAAATGAATAGATCTTTTTTTTCTGTATAGAGTCACAGAATCCTTAGTCCCTTACCCGACAGTGGCTGCCAACGAAAAAATGGATACCAATTTTAAAGTCTTCGATTTGACTCGGACAGTTTATTGAACCGTTAACAGCAGAGTCCTTCATTTTTTTGAATTTGGAATTTATGTCGCTTTCAACTACTAAGGTCATACACGCAAGGTCAATCAATGCTCAGGTACAAATGGCAATATTTCAGGTTTAAAGCCTAGATCACTATCACAACCTTCCACACTCCCCGATACCAACTGCGTAAGTAGAGGGACAACGGATACGAATTTTAAAAGTCCTCCATTTGTGTAGGGTGATCACGAGATCACAACATCACGAAATTACGAAATCAGGAAGTCAGCACCCAACCCGAGTCACGGCGAAGCTCTAGCGACACCTAACGCATGTAGCTTAACATATAGGAAAAATAGTGGAGCCGATGGCGGACGATTCAAATAGTAATAAATATAATAAGTCACCACAGGGGGACCGAGCCCCCCATTCGCCTTATCTTGCGTCTGATTCAGTATTTCACGTTCAGACTAACTCAGATCGGCGGAACTCACAAGACATCAAACGAAAGCCTTGCCGCCAGCAGTGGGACTGCCTGCTCACTTAATTCAGACCCGCCGAAAGAAAAGGTAAGCGCATACACCCTACGTAGAATTTGACATACAAGAACACAAAACAGTCAACGTTATATTAGCAGGTTAAAACCAGGAGGGTCCAATAGTTAAAGGCACCCACTATTAAGAATTTGATTAGATTCGGCTCCTGATGTCTCTCTTAGGATTACCAATAGGGTCAGACGGTTAAAGGTCAGAGGTCAGATGATACGAACGGATCGATACACGGATGGTTGGAAGCATTGTGCAAAACACCTACCGATGATAATAACCACTGATGAAGGAGCGGAGATTCGAAAGCTCGTGAATGATTTGATAATCAATAAACCAAGACTTACGATATCCCCTGAAAAATATAGACCACACAATTTTAAGTGTCCAAAAACTGTGTCTGTGCCAAAAAAAGTCTCCGCGTATACGCATATTTCTCACCCGTACCTGATATTTCACAATAATTATTTTCAAGGAGTCATTGCTCGGCCAATCGCTGGACACAACAGGCAGAGATACAGAACAATCGAAGCATGACGACCCTTGTGACGAAAGGAAGGCATCAGATACATCCGAAATTCAAAATAATCACGTGACAGATGATAACCAACAATCAGGAAGTTTAGAATTAGTTAATAACGTCACACCACTCAATCAGAAGGATATATTATTATAAAATAAAATCGGACATCATTTTGAATTTGTGACATTTGCAACTGCTAAGGTCATGTACGCCAGGCAACGCGTGTCACTATGTCCGATTTATATCCCGAATCACTATCACAATACAGGTTTAATCTCGTGGGTTCACAAAATGATCGCCAAGCGCTCAAGTGCGGGTTATTTCGGTCATTTTTGAAAATGAAATTTACGCCTTGTAGGGCTTGTTTGGACCATTACATGTCACGTCATATGCCATCTCCTAAATCAAATCCTTGTTGCGACCCGATCCCAGGAAGGAGGAAATAGTGTTTCAAAACTACTGCAACCTGGAATTCCGTTGGCGTTCGTATTACACTCCACAATGTTTTGAAAACTGCTTTCCAGTTGTTCCTGCAGTTGTCGGTTTGAATAGACCGGATATGACATTAATGGAAAGTATCGAATAAAGGGAGGATGTATACGTGGATAGTTAGTGAGGTGGCTGATTCAGTAAAGGGGTCAGTCCTTAAATGGTCGAGTGAGGGGAGCAAACCGAGTTTCTTGGCAAATTACTTTCATGACAATTAGATTATTCATACGCTAGACGGCGTAAGTTAGCAAGATTTATCGCCCTCTTTATCGCAGAGAAGTTAAATAGAAATGTGACGTAGTTTACTATTTAATCAGTTTGTTTTTTGCTGCATTTTCACTAATTCGCATGATGTACACACACAATACTGGCGCATATGCTGACCATCCAAGGATGATCTGTAAGTGGAGAACGCATGCACGTCGACCGACCCGGTAAACCACGCAGGCCAGCTGGCATCAGTTGCGGCAGGTGATACATGGCTTTGCACACAGTATTACCAGTCGGCCGCAGGCTCACTTTGATGATCCGAGCGCGACAGATATCTAGATTTTGGCCGATACCGATATATATTTGGTGTCTGGCCGGTAAGCCCGAAATTTTGGCTAATATTTTTACCATGTCTAAATAAAGGTTGTGGTAATCTTTCCAATTAAAGTAGCACGCGTTAAATGTCATCAAAGCGACTATGCTACCTAACTAGCGCAGTCCTCAAGAGATCTTCTTTCCTTTGGCTTTTCTTTTCTTCGGACTAAACGTCAGAGCAGCCACTGAATTCGTAGGCCCTCTAGGTTTTTCAGTCCCATCACTCCATCTCGTGGTTTGTTTATAGTGCAGAAGATTATGACGTGGTTTGCACCTCTGCACCACACTCGCATGTCGCGCTGGGCGCGTGATCTCATTTGTTACTGCTGATGATAGAGGAGGCCACCTCACTAAGAGAGAGAGGGAAGAAGCTGACTTTAATCATGGCCGCTGAAATGTTATCTAGGCTTATACAAGGAAGAATTCAACCGATCCGACTGGGATTTTGTTCCACTTATAGGCTGTCAGTTGTCGTGCCCGTGTAGATTTAGCAGTAGACATGTAACACTTCCGTCTTTGTCGGCGCTTGTTGATCGTGATTACGTGGCAATCAACAATGCCAACGTTCGCCCAACGGTTTCATCTTTCAACGGCTTGTAAGCTGGAATTTTCTCGAGGTCGTTGCTACGGTTTGGTTCCGCATTAGGAATAGATTTCTATTGCGATATCTGTTGTGTTTTATGCGCCAGGGTCATAGAATGGCAGGCGACTATACATATTCTACAGGCACTTATCCCAATCAAAAATCTGCGTACGTTCCACGTATGACGCGTGGCCACAATTTCCAGACAATGATGAAAGTTTATGATTTTTGTTCCTTTAGCAATTTCAAACATATGCTTCGCAGCATATCTTACATGCTAAGCTCATAACTCAGATGACCGAATCAGACATCGGGACTTGATCGACAATCCGCCGGTCAATCGAACAATACAGTGCGGCTGTGCATCTCAAATCGCCGTGTCACCGATTAAATATAAAATGGTTTAGAGAGACCTTGATTACTTGTTCCGGCTCTAAAGCGCAAGGGCTGCAGAGTGACGTCAGCGAGTGCATGTCCAAAGCCTTTGTTACATTATAAAACATGAAAACTAGAAAATTGTATATTTACCCAAATTTTTACGGTAGGGTATCCGTCCAATATTTACACCAACGCTGCATAATTTGAAGATGAGAAACTGTACCAATTTTCATTCCTTTGCGTTGTGTCGCGTGGGACGCCCACATAGTGAACAAAAATATTAATTTTGATAATAATATTATTAGTATCAGTAAGAGAGTACGGGAGTGAAAACTTGAAACTTCCCAACGGGAAGTCTGATAATATGTAGGCTATCAGTTGAATAAGAGGGTCTGACCTGCTCAATCCCTTCGGTATTGAACGTTCTGGTCACATAGCTTTTAGCAGGCCTCGAAACATCCATAGGTACGTCTATTACTGTAATTCTTCGCCAGGTTTCTAAGCAAATATATTCACAAAATAACTCTGTCGGAATTGTTGAGCCTGAGAGATATATAGAGAGCCATGGCACTACAAAAGATTTTCCTCTTTTCGTTGGCTGCTGCGGTCTCTGTGACTCGAGGTAAGTGTTGGAGACACAGAAATCAACAGTAGCCTGTATCTCTCGATACTGAAATCGCCTTGAATGTTAAATTGCTTCTATCTGGTTGTGGAGTACGTGGCGAGATCTACCGCTGCTTGGAAAACGTCTGGCAATATGATTTGGCGTAGCACGCCCAAACTGGACCATCGGCTGGTCAAATTTAGAATTCCAGAAATTGACACACTTGCTGCCTTTCCTTTCTATTGATGAATTCGCAGTGCATAGCCATTGATGACTTTGACCATCTTTGTTTCAGCTTTGCAGTGTGAAAGTAACGAATTCCAATGTGCGGATGGATCAAGATGTATCGATGGAAGTTGGTTCTGTAACGGAAATCAAGATTGCCGGTAAATGTAATTGTTGATTGTTATAAGATTGCATCCCTTGTTGAATGTCTGTGACGTCACACAATGAACTTATCCTAACGAGATAAGTGTTCCCCTAATCCGTATTCTCAGCTACATATCGGTCGAAGTCGCGCTGCTACGTATCGTATTTTCGATTATTCATATTCTATGCATATGTGCTTATTATGATTCTATTTCGCTTCTATAGTAACCAGTATTTCGGCATGACTTTGAACGATCACTAGGGTCTCTAAATAATGGCTCCCACGTAAGCATAAATATAGTGCTCACGCCACGCTGAAGTCGCAAAACAACTACTCAAAGGTATCGTCGGCCCCAGCTGCTGGTTTATGAGGTTTTAAAGACTTTCAGTGATTATCTTATCAGAAAGAGTCGAAGACTTGCATATGAAAGTTGATCACAAAATGTAGCCGTCGAAATATAATCAGTCTAGCGATTTTCATATATTTGGACAGATAGTTATGGAAGTCGGTATTGGGTAAATGCCGCAAATAATTAGTCACTAAACGGTCTACTAAAATCCGATAATCGCGGATGACATTCAAGAAATTTTTATAATCGCAGTTAAAGAGGGGAAGTGAACGATTATCTTAACTGATGCATTGAAAAATCAATGTCAGTCAATCTCTACAAAAATGTTGGAAATTTAATTTTCATAATATTTTGGAAATATTGTTCAAATTAACACAACATTTTATTGTTCTATCTTTCGGCGATTTTCACGACAACTGCTCATCTGCTCAATTTTTATTCAAACAACAAAATGTTTTGCAGAGACGGATCAGACGAATATCCTTTGAGGAACCTCAATACCAATTATAACGAAAATTATACATTCTGCCGTGGAGATTGGGGCCACATATATGTCATTCCGATAACCATTCTTCAAAATGTAGAAAGATTCTGCAAAAAGGGTGAGATTTGGAAATTTTAATTTATTGTGTAAAATTGAAAATATGTGCGTGACGAGACGTGAAATACTCAGCCAACTTGGAGTTTCACTCCGCCGGCTGGAATGGCGTAAAACTATTTTATGCAGAGCGGAAGGAGCGAATGACTTCCGCATTGCCTTTGTCGTTATTGTGATTTTTGATGGGGTGACGATTATTGTTTTTCTAAAAAACTATATCATCAAGATAATATCGTAAAGAAGATCACTACAGATTTAACTTCCAGCTTGGGTTATTGAGAATTGAATCATTCTCAAGGTTTCGAGACTCCGCTCCTTCATCATCAATAAAACAAGGCTGAACGTTAAATATGTGGTGGTCTTCTTCACGTTATTTATTTATTGATCGTCTGCCATGAGCTCCTATTCATCAAAATTATAGGGATAAATGTTTTGTCATAATATTTTGCAATGTCGGCGGGCTGAATTGAAACGCGTAATGCAACGCATATCCGACTGACCGGTATTTGCCCATGTCTTCTCTTCGGTAGTCCTACCTGCGGTATCTCTAGTGAGTAGTAACAAACTGACAGTTCAGAGGCATTTCGTTATGCGATCGAGCCATCATTCACACATTCACATGTTAGAGTAGTCGTAAGAATTCCATGGATATGAAAGTTTAACTGGTCGCCCCAGATTCGTTCTCGAGAGGCCCATCTAAATTTCTTCGAAACACTTGGGAGAAAGTATTTCTTAACATCAGGACCAACAGACGACAATTTAGTAAATACTTCTGCTTGAAAATCATACGAGACTAAATTTTTAACCGCTGCGCTACTCAAACTAGAAACCCAAGTCTAGTCTAATATGGGCGGGCAAATATTTTTAATGAGATACCGACCACAATGATAATAATTGTAGGCCTATGTTAACAAATAGCGACTACCGGTAGTTAGATGTCACAAAATGTCTGCTTGATCAGGTTGCTCTTGAAGATATCGTTTGGGCTTTTATCAATGCGGTCAAATGTTTGAAAAACATTGGGAAAGAGATCCACACCAAATTATTTTTCGTGGCTTTTCGAAACTAGAATCCAGTTATATAGATAGACTGCGGAATGTCATTAACAGGTTGACTCAAACAATATATCATTCACCGCCGCTCTTGTACAAAACAGATTATTTTATACACTAACTCAGGGGTCGGCAACCTTTTCAGTTTCGCGGGCCGCATCAATCAAATCGATGAGCCCGCGGGCCGCGCATGTCACCGATTGTGAAAAGATATTGAATGTACATGGGGCAAATGTTGTTAGCCAGGTTCGGTAAATAGTGGAGGTTCGAATGCCTCGTAGGCTATCGTTAGAAATGCCGGCAAAGGAATAACTGCTTAAAGTTGACGATAACGGAATCCCCCCTCAACCGTTCAAAGTCGACTTGGTCGTTATTGGCCCGCCCCGACTGCTTAAATTACAGTCCTTGTTCATGGTAAATAACTGCTGGCATATCAAATACGTAGGTTTCCAAAGTGGGAAACCATGAAGTACTTATTTTTCCATTCCTTCTTGAAAATTCGACATTCAGAACCAACACTCCAACTATTCGGCGACATTTTAAAGTGCAGAGACTGCATTGCTTGTCTGCTTCCGTGGAGACTGCGCTCTTCGTCCGAGCTGTGACCTCACTGACCGGTGAGACCTCGTGAACGCGAACTCACTACCGCCAGAATGTAATCGTCAGTTCGTAACAAGTAAATTTTACTAATGGTGAACTCTGACAGTCAGGCCAAAATAGTTCACGGCACATGTTGGCGCGATACCTAAATTCACGAGTGCAAGGGATATCCAACAAATCATAGCGTGTTAGCGAATGGTCTGCCGACGATGACTACGCCAATTGTATCTTAGACATGATGTGTAATAATAACTTGAGTTAGAAATATAATCTGTTTCATTTTGCATAGACATTAAGCCAAAATTGGGAAAATCACGGGGGCCACATTACAAGGCTTCGTGGGCCGCATGCGGCCCGCGGGCCGCGGGTTGCCGACCCCGCACTAACTGAATGCTTACAGTAAACGTGTAGGTATTTACGCCATATTGCCCGAATCGTTTTCACAACCACAACCCCCAGCATCATCCCGACAGTGACCGTCAAGTTCAAAGGTAACCGATGCCAATTCTGATGTGTTTCATTTGACTTGGTCGGGAATAGGACTCGGAACCTCCGGCATGCAGAACGATATACCACTAATCGGTGGACGTTGAATCGCTGGCATTCCTTCCTTACGTTGTCAACTGATCGCGCGCAATCGTCTCTACTGTATTATTGAAGAATATTCATAAGATCGAGTAAAATGTCTGGCCATATGATTTGGCGTAGCACGCTCCAAACTGGACCATCGGCTGGTAAAATTTAGAATTCCGGAAATTGAGACACATGCTGCTTTTTCCGTCGATGATCAGCGGCGGAGCAGTTGATTGCTTTAACGACCTTTGATTCAGATTTTCAGTGTAAAAGTGACGAATTCCCATGTGCGGATGGATCAAAATGTATCGATGGAAGTTGGTTCTGTAACGGAGAGCAAGATTGCCGGTAAATGTAATTGTTGACTGTTATAATATTGCACCCTTGTTGAATGTCTGTGACGTCACACAATGAACTTATCCTAACGAGATAAGTGTTCCCGTAATCCGTATTCTCAGCTACATGTCGGTCGACGTCGCGCTGCTACGTATCGTATTTACGATTAGTCTTATTCTATGCAAATATGCTTATTATGATAATATTTCACTTCAATAGTAACCAGTATTTCGGCATTGACTTTCAACGATCACTATAGGGTCTCTAAATAATGCTGACTCAAAAGAAAGATAAAGCAACAACAATATTGTTTGACAGTGGGCATAAGTATTTACGGTATTAGATATTTCGCCGAAGCCCATGTGCTATGTTTCTGGGCATCCCGCACTCTGCGTTGGCTTCCACGTAAGCAAAAATATAGTGCTCACGCCATGCTGAAGTCGCTAAACAACTACTCAAAGGTATCGTCGGCCCCAGCTGCTCGTTTATCAGGTTTTAAAGACTTTCAGTGATTATCTTATCAGAAAGAGTCGAAGACTTGCATATGAAAGGTGATCACAAAATGTACAGGTCGAAATATCGTCTGCCAGCGATTTTAATATAACTGGAGGGATATTTAGATGTCGGTATTGGGTAAATGCCGCAAATAATCAGTCAATAAACTGTCTTCTGAAATACAATAATCGCAGATGATATTCGAGAATTTTATATAATCGCAGTTTAAGAGGCGAAATGAACGATTAATTTACCTGATGAATTGAAAAATCAATGTTAGTCGATCTTTACAAAAATGTTGGAAATTTTATTTTTATAATATTTTGGAAAGATTATCGACCGTAACGCTACATTTTATGGTTCTATCTTTCGGCGATTTTCACGGCAACTGCTCATATGCTCAATTTTTATTCAAACTACAAAATGTTTTGCAGAGACGGATCAGACGAATATCCATTGAGGAACCTCAATACCAATTACAACGAAAATTATACATTCTGCCGTGGAAAAAAGGGCTACATATATGTCATTCCGATAACCATTCTTCAAAATGTAGAAAGATTCTGCAAAAAGGGTGAGATTTGGAAATTTTAATTTAATTTGTAAAATTGAAAATATGTGCGTGACGAGACGTGAAATACTCAGCCAACTTGGAATTTCACTCCGCCGGCTGAAATGGCGTAAAACTATTTTATGCAGAGCGGAAAGAGCGAATTACTTCCGTATTGCCTTTGTCGTTGTTGTGTAATTTGATGGGGTGACGATTATTGTTTTTCTAAAAAACTATATCATCAAGATAATATCGTAAAGAAGATTACCACAGATTTAACTTCAAGCTTGGGTTGTTGAGAATTGAATCATTCTCAAGGTTTCGAGACTCCGCTCCTTCATCATCAATAAAATAAGGCTGAACGTTAAATATGTGGTGGTCTTCTTCACGTTATTTATTTATTGATCGTCTTCCATGAGCTCCTATTCATTAAAATTATAGGGATAAATGTTTTGTCATAATATTTTGCAATGTCGGCGGGCTGAATTGAAACGCGTAATGCAACGCATATTCGCTTGACCGGTATTAGTCCATGTCTGCTCTTCGGTAGTCCTACCTGCGGTATCTCTAGTGAGTAGTAACAAACTGTCAGTTCGGAGACATTTCGTTATGCGATCGAACCATCATCATTCACACATTCACATGTTAGAGTAGTCGTAAGAATTCCATGGATATGAAAGTTTAACTGGTCGCCCAAGATTCGTTCTCGAGAGGCCCATCCGAAAAACTTAGGAGAAAGAATTTCATAACATCAGCACCAACAGACGACAATTTAGTAAATACTTCTACTTGAAAATCATACGAGACTCAATTTTTAACCGCTGCGCTACTCAAACTAGAAACCCAAGTCTAAGTCTAATATGGGCGGGCAAATATTTTTAATGAGATACCGACCACAATATTAAAAATTGTACTGTTAACAATTAGCGACTAACGGTAAGTTAGAAGTCACAAAATGTCTGCTTGATAAGGTTACTCTTGAAGATATCGTTTGGGCTTTTATCAATGCGGTCAAATGTTTGAAAAACATTGGGAAAGAGATCCCCACTAAATTAATTTTCGTGGCTTTTTGAAACTGGAATCCAGTTATATAGATCGATTGCGGAATGCCATACACAGGTTGACTCGAACAATATAACATTCACCGCCGTTCTTGTACAAAACAGATTATTATATACGCAAACTGAATGCTTACCGTCCACGTGTAGGTATTTACGCCATATTGCCCGAATCGTTTTCACAACCACAACCCCCAGCTTTATCCCGACAGTGACCGTCAAGTTCAAAGGTAACCGATGCCATTTCTGATGTGTTTCATTTGACTTGGTCGGGAATCGGACTCGGAACCTCCGGAATACAGAACGATAAACCACTAATCGGTGGACGTTGAATCGCTGGCATTTCTTCCTTACGTTGTCAACTGATCGCGCGCAATCGACTCTACTGTATTCTTGAAGATTATTCATAAGATCGAGGAAAACGTCTGGCGATATGATTTGGCGCAGCACGCTCTAAACTTGACCATCGGCTTGCCAAATTTAGAATTCCAGAAATTGACACACTTGCTGCTTTTTTTGTCGACGATGTCAGTGGCGGAGCAGTTGATGGCCTTGACGACCTTTGATTCAGATTTTCAGTGTGAAAGTAACGAATTCCCATGTGCGGATGGATCGGGATGTATCAATGGAAGTTGGTTCTGTGACGGAGAGCAAGATTGCCGGTAAATGTAATTGTTGATTGTTATAAGATTGCATCTTTTGTTAAATGTCTGTTACGTCACACAATGAACTTATCCTAACGAGATAAGTGTTCCCCTAATCCGTATTCTCAGCTACATATCGGTCGACGTCGCGCTGCTACGTATCGTATTTACGATTATTCATATTCTATACATATATGCTTATTATGATTATATTTCGCTTGTATAGTAACCAGTATTTCGGCATGACTTTGAACGATCACTAGGGTCTCTATTAAAGGCTGACTCGAAAGAAAGATAAAGCAACAACAATATCTTTTGAAAGTGGGCATAAGTATTTACGGTATTAGATATTTCACCAAAGCACATCGGCTGCGTTTCTGGGCATTCCGCATTCTGCGTTGGCTTCAACGTAAGCAAAAATATAGTTCTCACGCCATGCTGAAGTCGCTAATCAACTACTCAAAGGTATCGTCGGCCCCAGCTGTTGGTTTATGAGGTTTTAAAGACTTTCAGTGATAATCTTAGCCGAAAGCAGTCGAAGACTAGCATATGAAACGGGATCACAAAATGTAGCCGTCGAAATATAATCAGGCCAGCGATTTTCATATATTTGGGCCGATTGTTAAGTAAGTCGGTATTGGGTAAATGCCGCAAAAAATCAGTCAATAAACGGTCTGCCTAAATCTTATAATCACGGATGATATTCGTGAAGTTTTTTATAATCCCAGTTAAAGGGGAGAAATGAACGATTATCTTACCTGATGCATTGAAAAATCAATGTCAGTCGATCTCTACAAAGATTTTGGAAATTTAATTTTCATATTCTTTCGGAAATATTGTTCAAAGTAACGCAACATTTTATGTTTCTATCTTTCGGCGATTTTCACGGAAACTGCTCATATGCTCAATTTTTATTCAAACTACAAAATGTTTTGCAGAGACGGATCTGACGAACATCCACTGAGGAACCTAAATACCAATTACAACGAAAATTCCACATTCTGCCGTGGAAATTCGGGCCACATATGTGTCATTCCGATAACCATTCTTCAAAATGTAGAACGATTCTGCAAAAAGGGTGAGATTTGGATATTTTAATTTATTGTGTAAAATTGAAAATATGTGCGTGACGAGACGTGAAATACTCAGCCAACTTGGAGTTTCACTCCGCCGGCTGGAATGGCGTAAAACTATTTTATGCAGAGCGGAAGGAGCGAATTACTTCCGCATTGCCTTTGTCGTTGTTGTGTAATTTGACGGGGTGACGATTATTGTTTTTCTAAAAAACTATATCATCAAGATAATATCGTAAAGAAGATCACCACAGATTTAACTTCCAGCTTGGGTTGTTGAGAATTGAATCATTCTCAAGGTTTCGAGACTCCGCTCCTTCATCATCAATAAAATAAGGCTGAACGTTAAATATGTGGTGGTCTTCTTCACGTTATTTATTTATTGATCGTCTTCCATGAGCTCCTATTCATTAAAATTATAGGGATAAATGTTTTGTCATAATATTTTGCAATGTCGGCGGGCTGAATTGAAACGCGTAATGCAACGCATATCCGACTGACCGGTATTTGCCCATGTCTGCTCTTCGGTATCTCTAGTGAGTAGAAACAAACTGACAGTTCAGAGGCATTTCGTTATGCGATCGAGCCATCATTCACACATTCACATGTTAGAGTAGTCGTGAGAATTCCATGGATATGAAAGTTTAACTGGTCGCCCCAAATTCGTTCTCGAGAGGCCCATCTAAATTTCTTCGAAACACTTGGGAGAAAGTATTTCTCAACATCAGGACCAACAGACGACAATTTAGTAAATACTTCTGCTTGAAAATCATACGAGACTAAATTTTTAACCGTTGTGCTACTCAAACTAGAAATCCAAGTGTAAGTCTAATATGGGCGGGAAAATATTTCTAATGCTTTTTCCGTCGACGATGTCATCGGCGTAGCAGTTGATTGCTTTAACGACCTTTGATTCAGATTTTCAGTGTGAAAGTGACGAATTCCCATGTGCGGATGGATCAAAATGTATCGATGGAAGTTGGTTCTGTAACGGAAGCAAGATTGCCGGTAAATGTAATTGTTGATTGTTATAATATTGCACCCTTGTTGAATGTCTGTGACGTCACACAATGAACTTATCCTAACGAGATAAGTGTTCCCGTAATCCGTATTCTCAGCTACATGTCGGTCGACGTCGCGCTGCTACGTATCGTATTTACGATTAGTCTTATTCTATGCAAATATGCTTATTATGATAATATTTCACTTCAATAGTAACCAGTATTTCGGCATTGACTTTCAACGATCACTATAGGGTCTCTAAATAATGCTGACTCAAAAGAAAGATAAAGCAACAACAATATTGTTTGACAGTGGGCATAAGTATTTACGGTATTAGATATTTCGCCGAAGCCCATGTGCTATGTTTCTGGGCATCCCGCACTCTGCGTTGGCTTCCACGTAAGCAAAAATATAGTGCTCACGCCATGCTGAAGTCGCTAAACAACTACTCAAAGGTATCGTCGGCCCCAGCTGCTCGTTTATCAGGTTTTAAAGACTTTCAGTGATTATCTTATCAGAAAGAGTCGAAGACTTGCATATGAAAGGTGATCACAAAATGTACAGGTCGAAATATCGTCTGCCAGCGATTTTAATATAACTGGAGGGATATTTAGATGTCGGTATTGGGTAAATGCCGCAAATAATCAGTCAATAAACTGTCTTCTGAAATACAATAATCGCAGATGATATTCGAGAATTTTATATAATCGCAGTTTAAGAGGCGAAATGAACGATTAATTTACCTGATGAATTGAAAAATCAATGTTAGTCGATCTTTACAAAAATGTTGGAAATTTTATTTTTATAATATTTTGGAAAGATTATCGACCGTAACGCTACATTTTATGGTTCTATCTTTCGGCGATTTTCACGGCAACTGCTCATATGCTCAATTTTTATTCAAACTACAAAATGTTTTGCAGAGACGGATCAGACGAATATCCATTGAGGAACCTCAATACCAATTACAACGAAAATTATACATTCTGCCGTGGAAAAAAGGGCTACATATATGTCATTCCGATAACCATTCTTCAAAATGTAGAAAGATTCTGCAAAAAGGGTGAGATTTGGAAATTTTAATTTAATTTGTAAAATTGAAAATATGTGCGTGACGAGACGTGAAATACTCAGCCAACTTGGAGTTTCACTCCGCCGGCTGGAATATTTTTCGTGGCTTTTCGAAACTGGAATCCAGTTATATAGATAGACTGTGGAATGTCATTAACAGGTTGACTCAAACAATATAACTTTCACCGCCGCTCTTGTACAAAACAGATTATTTTATACACTAACTGAA
This sequence comes from Botrylloides violaceus, assembly GCA_030412335.1. Lineage (NCBI taxonomy): Eukaryota > Metazoa > Chordata > Ascidiacea > Stolidobranchia > Styelidae > Botrylloides > Botrylloides violaceus. The sequence goes on from JASFYC010000016.1 coordinate 67,169, forward strand.
TGCTTACCGTCCAACATTATCCCTACAGTGACCCTCAAGTTCAAAGGTAACCGATACCAATTCTGTAGTGTTTCATTTGACTTGGTCGGGAATCGGACTCGGAACCTCCGGAATGCAGAACGATAAACCACTAATCGGTGGACGTTGAATCGCTGGCATTTCTTCCTTGTGTTGTCATCTGATCGCGCGCAATCGTCTCTACTGTATTCTTGAAGATTATTCATAAGATCGAGGAAAATGTCTGGCCATATGATTTGGCGTAGCACGCTCCAAACTGGACCATCGGCGGGTCAAATTTAGTTGATTGCTTTAACGACCTTTGATTCAGATTTTCAGTGTGAAAGTAACGAATTCCCATGTGCGGATGGATCAAGTTGTGTCGATGGAAGTTTTTTCTGTAACGGAGGGCAAGATTGCCGGTAAATGTAATTGTTGATTGTTATAAGATTGCATCACTTGTTGAATGTCTGTTACGTCACACAATGAACTTGTCCTAACGAAATAAGTGTTCCCCTAATCCGTATTCCCAGCTACATATCGGTCGTAGTCGCACTGTTACGTATCGTACTTACGATTAGTCTTATTCTATGCATATGTGCTTATTATTATTAAATTTCGCTTGTATAGTAACCAGTATTTCGGCATGACTTTGAACGATCACTAGGGTCTCTGAATAATGCTGACTCTAAAGAAAGATAAAGCAACAACAATATTGTTTGACAGTGGGCATATGGCATGGAGGGCACAGTAATTGTATCGTTATACTTTGATGCAAAATTGTAAATTATATGAAAAGGAATCTAGGTGTTATGTACCGCGGCGTACGTGCCGATTGTTTAAAATTTAGAGAAGTTATAAGCCTAAATTTGTTATTTGAATAATCGAGATATCAGTAATCCTATTCTGACTAACTATTTAAGGGTTCTGATATCCTGGTAGATTCACGAAACCTAGACTATTAAGTCAACGTGAAGGCACTACAATTAACAGCTAATAATTTGAATTCCTATATGGTATGGAATACCATTAGTCTGGCATTATCGGTATTATATGCAGTCTACGAGGCGCGGCATATAGGCCAATATAACGATGCCATTGTCTACGAGAAAGGAACGGTCTAATCTAATCGATGTAGTCTACTACGACAACTCCCATACAGCCACTTATAAGGATCTCGAGGGTAATTAAATTGGTACCTGTGATTCACGCAGCGTGCGAGATTATTGTCTTGTCTTTGTTACCGTTGTTTCATAGTCACTGTCACTCTTAGTGAGTTGCCAATCCGATGATAAATGGTCATCTCCGATCCACTTGTTGCGCAAAGGCTCGTTGCTGAATGGCTAAGGGTTGCCCTGACAGCCGGTGAATTGTCGAAGGACGGTCCATTTTTCTTTCCGCATTCGTAGCTCTCTCCCATGGAACACTGGATCTATATGCAACCAGCATCTCAACGCGCTCAGTACAGTTGGGAGGTGAGAGAACATATCAGCAAGGAGCACGGAAGGCCGGCAGATGTGAGGAGGGTGATAATCGCGGAAACCTCAATACTTATTACGACAGAGGTTTCGCTTTCTGCCGCGGGCGCTATGGCCATATATGTGTCATATGTTGATTGTTACAAAATCTCACCATTTCCCGAATGTCTGTGACGCCACGAAATGAAATTATGCTAACAGGATTGCTGTTTCTTTAACTCAACTATTTAATCGATGCGAACATTTTCTCTCATAGCGACAACTCTGATGAAATATTGAGAGACAGGACGAGATACAAAGCCAGTCAAACCTTCTACTATCAGAAACGCTATAATCGCATCTGCGCTCTTCAGGATAAATTTGCCCCATTCAAAGAGAGGTTGTGTTCAAAAGGTTGGTATCTATGATTTGTTGTTCTCATGAAAGTGAAGTAAAGAAAAATAAAGAATATTTGCCAGTTTCAATGTCTTTTATTATTCGTGAAATTCTACTTGAGATGAAATCAAATCTTATTTATGACGAAAAAGGTTGTTCCAGAAAAATTGTACTGCGTTAACTACACATTGGAACAATATATTAAAGCACACCTTCTTCTGGCCGACTGCTGCATATAGTAAGAATGTGGTACCACTAAAACGTTTCGTCGCTATAGCATGGGCAAGTAATTAAATGCGTTAGGTCACACAAGACGTTTGATTCAAGTTCCGTCCTATCACAGAGTCATATGTCATGTCACAGACCGAGACGAAATGCGAATAAAGTCAATATCATAATTTAGTTTCTGTGTATCCTCCGAATTCATAGCATCAATATCGGCCATTTTAGTCCTAGGTATCATTTTCTTCTTATTCAGATGGAGATTCATGTCAATGTAAACATCACGAAAATCGTAAGTGCGTCGATTATGAATCTAACATTTTCATTAAACAATATATTACATTCAGATATTATTGAGAACGACTGTTTCCGATGCTTGTCGAATCCTCATTATATTCTACATGTCTCACAAATGTGCAACGAAATCGTCGACTGTCCTGATTTAAGTGATGAATGCCTCTGTCCATCAAAAAATCGTCTTGGAATCTGTAATGCAACTATTGGTAGAGTACACAAAACATAAGATGGGTTGACATTCCTCAATGACATTAGTTACATTTTTCAGCTGCAAGGGATCTTCGCCCACATCCATATATGACTTGCGCAAATGCGGTACATCAAAGCGCAACGATAGTTAATGAAGCTATGATTTGCGATAAAAGGTAGAACTTGTTTGTACAGACGACATCGTGTTCAAATTTTCGCCCATGTCAGGTCACAGACCAATTCAATATATCCATCCTATTGACCACTTTGCGTTCCGACGCCCATCAGTCTAATTTGCTGCGCAGTCCGTATATTCCTTTTCGCCCGTTCTTCCATGCATCCATGGAGCAATCCATAAGAGCATGTGAATGAAAATTCCATAATTATAAAAAGATCACGTCCAGCCTCGGTTTATTGAGAATTAGAACATTCACAAGCTTTCGGAGATCCGCTCTTTCATGTGATGACAGCACGTTAAATCTGTGGTGATCTTCAATCTTCCGCTATTGGCTCCAAAATATAAATTTTTTCAACCACTTCGGACATTGGGCATCATTGCACAAAACCTATTCTAATGTGCCCTGCGAGATTGTATACCAGTATTCGAATAACCCGTTGATATCCACGTTGTATTTAGAGAAGATTGTCTGAATGGAACCGATGAGAAAGGATGTAAAAGAAAAGGTGAGACGTTCCTGCATTTTGAGTTGTCATCTATTTTAATACATGGGAATGGTGGAATCTTTTACATGATTGGTCACCAATTTTTATCTTATAAAGGCTTCAAAAATTTGGCCCTCTCTGGAGGGAATGACCAGACATGATGGTAACAGTTTCAATGGACCTTATAATTTTACTTCCTTCACGTTTTGTCTTTTTTCAGGATCGTTGCAGAGTTCACCACGAGGAAAAAGTGAAGAATCCATCAAGTGTCATTTATTTCAATGTTAGTTCAATATATCTTGTCAATTATATTGCTGAAATGTTCGTCCGATCACCTATATGACTGCTGGATCTGTAAACACAAGTTTCCCTTACGCTTACAGCATTTTAAATTCAAACTCATGCACGATCTTTTCATTAATACGTTGCGGAATTTGAATAGACTTGCCATTCAACCATCACCATCACACTTTGACGCAATCTATTCGAGTTACGGTCAATCCTCATTCACCGCATATAGGTCAATTTAAACGGCGCAACTTCATGCCGGTGTAGAGAACTCTTTCATAAGATTTTGATTATTCAAAGCGGCGTTTTGTGATCAACCATTCGAACGTTGTTTGATATGTTACGTTGTTCTTCCAGACGACGAAGAATGTAACTCGACAATGGACACATGTGTCGACTGTTTCTGTAGCCCAAGTAATTCCAGTTACTGTGATTTTCTCAAACGCTTCAGGCGGACAAAGCGACTCTACATTTATGCGAGGTGAGGTTGTAACAGTATAGGCTTGGCTTCACATCGTATTGAACTTGGCCTTGGTTTAATGTTCACTCAGCTATACAGTAGGCCTACACCTCCAGGGGTTGCGCGGAATGTTTGCGACGCTCACTATAATCGCTTATTTTTTTAATTGTTACGTCATAATGTGACATTACTATTTGGAAGACCCCTCTATTTTCATGGTCCCTGGCTGCCTGGATCCTTGTTATGAAGAAATTTTAACGTTTGATCAGTCGCAGTGAATTTGGTCACTATGTCCATTAGCCGAGTTTGTTTGCTTCACAGGAAATTATAAAATGATATTGTAGAGTCACGTGCAAGGCGATCTTAATCACCTTGGTCACGTTCGTTATGAATCGAGGTTGGCGAAGCAACGACCTACTAGATGATGACGTTGCCCTTACAGAATTGATAAGATGGAGAAACGATTACTTACCCCTGCTCTTCATCCTTCTGCTCCTAGGTGGCTGGCTGAATAAGATCGGCATCCACTTGTGGCTGCTCACTACCGAGCATTGATATTTATTTAACGCAGGTGTTTCGACCAAAAGAAAAACCACGGCAAACAAATGTGCAATGGGAAGCGTGACTGTGAAGATGGGATTGACGAAGATGGAGAATACTGCAGCAAAAAAAGGTAATTATAATCAGTAAAGGCAATATACTGCATAGACAAGATGGAGCGAGCTATAGGCTACCTATGAACACGCTGTGCCTAACTGCCTATGAACACGCGATTAGATGTGTTTGAATTCTTTTCACTGGTTTACGATATTACAATATGTTTCGGATTGAACAGCAGTCAAGATACTGCAGATCGCTGTAACAGCGTAATTACCGTTATCGTTCGAGTAGTAAGATTAGAAGAATGATAGAGTATAGGCCTATCCTTCATAATTTATAGTCGCTCAGCTTCAACAATTATTACCTTTCCGTTCATAGATTCTACTGCACCGCAGGAAAATTATCGCAATACATTCCATTGTATAAAGTCTGCGATCTAACTGATGTAAGTCGTATAATTAGTGCGGATTAATTATAATGAATCGATCAAGCACTCAACAAGTTTCCACTTGCAATAAAAAAAAGCGTGCTGCATAAGAATCGACCTGATCTCCTGGTGAACATGACCTTAGTATTTGAAAATTCCATATATCCAAAGATCAACAACAGAAGGACAGTTCATTAATGAAACAGCATCCTACAATAATATATATCCACGATGATTACGACATCTCTTCCGACCATTATTTTCTTTCTAATGGATACCACTCCTTTATTTCAGGATTGCCCGAATGGGGCAGACGAACTAGGCTGTGGACATTTCCTTTGCAACGATAACGGAACGACCAAATATGTTCTTCAAAGCTCCGTAAGATAACGCGTAATATCTATACCAGACAACTGGCTTAAACTCTATATACAAATCGTACCTGCATATAGCCTGCATGTCAAGAAGGAAGGCTTCTCTTTTACGACAGAAGTCGTTGCACCTCTATAATCTGATTATTCCATGATGAGAGTTTGTTATAGTTCACGAGTGTGCTAACCCTTCCCGTCCTCACTTCAACCATTCTATACGTTGTCAGGAATTGGTGCAGAATTGTGGTCACATGCAAATAATACTGACTTCCCCACTCAATAAGTTAGCGTGGGTGAAGGTCTCAAAAAATGGTGCAACGCTAGAATTATGAAAATGGTTTTCAGAAATCCGATGGAGTTGATGACTGCGAATTTGGAAGTGATGAATGTATTTCCATCGACAGTGCTTTTTCTAATGCAACGTCGATGATATCAAATAAGACTGTCCTCGCTTTCGTCTGGATAATATGTAAGTAAGCACACCGGCAAGAGTGGGCAGTTTAGTTTATATAGCTGTCTAAGTACCGAAACAGTCCGATGCTATCTTACACTTTGTAATAGGTTTACCGTTCAATGATTAAGGCGATGTGCACTTTAACCCGCCTGTAGTGCTAATAAGTACATAGCCCCATGATTTAAATGTCAATCGTTAACAAAAGCTGCTATACCTCCGGCAAATAGCAAATCCTATTTCGTAATTTCGTGATAGATTAATCTGTAAGTGGAATGCAGTTATGTAGGGTGGAGTGAACGCTCATTTCTTTTTTTCTTTTTTTTTAAATTTATGGCTTTTTCCAGTTTCCACCAACTAAGGTCATTTACGCCAGGTCGATGCTCACGGTATACGTGTCAACGCTTCCGGTTTATAGCCCGGATCACTATTACAATCACGGCTATCCGCACTTCCCCGATACCGACTGCCAAGCAGGGAAGGAACGGATAACAATTTTAAAGTCTTCGATTTGACTCGGTCGGGAATAGAACCCGCAACCTCCCGATCAGAAGGCGGAAAGTCTATCCAACTCGGCCAACTGAACGGTTGAACGCTCAGTTAGTTAGTCGAGTGGTTTGATTGACTCTATTTTGATCGGTTCTGTTGTCGATCCCTGACCGAGTATGGAGTCATGAGCCATATCCGGATCGACTCCGGAACGACTACAGCCAAGCGACACCACGAGAACTCGCTCTCTTTCTTGTTGTGATGTCGACTCGAGGACAGCGTTTTAGGAATAACGTACCTTGTTACTTGTAGGCGTAATAAAATGTGTTATTGTGTTTCAACGAAGTAATAAACAGAACGCGTGAATACAACAGAAGAATTGGCGACGAGGATTATTTATGTGATCGCGAATCTACTACGTAGAATTCTTCGTTTGAAGCACACCAGGTGATTGACATCAATGCATAATGGCGGAAAATCCTAATGGCGATTTGGTCCAGCTCTTGCGGGAGGAAATGGCGCAACAACGTGCCCAAATGGCGCAACAACGTGCCCAACATAAGGAGGAAATGGCTGCACTGATAGACTCTTTCAAAAATATGGGAAGCAGTGTCAGTAAGTTTCCAACATCGTCGTTTCCATCATTTCATGCATTTGATGATTCTAGTGAACTATGGCCAGACTATCATAACCGATTTGAGACGTACGTCAGTGCCAATTCAATCCCTGAAGACAAAATGCCGCAAGTATTTTTGACAAATCAAAGCGCGGTGGTGTACAAAATGCTAGAAAACTTGGCATCTCAGACAAACCCACCGCTGGAAATCAATAAGCTAACCATGCCACAAATTGTAGCGTTTATGAAAGAGCAATATGACCCGAAAACATTTATAATTCGGGAGCGTTTCAAATTTTGGACTGAGACGAAACGTAAGCCAGGCGAGACACCTGCTGAATTGGCGGCAAGAATTCGTAAGAAAGCTGCAACATGTGATTTTTCATCTATCAGTAACCCGTTGGATGAAGCACTTCGCACTTGTTTTATTTGTGCAATCAATAACGAAGCAGTGCTGAAATGTGTTTTTAAAATGAAAGATGAGGAACTGACTTTTAAAACGGCTGTAGCGGCTGCTGTAGAGATAGAAGAATCTGCTAGAGCTGCAAAAGAAACGGCTTATGGTTCCAAGTTGAACAGCACCCCACAAATTAATGTTGTAAGGGGTCAGTCTAAATATGGAGAAAACTCAAAGAAAGAAACTTCTAACGATAATTCTGTTAAAAGTAAGCCATCAAGGTGCTACAGATGTGGCAACATGGATCATTCTCCCTCAGACTGCAAATATAAAGATGCTGTTTGTGATCATTGTCATAGACCAGGCCACATACGACCTGCTTGTCGATTGAAGAAGCGACAGTCGGTAAAGACTATCTCAACCAGAGAGATTTTGAAGACAGTCAAACTGGAAAAGTCATACCCAGAAATTGTAAGTAGGCTGAAAATTGCTGAATATATATACCCATTTGAGGTTGACACCGGGTCAGGTGATAGTTTCATTTCATATGACCGATGGATAGAGTTGGGTAGTCCCAAACTCGACAAAATTGTTGAACGATATAAATCTGCATCTGGTCATGACCTTACTGTTTTGGGTACATTTGAAACGAAGTGTCAAAATATGGTGGATGACTCTAACAATGAAAGTAACTCTGTAAAGACTTTAAAATTTCTAGTCAGTAAATCTGATAATTTGAATCTGCTGGGGCGAAAGGCAATCAAAACCATGGGAATCTCGGTTGATTCATTAATTTTTCAAAATGGAGCTCCACCTTATGCTTCCATAAAGCATGTAAATGCAAAAATGCCAGACAGTACATTATCTCGAGCGTGTAAACAGCTCTGTCAAGAATTTCCTGATGTATTTAAGAAGGAACTTGGATGTTTGAAAGGCGTAGAACTTGATATTAAATTTAAGCCTGATGCCAAACCTGTATTTCATAAGCACCGCACCGTACCCTTTGCAATTACTGATGAGCTTGCCCAAGCCTATGATGCTGGCATAGCTAAGGGAATATGGAAACCAGTACAATTCAATGACTGGGGGACACCTGTAGTCCCAGTGCGGAAGTCTTGCTTACCAGGTGTGTCAAGTGCATCACTTCGTGTGTGTGGCGACTATTCTGCTACTGTAAATCCACAATTGGAAACACACCGCCATCCGATACCTCTACCAGAAGAATTAATGCATAAGCTGGGAGGAAAATATGGTTTTACCAAGATAGATCTTGCAGATGCATACAATCAAATTGCGTTAAGTGAAGAAAGCCAAAGAAGACTGGCATTGAGTACTCACAGAGGAGTTTTACTTCAAATGAGACTTCCGTTTGGTATCTCCTCAGCTCCAGGTTATTTTCAGTCTATAATGACACAGCTCACCGTAGACCTTAATGGGGTGGCTGTATATCTGGATGACATACTGGTCAGTGGAAATTCTGCCGAAGAACATCTCAATAATCTTCGTGCACTACTTCAAAGACTCCAAGACAAAGGCTTGAGATGTCGATTAGAGAAATGCTCTTTTGCTGAAGCTAGTGTGGAATACCTAGGACACAAGTTATCAGCTAATGGTATTTCAAAAGGCCACAAAGTAGAGGCTCTGTTGGAAATGCCTCAACCTACAGATGTAACCGGTTTAAGATCTTTTCTGGGCTCAGTTCAATTCTATGGGAAATTTTTAAAAAACTTATCTACAATCACTGAACCACTGCATAGACTTACTAGAAAAGGAATTTCGTGGAAATGGGGTGACGAGCAGCAAAAATCATTTGAGACTTTGAAAAAGATGCTTTGCACAGATCAAGTCCTTGCTCATTTTGATCCTACCGTTCCTATTGGAATATCCTGTGATGCGTCCAATCACGGAATTGGCGCTGTACTATTTCATCGTTTTTCTGATGGTAGTGAAAGACCTATTTTGAATGCATCAAAGACTTTGACTGACGCTCAAAAACGGTACAGTCAGATTCAAAAGGAGGCCTTATCAATAATATTTGCATTGAAGAAATTTCATCAATATCTGTACTCCAGAAAATTCATTTTGGTCACCGACCACAAACCTTTGGTGACGTTATTTGGACCGGCAAAAGCTACTCCTTCGTTAGCTGCTAATCGCCTAGCAAGGTGGGCGCTGACACTCAGTCAATACAACTACGTGATTGAATACAGACAAACTTCAGCTCATGGCAACGCTGATGCACTGAGCCGCCTTCCATTGGGTCCTGATGAGGATTTTGATAGGGAGGAAGGAGAGGAAAATGCTATGATGGTCAATTCAATTAAATATCTAAGCCAACAAATGCAATCAAATGACTCGCACATGTTGACAAAAGAATCAAATAAAGATCCTGTTATATCAGCAGTAATGAGATATACTCGCTGTGGATGGCCTGAGTCCAGCTCACATCAATCAAGTGGACAGGAATACTCAGTGGACGATTTCAAGAAAATATCCGATTCTTTATCTGTGGAAAATGGATGCCTATTTTATGGCGCCCGCATTGTCATACCACAATCACTTAAACAGGAGATACTTAAGATTCTCCACCTGGGACATTTTGGCATGCAACGTATGAAGCAATTAGCGCGCACAGCAGTATACTGGCCGCGTATGGACAAAGACATCACCGATACATGTCGTAACTGCTCATCTTGCTCAGAACATCAAAATATGCCGCCGAAAGCTCAAAATCACCCTTGGATGTTGCCGGAGAAGCCGTGGTCACGAATTCATATTGATCATGCGATAAATTTTATGGGTACAAACTGGTTATTAGCAGTTGACTCATATTCTAAATACCCTTGCATACATCCTGCAAACTCCGTATCAAGCAAAGAGACAATGAGACTTCTTGAGGAGGATTTCAGTCATTTTGGATATCCGCATACCATAGTGTCGGATAATTCAAGTTCGTTCAAGTCGGAGGAATTTCAAAATTGGTGCAAGGAAAGGGGCATTGTGAACCTTAGTGGGGCTTCCTTTCACCCGGCTACAAACGGGGCCGCAGAACGACTGGTACAATCTTTTAAAAAGGCGTTGAAAAAGTCGGAATTACCCCCAAAAGACGCTCTGCAACAGTTTCTCATACAATACCGGAGAACACCATTATCGACAGGGTTGTCACCCAGTGAACTTCTAAATGGAAGACAAATCAGGACAAAGATTGATACCTTATTTCCTTGTCCATCTCAATTGGCACAAAGCAAGCAAGCCAAACAAAACGAGATATCAAATCGTGATACCTCTAAAGTAAAAACTGCTCGTGACGTAAGCAAGTTTAAAGTTGGTACTCCATGTTATGCTACTTGTTATTCTAGGAATCACAAACAAATCAGATGGGTTCCAGCTACTGTGATCAAAGTTTTTGGTGCTAGAAGTGTAAACGTAAAAGTACATCCTAGAGGTCCAGTATGGAAAAGACATATTAACCAGCTTTGTTTACGTTATGGTGCAGATCAGGATGGTGATCCAGGAGAGGTTCCCGTATCAAACCCAATGAACAGTTCAGGAGCACCTCCACGTAGTGATACCGTGACCAACAGATCAAGTCAGCAATCAGCTGCAACTCCAACGTTTGGTCCGGGTAATCCAAGACGCTCACAAAGAAATAGAAGGGCTCCTCGAAGACTCAATTTACATATTCGGGGAGGACACTAACTTAAAGAGGGAGGTGTTATGGAGTCATGAGCCATATCCGGATCGACTCCGGAACGACTACAGCCAAGCGACAACCACGAGAACTCGCTCTCTTTCTTGTTGTGATGTCGACTCAAGGACAGCGTTTTAGGAATAACGTACCTTGTTACTTATAGGCGTAATAAAATGTGTTATTGTGTTTCAACGAAGTAATAAACAGAACGCGTGAATACAACCCGAGTCCAACCAAATAATTTATAATTGACATCCATTCCACTCTTCTTTCCAATCAGTATCGGGAGGTGCAGAATGTTGTGGTTCTGGTTATAATAGTGATCGGGACGACGGCAAGTATCGCTTACATGCAATATAAGCATTGACCCGATGTACATGACCTAAGCAGTTGAAAAGCCCGTCCAATACAAAGTACCAGCAACACACACTGGCACGTAGACACATGCATGGACAAGAGTTTGTCAAAAACCTCAAAAATGCCTCACATTTATTCTTCGGATAATTTACATTCCATTTTCTTTGCTTGTACCACATTTAAAGCAAATCTTCACTAGGCCTAATCACTGCCTGCCTTCACCTAATGCAAAGCTACAGCTACTGCAGGTAAAGCAACTCAACTACGTGTCAAACAGGTGACGGTCTCTATGCTACTGACTTCCCTTCTCTTAACGGCATTTTCCAACCAACTGTCGCCTTTCTAGAACCTGCCAGAACCGCGAACCGCGGCATCACAAACGAGAAAAGTAGTTGAATTTGATCACGTATAGTATTTCTAGTTTAGACGCCTGCAAAAAAATATTCGAGCCCAGTTTGCAACTATAAGAGATGCAAATTAATTTTTCAATACTTCACCTGCACTAAAAGAAATTGTTTTCACTCTAAAAACCGCGGTACAAAACTGCCTGTTTTGCATTACGGTAAATGGGGCTCAGAACTGCTTGCCACCACGTTTCGCTCCAGTGAGCATCGGATGCTTAGTGCAAAAGGTTTATTACGTTACATTGCTTGATAATTTTTCAGGTTTAGCCGCCATTATGGGATGTTCTACAGTTATTGCATTCACCTTACGTGATTTGACCCGGGTATGGAAGTCTACTAGACAACATTCCTCTAATCACACAAAACTATTCAAGATATTAATATTAAGCTTATCAATATCCGATTTTCTTGTGGCAGTAAGTTAATATATTCGAAAGTTGACGCTTCCGATGACTTATCGTATTCGCATTAAGGTGTACACCTTGGTTATTTGCATCAAAGCATTACAATTCGACAAAGACTATTGCCAAAAAGACCGCGTCTGGAGAAGCAGCCACACTTGCTCAGTATTGGGAGTTATACTGGTGATTGGATCAGAACAATCTGTGTTCACCATGGTATTGATTGCAGGACTCAGAACTTACTTCGTTCGGAGGTAAATGGGCTTCGTGTCGGTTATCTTGAATCACCAACGATACTTAACACAAGTAAAATCGTCGGGTAATATTTTCCACAAAGCATCGAGCAGTACCCATGCCATTCAGTTACTGCCCTCTGTCAGCAGGGTATATGTAAACCTGGTTAGTTATCCTGAATTGCGGTTGCCCAAGCAAACGTCCCTATCGGAAGAGGACCTTCTTAATTCACGTAGGCCTTCGCATGATAGCACGCATCACGTAATCATTATCGAAACGAAATCTCATCGGCTCTGTGTTTTTGTGACGATATCAATAATGAGTTTATTGGTTGCAGACCGTTCTCCCAACCGAACATTCGAGCTACCACACTAGCCGTATTTATTACATGGATCGTGTCAGTGATTCTGGCAATAATACCGTTGACTCCAAGACTTGAGGACTACTTCGTGAGAAACATCCAGTAAGTGAAATTCCAACAAAATTTGGATTTGAATGACGACATTCACACATGCAAGCAGCGTAAGCCTACAGTGAAGGCCTGTTTATGAAAAACTGTACATCGAGTTGCTGCGATGAACATTTTTAGAGGAGACCGCTAGTGGGCGCACAAGTCCTCGATTAATTACATAATGGACGGCCTAATGCTTCGAAAATGCCAAATTTTCATGACGCCTAAAATTTTGACTCGAAATTAGACACCATAACATACAGTACTGCCAAATGAAATTGAGCTGATCGTTTGAGGCAGTGGTGGAATAAAATCTATGAGACGGGCAATTTTTGAGCCCCGGATCTCCTCATCTTATTGCAGTTTTTTTCTGAGCGGGGGTGATACTGCTACGACAAGGACTAAGACCGCCACTCGCGTGCGTGACGTTACTCCTCCATTTCTCTACGGGTTGCGGAAACATTCGTGATTTTTTTTCAGATTTAACGAAAACGTTCTGCTAAAGTTAGTTTCTTGGAATGAGGTTAATTACACGATAAACTGGCTGAGTCTTATTCCGAACGAAACTGTTGTCGGGTAGGTCATCACAACTGGAATTGTATGTTACGCTCAATAATATTGTGAGTCCTCTTCCAGAACAACCGAGTGGGAAAAATTGAGGAATCTGGGAAAGGCTGTCAAGCCATCGACTTCATTTCTAGAGTTCGGATACTATTCAACTCACACCGTTTGCCTTCCTACTCTCTTTCCCGTCATCACAGAAGAACCTGCTTGGCGTTACACTCTACTTCTCTTAGTGATCAACTTCCTGGCGTTTGTGACAATGCTCATTTTGTACTTGATGCTGTACAGGTAAGTCGGCTACTGCAGCTGGCGGGGCTTGAAATCATGGTCATCAAGAGCATTTCATCCGCGGCCTACATTACTCCGATGCGCTCAATAAATAAGGCGTAAAACCTAGTCGTAAAGTCGTAAAGTCGTAAAACCTAGACTGACTAAGGCGAAAAATCTCACCCTGATTGGCTAAACCCCTTCAGACACGAACAATGATAGGCTAACGACGGTGTGATGCAGCGCATGACGGCACGCGTAATAATGACCTATTTGATTTATTCTTGCTTGGCCTTGACGTGCTCTCAAAACCAGTCATGCGTGGGCTGACATACTATGACTGCTCTTGATGGGGACTAATTGCAAAGCGCGATTATTGGCGGTCCTTGTTTTCCAGATTTACATCGCGAAGGAAGGTTTTCCAAGAGTCTGAGCAGGGACGCAAGAAAGTGCGAGAGGAAAATGCGAAAATGCAACGCAAGTTGACCAGAATTGTCGTGTCTGATTTTCTCTGCTGGATACCAATCTGTACCATGGGATTTCTGCAGATAAATGGTAAATCTGTAGTTGTTATTTCGAGACTCTTCTTTCACTATGTAGCGTTCGAAGGTATTAGGATTTGTTGTTGTTGTTTTGGATTGATGTCATTGTCAACCACTAAAGTCATGTACGCCAGGTCAATGAGTTACTTTACACGTGTCAATACTTCCGGTTCATAGGCAGGTTCCCTATTACAACCCTCGACTCTCCGCACTTCTGCGATACTGACTGCAAAGCAGATACGGAACGGATACCAATTTTAAAGTCTTTATTTTGAATCGGTGGGGTATCGAACCCGGAACCTCCCGATCAGAAGGCGGACAGTCCAACCCACTCGGCTAACTGAACGGTGGTATTAGATTTAACCCGTCCCTCTTAGCGAGGCTTTAGGAACGGCTTGACTGAGAACCTCTCATATTTAGCTCCTCGCACATCCACAGACTGTACAGCGCACAGTGTGAACATGTTGATTTGAGTGTTCATTTCTGCCCTGATGATCATAACCGTAGACCGAGTTTCATCAGCTGACTGCTGTAACAACATGTAGGCTACCTTGATATCAAGACCAAGTAGAATGGAAAAAGGATGTATATATATTTAAGCCTACTAACCCGTGACGAATTTCAGGCGTCAATATTCCGAGGGACGCATACTTGCCCGCAGGATTGCTCGTCATCCCAATTAACAGCGCCTTGAACCCACTCCTCTACTCTGATATTCCGGAGATCCTGATGCGAAAGCTGAACGAAGCTAAATCTAAAATCTGGCCGCCTGCTTCCAACGATGAAGAAGTTATCGAGATGCAAGCAGTCCCTCCGCAACAAGCGAGACGTGATGATGAATAGTTATTGCTAACAGACTCACCGTGGACTAACTTTGAATATGACTAACATAACTGTACTTTTTGTAGATGAAGTGGTGACAAAATTCTTTTCTAATATCAATCACATCATTACGTAAATACATCTTATGCCTTAGCAACCACAATTCATCGATATAAACAACCCGAGCGATTATGCAAATTCCCCGAAGCACAATGACTTTCAAGCTGGCATTGTAATTTTTAAGTGAAGCCCGATTCAGCTCATGACCTCTCACCTTTTTGCCGCGGGCAATAAATGCCTGCTTGACAAGCCTCTCCTGGCGACTAGTTTTCCAATTCGTGCATGATCCATGTTATGTTGGTAATGTAGAAGTTTTCTTTTTGTAAACAAAATGGACTCTTTTTGCAATTTTCTCTATATACTCTATTAAGCGGGATTTCATTGAATAAGTTTTCGTTATTGGCTTTATCTCCTACCAAATACTGTAGTCAACTAAATGCTTCCCTGTCTAATCTGAACTACAACAGATCTCCGCATCTGTTACGTGCGCACATGCGCACATACTGTGTGTAGGCCTATACCCTTTGCTCGTTGACGGGCACAGCAGATTATGCACAGTGATTGATCCAATGGCTTGGTTATTGTGATGATAATTGGTCAGTGACAACCATGCCTATGCAACGATTATTATTTCAATCATTAGTCCGCCCTCGATTGCCGTATATACAGTTTGCAGAAGTAGTACAAAATACAAAATTATTTGGAAAATTGCTCAGCTTTTTTTTTCGTTGCGGTTCAATGAGCAAGCAGTATTGCAAGTATGACGTCAGTTTTTTTTTTGCCAGATTCACAGTGGTCACGCAGAGCAACTGACTGGACCCGACCTCGACCCTAATGCGCATGCGTACTTGCGTAGATCTCGATAGCTACGTCTTACACGCCCCACCGAGTCCTTAAAAATGCATGCGTGCAGAGTGCTGCTGACGTTAAATTTTCGTTTTGAATTACTTAAAACTCTCAAGTAATACAAAATTTACGTATCAAGTAGTAACTTTACTCAAGTATTTAAGTAATTACTTACTTGAACACACCACTACCCCGATATGGTCCATGCCTTTTCGCCCACTCATGAACGTTTAAATAAGGTCTGGGAAGACTGTACATGGCACAAACACGGCAACCGTGTGTTCACGAGCAAGTATTGCGTTTGCATACCCTTTGCGGCCATACACGATTGTAACCGCCGAGTCCTTAAATATGCGTGCGTGCAGAGTGCTGACGTAAAATTTTCGTTTCGAACTACGGGCCACCAATGACCATACACGATTGTAGCCTCGCGCTATACGCGGGCTGAACGTAAATTTCTGACAAGGATTCCCTCCACAATATTTTCCTACATCTTAGATCTTAGAATAGGTTGTGTTATTTCCTTGAATACCTCCCAATTCAATCAATCTTAAACGCACAATGAATTATACTTTAAACAAGTTTCAAGTTACCGGAAGCCACGCAAGTGCGCAACTACATCAAGCCTATAGCCATATGGATATTGTGCTTGACACAATGTACGTGATATACGTACCGGCAATGTCTCAGCGTATGTGATCAATTGCCTTCAGATCGTGTCGAAGTGCAATAGCCTCAATTGCCAGTAGGCGTAGAGTTACCTCACCGCGCAGTAAGCTTATCAAAACAAGTTTTGTGGTCTCAGTTTGCAATGCAGTGTATTGTGCAGAAGATATCCAATAGATATTGTAAAGAAGATCACCACAGATTTATCGTCCAGTCAAGTTTATTGGAATATAATTCACAAGTTATCGGAGCTCCGCTCCTTCATCAGGAGAAGATGGAACCGCCAGTATTATATATATTGGCAAGAGCGGTAAACTAAAACTGGACGTTCAGTCTGTGGTGATATTCTCTGCAATATCTATTGATCGTCCGCCATCGGCTCCACTACACTCCATCTAATAAAGAGAGAGAGAGAGAGAAAGAGAGAGAGAGACTTGAGTTTAACAAAGGAATGTATTTTGCAGAAGGTGACTTGAAGGTGATGTGCCTGTCTATTAGAGGGAGAGAGAGAGATGTCAGGTTGAGTGAAGCAAAGGAATCTAATACGCAGAC